>JANAVB010033529.1:0-38217 GCA_029216955.1 Iris pallida
GTATAGCTAGATGAGACCTCAGACTGATATTGCCTGCCATGACCCTGTATGTTATTCTTTCAAATTGCATGATTTAGATGAGCTTCTAAGACCATGATTGTTTGGGACGAGACTCTAGAAGGAGTACGACCATCTTTTCGAGGAGAAAATTTTTCTAAGGAGGAGATTATAACCACCACTTTTCTAAAATAAGGGTAATTTTGAACTTTTGTAAAATTGATTATTTAATAATAGGTTTAAATCATGTTATTGATTTATTGGGAATTTGATTATTCTAATATCATTAATTAGTGTTTTGTGATTTTGTTCTTTGGCTAGCGTAACCTTAGAGCTGCTTAGCCTAGAGACTAACCATAACCTTGGAGGCCTAACCCATGTGATTAGATTAACTGATTACCACTTTTTAAGCTAAGGGTATTTTGGTCATTTTGTGACTTTTGAATTATTTAGGATTTTAATTAATTGGTAAATTTTAGATTATTTTAATAATATTAAATTGATGCATTATAATTTTGGTCATTTTTATATTTTAATATTTTGGGAATTTTATATTTTAATATTGATTTTACGGGATTTGTTTAGTCGGATTTGAGTTTCGTTTCGTTCTGACTTATGATAGTGACCTGGGTAGCTTAGACTCTAGACGGGACCCTAAGATTAGTTAGTCATGGCCCACAAAACCCACTAATTAAGTTAGTAAGTTTAGACTAATCCTACTTGTTAGATTGGTTAAGTTAGAGGTTTAAATTTAACCTTTTTATCCCAAACTTGATCCTAACTTAAAATTAACCAAAAGGACTAGTTGAGGCCTTATTGGACTTTCCCCCAAGGCCCAAATAGGATTTAATGGCAGCCACTATAGGTAGGTTAGCCTCGCTTCCTTTTATTTCATTCCATCAAGCCTCAATTTTCCTTCATAAGTGTTCTTCCCCAAATTAAGAGATTCCCTCTTTGATTTGATCTTCAAATCCTTACATTCCTCCATCAAAACTTCTATCCAACCTTCTCATGCTACCAAGGGAGGGTGCTAGCAAAGATTTGGAGCAAAGTGCAACGAGGAGTGTCCTTTTTGGAAGATCTTCGTGTCAGAGCCGTGTCCTTGGGAGTATCATTGGGATTCCACTCCCAATAGGTAAAACCAACCCTCTAAATTAATTTTCTATGCATATTAGTTAGTTTTGAATCCATAGGATCCACCCCCATTCATGTACCCACTTTAGATTCAAGTTTGAGGCCATTTGGAGCTCTCTAGAGCAAGTTAGAATTGTGTCTTGTGTCCTACTTATTAGATCTCAAATTAGGACACCTCATGTGTTTGGTTTAATGTCTAATAGGTTTAATTGTGTTTTAATTTCAGTTTTAGATATGTTAGAGGATGGATTGATGTTAGTTAGGATGGTTAGAATGAGTTTCATTTGGATACCCATGGTTAGATCTAAGTGGTTTGGTCTACATGTCATATTTTTAGCCTCAACTTATCATTTTAGTGTCTCTTTATATAATGGACTACTTTATATATATATATATATAATATGTATGTTAGATATATTTCATATATTTAGATGTGTGTGGATATATTGTTAGTGGTGTGCTTGTGTTAGAGAAGAGGGGAGTGTGGTTTGATGCGTGTCTTGAGTGGTATGGAGAGTGAGATGTGTTTCTTTTGAACAAACAACCCAAATTCGTCATAATATTCATCCACATTTTAGTAGCCATAGCAACTTAGAAATGTCATAACTTTTATCTTAGAACTCCGATTAATGTCTCATTTTTTTAAAAGAAACGTATCGAAGTTAGCTTTCAAAATATATATATTAATAGGTCAAATGCATTATAGAACGTTCTGTAGAACTGTTTGAATGTCAGCTGTACGAAAGACGAACGTGTTTCGGTGTTTTCGCGATTCCGGGAGCTTCCGGACACAAAAATGCGATCCGTTTGAAGTTTCAGAAAGTTAATGCGAGGGTCTACAACATACTTTAATCCTAGAATTTAGTGAAGGCCCAATTGGTATAGTATTGATTTAAGTAGAAGAGTGACTATACGATATAGGCATTTTGTGTAACCTATGAGCCTATGTAGTATGGATATTAAGTGAATAAAAAAAATGTAGGTATCATAGGTTGTCGAGTATATGTATGATATAGTACATGTATATATATATATATATATATATATTATTGTTAGGTAATATATGTTAGTATGTTTGTTAGATGTTGGTTAGTAGAGGGTTAGATATATTAGAGTTTGTTAAATGTTAGTGTAGGTTATATTTGTTACTATAAGTGTTAGTTAGATAGTAGAGGTTAGTATTTTGTTAGATATTTGATATGTTGTTAGATAGTTTGATGTTAGATATCTAGTATGTTAGATATTAATATGTTAGTAGGTTATGTTAGTTCTAGATATTGATATGTTAGCAAGTTAGTCTCTATAGGTTATATGTTAGATATTAGTTAAGATGTTATGTTAGTACATTAGATAGTTAGTTAATTAGATAATCGAGGGGTATCTTGGTATCTCATGATACCAAGTTAGTATCTTAAGGTAAATATGAATTACCTTTACCTTTAAGGTAAATGATTAGTTTACTTTATGACCAAAGTATTGGTTTTGGGATGCCAATATGACCAAGGTTGATATGGTATCCTAGTGTTAGTGGGTTAGTGTCTAAGTGTTTGAGTTGAGTAGGTGATGTTAGATTGTGGAAGGGTTATATAGATAGGTATATATATTTTTGGGTTATATAGTATCTATATATATTATGAGAGCATATAGATATAGGTTATGGTTCATAGTGAGGATATGTATGTACTTGATATATGATATCTATATGTATGTGTTAGGGTGGTAATATATGGGTAAGGATATATGTGATATATGTAATGTATATTATATAAGTTTGTGTGCCTTGTTAGCTATGTAGTTTAGCTATGTGCCTTGATTCAGGCTGTGTTAGATAGCAATGGTAGTAGTATACTTGATTGTTTAGGCCATAGACTTGTTTAGAACTAGAATTGACTAACCTAGACTAGTTTGACCATTCTTGACCAAACCATATCTAGTTTGACCACATTAGACTAGTTGTCCTAGTTTGACTAGATTATTGACCAGAGTTGACCAAGAGTTGACTTTGACCTAGATTGACTTAGACTCATGTAGATTGTCATTATAATTTTAATTACCATATAAATTGAACTCTTTATAACCTGTGTTGCTCTAACTAGGACTCTGTGACTCCTAGTTGGCCATCTTTACATATCAGTTGTTCAGGGTATCAGGCGAGTACATTTTCTGACCGTTTTATACTTGCTAGAACTTATATTCTTGCTCTAGATTACTTTACTTGATGCTGTCACTGTTGGTAACACGGATTGGTACTATATGGATCTTTTATGAGATGTTATCCCCCTCGGAAGCATCGGATACTTCATGTCATGTGTGTTTCACTTACATCATGTATCTCTATGCTTTCACTATTCATGTATCCTCTGGTGAATCATGTATCCTCATATTCACAGAGCCCTCATGAATTCAATTTCATGTGCTCTCGTTTATGAGGTAGTGAAATCATGAATCTTAACATAACTTGTCTCGATCCTTGTGTATTGATTAGAGATGGGGGAGTAGAAATAGTCATGTGAATAATTCCAACGTACTGTAGTCATGAATCAATTCTGTAGTATAGCCATGAATCATTTCCAGCTGTTCACGTGTCTATCTTGTACTCTAAATCACTAGTCACTGATAGTTCTCTACTTATAGTAGATACTTCCATTACAGTTATCTTTTTTACTTCATGTACATTCTTTCAGTTATTCATGTATCTTACTCTATTGCATGCTTTATATTTTCTGACATGATATGAACTGCGTGAGATGTATTATGCTTGTTCCTGTCCTGACTGGACCTGTTGATATATTACAGAGGATGAGGATGAGGCTTTCTGCACCACCTATTATGGAGCAGCCATAGAAGACACCTACGACCTGGACCTCCAGCTGGATCTACTAGCAGTAGAGGATGTCACCCCTTTAGTTTAGGCTTGCTAGCTTAGACTCTTATCTTATTTTGTTATCTTATCTCATTTGGATACATTGATGTATATTTGGGATATTGTGGTTGTTCTGGATGTTGTGGAGTTGTTATCTTAGACACTTAGACTTCTCCTCCTATTTTGTATTTTATTTTTTGATCTTCATATCATATCTATCATTTCGTATCTTCTGCCTTAGATTGTGATTGAGATTGTACCTATCTTATTATTCCTCCGTTCGGAGAGTATATCTTGTACAGTTATATTTCATATTGTGTTAGATATTGTGACCTAGGACAGCGTTCTATCGCCGACACTGCGGCATAGGCTGGATGTACGCACTTCTCGTGCCCCTACACTGGGTGCGGGTCGTGACAGGTCGGAATGTGTTAGAACATGGAAAAGGGTCCCATGGTCTGCTTAGAAGTTTGCTCAGCGTGCTTTCAAAATGACACTCGGTCCTTCATCCCGTGGCTTGGAAGAAGAAATTTGGCCTAAGTTGCTAAGTTGCCACAGTGTTGGAATTAGCCTAAGTCATAGGCGTCGCCCGCATGAATGCTTGATAAAGCATGTACGGTCCCGTCATCCAAGGCTTGCATAGCCTTCGCCTGTCCCATGGTTTAAGTCATATTGCATGGCTTGTGGCTTAAGTCTAGGCACCCAAAGAGCTTGGTTGTTCAAGTCGAACGCGTGCACGACACGTTTCTAGGATGCGAAGCTTGACGTAGCCTTTGCTCGTCAAGTCGTCGCCCGAGTAAGTTAGGCAAGAGTTTTGTTGGGCTATCGAAGTCATAGCAAGCACTATCTCCTATTTTCTGCAGTTGTCAAGTCACATACTCTCACGAGAATAAGGCTCGTCATATAAAGTATGTGACTTGAGCGATAGTGTCGCCTAGAGAATAAGTCAGTCTAAGGCACGAACTATGGTGGGTTTAGTGAAAAGCATGCCATGGACTAAGGAAGGTCACGAGATCGGTCCCGCTACTTGCGAGTCTCGATATGGAAGGTCACGAGATCGGTTCCGCTACTTGGGAGTCTCGATAAGGAAGGTCACGAGATCGGTCCAGCTACTTGGGAGTCTCGATAGGGAAGTACACGATATCGGTCCCGCTACTTGGGAGTCTCGATAAGGAGGTCACGATATCGGTCCCGCTACTTGGGAGTCTCAATAGGGAAGTACACGAGATCGGTCCCGCTACTTGGGAGCCTCGATAAGGAAGGTCACGAGATTGGTCCTGCTACTTGGGAGTCTCGATAAGGAAGGTCACAAGATCGGTCCTGCTACTTGGGTGTCTCGATAAGGAAGGTCACAAGATCGGTCCCGCTACTTGGGAGTCTCAATAAGGAAGTCACAAGATCGGTCCCACTACTTGGGAGTCTCGATAGGGAAGCACACGAGATCGGTCCTGCTACTTGGGAGTCTCGATAAGAAAGTACACGAGATCGGTCCCGCTACTTGGGAGTCTCGATAAGGAAGTTTATGAGATCGGTCCCACTACTTAGGAGTCTCGATAAGGAAGTCCACGCGACTGGTTGTCACCAAGATCGGTCCCACTACTTGGGAGTCTCGATAGAAAGTTGAAAAACATGGTCATTATTAAGAAAGGACTTGGTAGATCGAGTTGAGTCTTGCATGGTCATTGGACAACTTGCGAGCAAGGTGAATTCCTCGAACGATCCCGGGGTGCCGGGTTCGTGTCGGCCTAGGAGGAATTGCAGATATTGTACGGCCTTCATCGATGGTACGACTCAATTGAAGTGAACCGTTACAATATTATAGGTTATGGGTCATTTGGTGGGAGCTCAAACCTCGCACGCGGATGGTCACCGTATGCAAAGATCTAGGATAGCTTGACATTTCTAGTGACCACTCATATAGATGTGTCGGCATAAGAGCGGCTATCCGCATGTATGCCTTTGGATTGCGTCATGTACTAGCAAGTTACGAGTTGGGTTAACAAGGCAAAATTATAGCAAGCGTTAACCTTGAATCGGCACGGGTTAGGTGTACACGATTGCAATACCATTCTGGAGCCTAAGATATGGCTATAGCAAGGACACGTACTTTGGCATGAATTTGGCGTCGTCTCGAGTTAAATCAGGAAGGGACGTAAGGCAAGTTGGTTAAGTCTGGTGGATCCTTAGGAGGCACGGTCTCAATCTTAAGGCAAGAACAAAGTTGTATTGGCACGACCAGCACGAGTCGTCCCCTTTAAAGTCATTGGCACGAGAATGGTCTAGAGGCACATAAATCAAGTGAAAGTCTTGGCACGGCCGGGTTGTATAAGTTTCTACTTGGCGAGGCACTGCCTCGAATATATTGAAGTCACGAATAGAGTATAGTGCGACCATGTCATTGCGTTGCCAAGTATAGGCCAAGAAGTCTCTGTCCTAAAATTGATCCTAAGGCAAGACTAGAAAGACAATCAAAAGGAATTAAGAAACAAAGTAAATGAACCTATCGGTTTTGTATGAGTGGGCGAGGAGCTCACTCCACCAGTACAGTTGAGTACTGACACCCACACAGTTTTCATATGCAGGTACAGGTAGAAGCCCGATGGCGTGGAGCTCGCTTGGATGCGTCGTGGCACAGAGTTCCTTGGCGTTTCGAGGCGTGCGACCGCATGGAGCCAGGACTTATACGAGACATAATGTATGGACGTTGCCATTCCGCAGATTCTGCCACTCGTCGCCTTGAAGCTTGTATTGAGAAATAAGATAGAGCAGAGTGACTTGTAATATGAGAGAAAATTGAGCTTGAGAGACTTGTAATTTGGCCTCGTGCCCATATTATAATCTTTGATCAATATCAATAAAAGAGTATTTTGCATGACTTGTGTTTTGTATTCAAATTCTACTGCTGAATATTCAATGTTTCTGCTTGGGACTTTTGTGCGATGACCCTTGTCGCTTAGCCTGTAATTGTCCATTATGGACCTGCCTTACGTGAGCGCAATCTAGGCTCATACGGCATCACGCCTTAGCGAGGACGATCGCTCCTACGGGAGCGGGGCGTGACACAGGAGAAGACAAAAAATCTCTGATACAGTTTATCCGAGAATACATCGACGTCTTTGCATGGAGCTACAAAGACATGTCGGGTTCAGACCCGCAAGTCGCCATATATCGTCTCAATATCCTAGCAGATGCTAAACCTGTCAAACAGCAACAGAGGCATTTTTGCCCCAACATCATGGATGCTATCGATGAGGAAGTCGACAAACTCTTAGAGTGTGGCTTCATTTGCGAAGAACAACACCCGGATTGGGTGGCCAACATTATCCCGGTCACGAAGAAGAACGGAAAAATTCTGGTCTGCATAGACTTCAAGGATCTAAAATCGGCCTGTCCAAAGAATGAGTTTTCCCTCCCGATCACTGACGTGATAATCGAAAACACTTGTGGCTTCGAGCATATGTCCTTTATGGATGGTTTCTCAGGCTATAACCAAATCAAGATATTTCCCGAAGACGAGAAGCATACTTCATTTCGGACTCGAAAGGGGATATACTGTTACACAGTGATGCCCTTCGGGTTGAACAATACGGGGGTAACATACCAGCGGGCAATGAGCATCATATTTCGTAAACACCTCCAAAAGACGATAGAATGTTACGTTGACGACATCGCTGTCAAGAGCAAAAAGAAATCCAGTCACTTGGACGAATTGAGAACAGTGTTCGACTTAATGCAGACACATCAACTAAAGATGAACCCGACCAAGTCATTTCTGGGAGTATCTAGTGGCAAGTTCCTAGGCTTCATTGTCATGGCCAAGGGTATTCACATAGACCCTGAGAAGACTAAGGTGATCTTGGACATGGCACCTCCGAAGAATCTTCGTGAGCTTCGATGCCTACAAGGGCACCTGGCATACATCAGAAGATTCATAACAAATCTCTTTGGTCGATGCCAACCCTTCACCAAACTGATAAAGAAAGGGGTTTCTTATGTATGGACCGAATAATGCCAATGCACGTTTGACGACATCATGCAATACCTTACTAGTCCTCCAGTACTAGTAGCATCGGTCGTAGGGAGACCCTTCCTGCTATACGTCCAAGCTATGGACAATTCTCTCAGTGCTTTGCTAGCCCAAAAAAGCAATGAAGGCCACGAACAGGCAATCTACTACCTTAGTAGGACCATGATTGGATTCTATGGAGAAGGAGTGTCTTGCTCTGATTTCGCTATCCAAAAGACACACCACTATGTGGCCGGACAGACGATCCACGTCATCTCCCGTGTCAATACCTTCAGGGTCCTCATGACCAAACTAGGGGTCTTAAACTCACGGTTAGCCACATGGGCGATACTTTTGACTCCTTATGACATGGTGTTCGTCCCACAAAAGGCAGTCAAGGGCCAAGCATTGGCTGACTTCTTGGCGGCATATCCTGTGCTAGATACATCAAGGCTCTACGACGACATTCCCGATGAAGTCCTAGAGTCCAATACCATCTCAGACAATAAAGTTTGGCGAATGATCTTTGATGGCGCTTCAAGAACAGGACCCAAAGGCGAGATCATTGCAGGGGTCGGAGTGGTCCTCATCACTCTCGACGGCTTGGTCATCCACCGTGCATATTCTGTTATGGAGTCATGCACCAATAACGTCGCTGAGTATAATGCTCTCATCATCGGACTCCAGCTCGCTAAACAGCTGGGGATTGACTGCATCGAGGCCTATGGCGACTTGAAACTGATTATCAACCAGGTTCGAGGACAATATGAGGTCCGACATAAAGATCTGGTGCCATACCACTAGGCAGCAATCGATATCATATCGACCTTCACGGGGTTCTTTATAGAACATGTACCTCGGTTGCAGAACTTAGAGGCCGACGCGCTAGCTGGCCTCGTCGCTTCTTTAGCAGCTCCTGTTAGAACCCAATATACTGTTATAGTAATGGGCCAAGAGCTAGTTTGTCCAAAGAACAATGTACATGCGTGTCTAAGTTACTCAGTATAAATGGACACTAATGTTGACGTCCGGGACTAGCAATTCCCGTTTATAGACTACATAGTCTACGGGATCCTACTTGAAGACCTGAAGGAAGCTACTTCTGTCAAGAGACCCTCTCTCCGATTCTTCTACGACACAGCTACCAAGATGTTGTATCGTCGTTCATACGACGGGCTTCTCCTGTGATGTTTATCCAAGATAGAAGTACAAGAAGCACTCAAGAAGGCGCACGATGGCACCTGCGGAGCCCATCAGCCTGGTCCTAAGTTGAAAGGCTGACTGCATCACATAGGCTACTACTAGCCGAATCTGATGGTAGATGCCATTGATTATGCAAAAAAGTGCCGGGTATGTCAGTTGTATGCTGACTTTATCTACCGACCTTCGGAGTTCCTACATCCTACGACGGTCGTCTGGCTATTTAAAGCGTAGGGAATGGATATCATTGGGCCGATCAGTCCACTATCCTCCAAAGGACACCGGTTCATCCTCGCCATCACTTACTACTTTTCTAAGTGGGTGGAAGCGGTACCCCTGGCCGAAGTAAAAGCCTCAAACATGATCAGCATTGTCAAGCATCACGTCATATACCGCTTCGGAGTTCCCAGAAGGATCATCCACGACAAAGGTCCCCAGTTTGTGAGCCACGCTTTTCATCGGTTCTGTGATAAAAATCGAATACAAAATATGGCATCAACGGCTTACAATCCTGCAGTAGATGGACAAGCCGAAGCATTCAACAAAACTATCGTCAAGCTACTCAAGAAAGTCATTTCTTCTAATAAGTGCGACTGGAATGAGAAGCTCGGCAAGTGTCTGTGGGCTTACCGTACAACCTTTCGAACAGCCACAGGCAACATACCATTCTTCCTTATTTATGGAAGCGAGGCAGTGCTTCCCCTGGAGATACAGATCCCGTCTTTACGGGTAGCTATCACCAACCAGCTGACCGATGAAGATAATCAATGCCGACGGTTACAAGGGTTAGAGGCGTTGAATGAATAGCGTCTACTAGCTCAGCAACGAATCGAGCTTTACCAAGCTCGAATTTCTGGGGCCTTTAACAAAAGGTCCAAGAAAGAACATTCCAAGTGGGCGACCTTGTCTTATCAGTTCGGAGACCGATGGTGATGACTCACAAGATGGCTGGAAAGTTCGAGCCCAAATGGGAAGTATCGTTCGTCATAGAGACGGTCTACTCCAACGGTGCCTACCGACTGGCCAAACCTAATGGCGACTTGCTAATGATGCCAATCAACGAAAAGTTCCTGAAGAAATTATATGTCTGAAGTTCAAACTAGCATAGGCTCCCACATCCCCTGTGGGTGTTCCTGGATTCTATTCAAATAATTCACCCCTTCTACAACTACCCCCAGTAGACAAAACATTTTACGTCCATGCAACCTCTGAATTATTTTCTACACCCTAAACGAAGTTTGCGTCTACCACATCCCTATTACCTCTGAGTAGTCGTCTTTTCTATGATAACCTTGTGTTGTCATAACTATCTAGAAAATATTTCACATCCATACTACCTCTGAATTGTTATTCTACACCCTAGCGAAGGTTGTGCCTGCCATGTCCATATTACCTATGAGTAGACATTTATTCCATGACAATCTCCATTGTTGTTATAATTATCTGTAGAACCTTTCATGTCTATATTACCTCTGAGTCGTTCTATACCCTCGTAGAGTCTATCCTTGCCATGTCTATATTACCTTTGAGCAAGGAAAGTTCTGCTACCAAAAATTATGTATTTACTATGTCCATATAACCTATGAGTAAACACCCTATCCCCAACGGAGTTATCTTCATCCCCTCACGTCATACTACCTATAAGGGAACTCTCATTTTTTACAAAAAAGTTTACAGCAAAGAGAACAAATAGAGAACGGAAGCACTGCAAGAAGAGCATCCGTGCAGGCACTATCAAAGTGCACCACGTATCAGCCAACAAACGTTCGCGCAGGTACTTTGTAGAAAAAACTGTGCATGAGCATTGGCTGAGCGAAACTCAGCACGACTATAGTCGTTACTTTGTAAAAAGTAATGACTCTGTGTGTCAGTTAATAAAGCTTCAACACATCTTCGGAACACCATTCCTAAGAATGGTTCCCATGCGCATCAGCAAGAAGATGCATCAGCATATCTTCGAGACGACGCTCCTAAGAGTCGACGCTCATATGCATCAGCAAACCAAGAAGTTAATCACGATTGGACACCTACTAGCAATAGGTGGCCGTACGTCCCCATGCACCAAGGCTCCTACGATGGGAGCTTGCTCCATAATGACGACTTCGGAGGCCAACTGTTTCCTTTTGGCCTGTCGAGTACTCGTCGTAGTCTCCCCGGCCTGTCTCGCCGACGATGTTCTAGTTTGTCTCATACTCACGGCGGCCGGTCTATGGTTAGTCACTGCCCTCTGGCCTTCTTGGAGCTCATCGTAAGAGCTTTCGTCGTTCTTCATTTCTTGGGAGCAATGGCAGAAAAAGTTAGGGTTTTGAAAGAAGAAGAAGACTCTGATAAAAAGCTTTTTTGAGAAGAGAAGAAGGCCAAAAAGCTTTTCTCTCTCCTAAACAGACCCTACTTATAGGGTATGGCCATGTCAGCAAAAGAAGACAAAATGCTTTGTGATCAAGGAAACTCTTCGAACAACGTGGGAACGAAAAGCTGAAGTCATGATGACCATTCCCTAGAAACAAGGAGTTGTGATCAACTTTCAATGAAGTGATGGCTCAAGGCATTTAATGCCGAAGGCTAAGCGTGACGACAGCCTGTCAGTAGACGTGATGGGCATTCGCTTGCAAAGGACACATGTCATGCTTCTGTTCAAAGTATTCCGAGCTTGACTCAAGTTCGAAACACTTTAAAGGGGGTCTTGTAGAAGCATGAAAAAGCGCAGAGCCATCAAAAGCACAAGTAGTATTTTAACTACGCCCTGCTTCACAAAAGCACAGGTACCCAAATGCGCAGACAGAAGATCAGAAACCATAGTTCATAAAGAGTTCTTTATTGAATCATGCCTACAAGGATCTATTACAGATTTATCATGATTACAAGAAAAGAGCTTCTTTACTTAAATCATGCCTACAAGGATCTATTACAGATTCGTCATGAAAAAGAACTAAAGCCCCTAAAAATCTATAAGGGGGTTAATCTTCACAAAAGCGCAGCTCGTCAGAGCGAATCACTTCCTCGTCGAGCAGGCCCCTTCCTAGCCAGACATGGAGGTACTCCAGTATGGCTGACGAAGCAGTTATAGCCCGAACCTCGAAGACGTCCAAGATGTTGTTCAGGTTCAAACTCCTCACGTTGAACATTCAAGTGCATCTCGAAACCCAGTAGCCATTCTTCTACAAGGACGTAGCTTCTTTGAACGAAGAGATCCACAGCCAACAGCCGACTTGTGCAAGGCCAATGGCCGCTTAAAACTAAGTCTGGATCGAACATGGCGGTGGGAATATTAAGAGGCAGAAGACACAATTCCTCAGAAAAGCTTTCCTTTATATAGGGTGAGTGTGGTCCAACCCACATGCCACGTGGCCGTCGGTCAAAGATTTCCAAAATTAATGGGATGAACCTAGAACTCAGCATAATGAACCTCATTTAATAGGTTCATTCGACTGAGTCCCAGGCCACTAACTTCTTGGAATTCCCTAAAATGACGGTGGTAATTAAAGAAGAGGATGACCGACTCGTCCATCAAAAGAGCTGTCATTAATTATGCTTAAAAGACTTTGACAGATACTAGCTTCTTCGACTCAGAAACGCAGCCAGCCCATAGCGCCCTAGCGTCAACGCAAAAGTGCATTTGCTTCAAAACTGAGTCTACTTATCGTCTAAAAGTGCAGTGGCTCCTTTGATTTCAAAATCGAGTCTACTCGTCGCCCAAAAGCATAGTAGCTCTTTTGTCTTCAAAACCGAGTCTACTCGTCACCCAAAAACGCAGAGGCTCCTTTGATGTCAAGACCAAGTCTGCTCGTCGTCCACAATCACAGTGACTATATTATCTTTGAAACACAGTCTACTTGTCGTCCAGAAGCGTAGAAGCTCCATCATCTTCGAAACACAAGTCTACTTGTCGTCCAAAGCATAGTGACTCCATTGTCCGAAGAACAGTCTACTCGTCGCCCAGAAGCGCAGTGACATAGAAGGTTTGCCAGAAGCGCCGGTGGCATGGCTCCACGGGTATCTTTTCTGATAGTACCCGAATTGGTTTGTTTAAATCACTGCTCTTAAGATATAACATAGTTCGATTCTATTGATAAGAGCCCTATCCTAATCGGTTTGTTTAAACCACAGATAGGGATAAACTTTGTTCTTATAAACGAGGGCCATATCCAATCGGTTTGTTTAAACCAATGGCCCTCTAAGATAAGACAAAATCCAACCTCAAAGATAGGAACAGTATCTGCTTAGGTTCATTCGATCAACAATAAACACACGCCACATGTTATTTATCTAGTTATGTTGATAACTCTCCCAAAGATCTTGATAAAGGAGGATCCCAGCGTCTGCCACGTGTTAGCTCAGTAGTAGCCCTCATCATGCAACCTCGAGATTCTCTTATATCTCCACGTGTAGCGTCCCTGCACAATCCTTATGCACATTGCATATGTGCTCCCCCTATAAATAGAAGGAGTTTTCCTTCGATAAAGAGGCTTCGAAATCTTCAACTTCGGTACCCTCTTGATTTTCAACCCTAGAGTTTCAATCACCAGCACCAGAAAGCCAAAGCAAGTTCAACTTGTCGTCAGATCGTCAATAGAGTAAAGGAGCCGCTGCAGTGCTCGATCTCCACCGTCACATTTTCCCAAAATTTTTGTACTTAGATCTCCTATTTAGGAATCGATTGTACTCTTTAAACGTTTAATATACAAAAAGTTTGTATAACCTTTTATCATGGGAAACAATAGTAACTATAGATTAATAAGTGGTTCTTAAATTTAGTTTATTGTTATTTTTAGGATATAGTGATCATTTGGTTGCAGCTGTTGGAGATGGACCATTATACTATTCTCTTGCCGATATTCCAGGTAAGATAACTTGCCATCTTGTTACTATTTTAATTTCATGATATTGTTCTTGTATTGCTAGTATGTTATTCTAGTAGAGTGCGTCCAAGTATGACTTAGGTTCCATTGATGGCGGCATCGATATTATGGTGTGCGTGCGTGTATATGACTTAGTATGTAGATGATGTTCCCAGAAAGTTGTAAAGTTATTCTCAATAACTTCTATGCATTGTCACGTATCATTATACATCACTATGAGTGAGATACATTGTGTTGGCACGAGTACGCATTCATCTACACGAGTACGCATTCATCTAGCTACCCGAGCGAGCGCTTCATGTGTTGGTACATATATTGGTTAGATTGAGTCTAGCTAGTGACTTGCATAGAGATATGGATTTCCCGAGTCATGGATGTGATTTGTGCAAGACATGGGTAGGGAAGACTATTAATAGGCGTATGAGAAGCCACATATTAGCCTCAGTGGTTGCTTGGTTACAGATTATGTTTCCTGATTATAGGTGTATTGCTAGAGTATATATCCGGCAACGGCCGATGACCGTACGTTAGAACACAATCGGGAGGTATGTTAGTACATACATAAGCCTCTAGCAGATGCTATGCTTTATTCCTTCACCTACACATACGTACCAAAGTTATCTTCGACATGCATAGACATAGATGGTTAGTGAGCCCATTATCATATTTATTTACAGTTTATTATGGTATTGCTTCTTTTGTATCTTGTTACATCCCTCTGGGGACCTAGTTCTTTTCCAGATCCGGACGAGCACTTGTACCCTACTGTTTATATCTAAGTGATATTTTTACGTAGTTATACCGAATTTAGTCGTTCAAATAGAATAGGTAAAAAAACTAAATTAATATCCGATTTATTTGAACATGTAATATAAGACATCTAACCCATTTGCACAAGGTCATACATCCAGTAAGAATAGAATACATATCCCAATGTCTAAACCATATATAAAGGTCACATAGATTGTGTATATGGTAAAAAAAATTTAATAAATGGGAGAGAACCTGTATTTTTCAAATAATCAAGCAAAAGTACTTGGTATTTATGTATTATACTTTATCAAGCTGTGGTCTATTTACTTTCTTGTAACTTTGAAAGTTGAGTAGTAAAAAACAAACTCCACCATTTAGAACACAACTACACTTTCATAAATTAAAATTCAAATTAATAAGAAAATTTATAATTGTATATTTGCTAATATATCATTGTCACTACCATATTTCAAGACAGGGTTATTTTTGCCATTTTGTATTATTTATATATTATGCAAATTTATTTATTTAATTATAGTGATAGTTATTATGGTTAGTGGGCTATCCTATTTATTGTACTCATGCTAGTGGACCCAATTAGATTTGACATAACAATTGGACCAACACTTTATACTAGACCCAATTAGACTCAATTAAGCCATTCCATTCAATAAATAGGGATTAGTCTAATTACCATAATAAGATTAGAAGCTTCCACTAATTAGATTAGCCTTCATGACAAACTTGGAAGAGCATTTATGGCATTGTCCATTTAATGGAGGGGGAGACTATGTGGTCGGCCCTAATTTAGTAGGGAGCACACTTTTTTACCTCTTCATTTGTGCACACTTCTCCAAATTTGATGTTTTTCCCCAAATTGTTTCCATTCCTCCACAAATTTCTTTGAAATCCTTCTCCATCCTTCTCAATCATCATTCGAGGAGCCTAGGAGGTTTGGGGAGGCAAAGAGTACTAGGATAGAAAGCATTGGCTATGTGCTTGTGTCCAAATCGTGTCCATTGAGCCTTATATTAGGAATCCATCTCCCAATAGGTATACATCTCAATTTATCCTCTATGTAGACTCTAATTGTTCAATTTGACCATTAGGAACCATGGACTAGGACTACCTATATAAAGAAGAATTTGCTTCTAATGATCCGTTATGTAAAAGTTATACTGAGTTTTATGTCCAATTTAGGGGATATCTGAGATCGATGCACCAAGTGTTTGTCATTTGGTAATTTAGATCTATATAGACTTATTTTGGTTGTGTGTAGCTAGATACGTGTCCATAATTGGATACGAGTAGGTTGTATCATGATACGCTATAATACAAAGTCATTTTGGGGGTTTTTTTCTCCGCCACTTGTGACACACATCAAATTCTCTACGACACATTGTAATATCTATATATTGTTCTGATTATGCTCTAATTAACATTTTAGATATGTTCATGTGATTTTGATAGGGTTTGGTAGAGGTATATTGGGCGTATCATAAGAGTATCATAGTTTCGTGTGATATTAGTGTGATGCACACCAAGTATTTGGTATTATGCATATATGTGAGTGTCATATGTATCAATGTGTCTTATGTATCATATGTGTGTAGGATATATACCTAGGTACCTAGGATACCAATTTGGTATCATGTTGACACCCTAGATTAGAGTAATATATACCTATATAAAAATACATATATCTGTATCAATGATTGTGTGCCATAGCCTATGTGAGTACTAGTTGGAGAGTGTGTGTGCACATACATGTGGAAGTATGTGTGTCATGTGTAATGGAGCGACTTAGAGTATCAGTTGAAAGGATATATCTGTGTGTATATATAAGGATAGGTGAATGTGTGTGTAGGAGTGAAGTAGAGAAAATAGGGGGGGATAATGTCACGACCCGTACCTACTTTTTAGGATAAGAGTGCGTGTCCAAGTCCAGCCTACGTCGCGGTATCGGCGGTAGAACGTTGTCTACGCCACAATGCTCAAAATCACAATAATTGCTCATAATTAATTCATTTGCTCATTGACAATACTAAATCAATTACAACTTCAAAATTACATTCGAATAAAATACAATATCTCACAAAATCTAATACAACAAATTTAAACTTGATGATTAAATCTGTCTAACTAGTCCTTTAGAGTCGACCTCAGCATATACTCATATCTTTTCCAATGATCCAATACATAGCAAGCGACTAATCTGAAAATGATTTTCAGTCAGAAATGGAACAAGTACATACATGGTAAACTATTCAAAACATAATAGAAACTATAAAATAGAAATAGCATATGATAGGTATGCCACGTAGAGAAAACAGATAAATAAGACAATCACGCTAGACACTAGAAAGAAACATATAAACACGACTATCATTGCATGTCAAGTAAGATGTAAATACGACGAATAAGACATCTAGCTAAGTGATTTGTGTTGGAACGAAGTCGTAAAGCAGAATACTCTATAGGGGGGTGAATAGAGTAGGCAGCAGAATATTGCTAATTAAAAACTTGTTAGCTGTTAGATCACAGAAATAATATCAATAATTACAAAGTAATAACTGTAAAGAAAGGAGATCAGAAGGCAAACGCAAACACAGCGATTTATACTAGTTTCTCTCTTGTAAGGACTAGTCCAGTCGAAAGAACTCTAGCTTCCAGTTGAATCCACTATTGGAAAATCCCGCAAGTTTTCATACGAAGTCCTTGCAACTTCTACAGACGCGAGCTTTGATATGAAGAACTTGACAAACTTCCGTTTTAAAGAGTCTTTCTTCAATCGGCCTCTGATTACAATTTCTCTGAAATCTTCTAGACCGTACCGTACCGGCAAATTGACTAGAGAATTGTAACTGGCTTGGGATTTGAAAATGAAAGCTTTTTAGAAAACTCTTTGGAAGAAACATAAGCTTTAGAAGAGAAGAGATTGAAAGTAAATGAGTGATTTTAAAAAATCAGAATTCCTCTCTATTTATAGTTTTTCCAAAGACAGAACTCTGGCAGAATTCGGACAGAACTCTATGTAACAATCCGTAACTGAAGGAAGACCAAGTTCAAAAACCAACGTTCACATAACGTTCACCTTGGCCGAACTCTGGCCGAACTCTAGCCGAGTCTGTCAGGATTGGTCAGGAATATTTTAAGAAAATATTTTTGGGGCTTTTTGAAATCCTTCATAAGCTTTTGTAAATAAGAGATGTTTTTCAAAACATAGGTCAATTTTGAAAACGATTTTGGATAGCCTATTTGCCAGTACGACTTGCTGTACAATGTATTCCTAGACTCAATAAACATAAAAATTACATTGCATAAAGAAATACAGTCTCGAGTGGCAAATATAGCTTCAGTCTTGAACGAGTCGATATCCAATCTTGGTCAGTGTCCAAGTGTCCAAAATATCTTGAGTAAACATCTGAGTTGTTTCGTATATCGAGACAGAGTTTGATCAATTATTAAAATCCGGTTTGACCATGACCAATGGGCCAACAATCTCCCCCATTTTGATAATTGGCAAACCTTGACCGATATAACATCTTTGGTCCTTATCAAAACAATTGAACCAAAAAAAATTGTTCCTGTAGATTGTTCATAACCTGTATTCTTACAGATCGAAGATGTTAGATATTATTTCTCTCCCGTTGTCACTTAGCAAAATAATTACAAAAGAGAAAGCTCCCCCGCAATATATGAATAAGTAACAATCAGTGAAGAAACACAAAAAATATAGATATATAAAAAAATAATTTATCACAGGCATGGAATAAATGTCACAGACAGTAAAAAAAAATATGATAAGCAGAAAACTTTCACAGGCAGTTTAAATGAAAGCATAATGTTATGAGAAATGCTAAGCTGAATAAAATATGCTGAAGAAAACATATAACATGTCCATCAGACAAAAAAATAAAAAAAGTCACAATAGAAATCATAACCAAATAAGAGTACTGATACTAGCTTGGAATGTCGGAGCATTTCTAAGTAACAAAGACAATAAAATCAGTCTCAATTGTACGACAAATCACATATCATCTTCATCGTCATCATCATCATCTACAGTGCCAGCATGTCCACCATGTCCGGATGGACCAGCTCCAGATGTGCCAGCTCCAGAGGTATGTGGAGTAGCACCAGTAGTACGATACCAATCATAAGCGTTCCCTGGCTGGAACAGAGAGTGGACCACCTCATCCTCAATGCGGTAACCAGATACAGAAGGATCTCTAGGAAGAGAGCTAGCAGAATGACCCGTCTGAGCAAATCGGAGATCGACAAACGAGTTGGCAATAGCCTGGAACCGAGTCACGTCATGAAACCCACGTTCCCTGGAAGTGTCAACAAAAAAAGTCTGGATATCTGAGAGGTGCTGATGAATACCCTCAAAAGTCATATGGTAGGTCTGAGGAGGAACAGGTGCAGTAGGAGCAGGTGCAGTAGGTAGAGGAGCAGTGGTAATGCTACAACGAGAAAGCTTGAGAAACTTAGGCTCAGGGTCCATAGCGCAAGTGGATAAGTCAATATCAAAATGCTGAAAGATGCGAGGGATAAGCATCACATAAGAGAGATTACGTTCTCTTCCGTGACATCTACCCATCATCTGGATGATAGTCTTAGGGGCAGAAAAAGGAATCCCCTTAAGAATGTGATAGAGGGCAGAGAGTTCTAGTGCAGTGACATCATCTTTTGAAGTGGATTTGGGAAGAATAGTGGAATAGATGATGCAATGTAGCTCGTAGTTAAACAAGTTCAAGTTATTGGCCTTGAACTTTCCAGGACGAGCACGTGCTGGCGCATAAAGCTCATTCTTGAAACTAACAAGAGTTGTACCCTTGGAAAAGTTGAAGTCGATGATGTCATCGAACGGGGCACCTTCGTTTGGAATACCAAGGATTTTTGCTAGCAACATATCATCGAACTCGATATTAATCCCGCCAACATAAGTTCTTACGGTAAAAGTGTCTAACACGAAGTTACAATAGAATAGTCTAAGGACATTAGTAGTTATAGGAAATTGTTGGGTAACGAGACGGTGTAACCCTAATGCCTCAAAGAAAGGACGGTGATATGGAAATACAGTCCATTTAATCGGAGTGCCTGTGCATATTGTACGCATAGCAAAGTCAGCATACCAAAGCAATGCTTGGTCATGAGTTTTGAAGTAAAACTCATCCGACACGCCGTCACCCAATTGGACCGGGGAATGAGGGAATCCATGTTCGGATCAGAAGACGATGCCTCTTCACTGGCATTAGTCTTCTTCCTCTTGAAAGGATTAAATCCCTTAGGCATTCTTTTCCAAAACTAGGTAACCCTAAGAATTTGAAAGTGGAGGAGAGAAGGAGTTATACCTTCCGAGAATCAAGTATGTTGTAGAGGACGCGATTCTCCACACGAATCCAAATTTTGGATGGAACTCTCCACGTATATTGAAAGAAAGGGAGTGGAGAAAAGCTAGGATTTGGGGGTTCCTCGGCTGCTGCTGCTGCTATGATAAAATAGTTTGAAAGAGATGAAGAGGAGAAGACCTCGGGTTCTGACTTAAAAACTTACAGCACCAAAAGAACTCTGGCCGAATTCGGACCGAACTCGGGCAGAATTCGCCTAGGGTTCTCCTGTTTTTTTAAAAAAAATTTGTGGGCCATATCCATTTCATCAACTCATTTCAAATATTTAATTCAAAGTTTAGTAATTTTAAACTTCAAATAATATAATTAATATTATTTTATTAATTAATTTTCTTTACTCAGCATCTGTTTCAAATTAGCTGTAGGAGTACTGTCCCAGCTAACGGGAGTTCACCGGGGAACAATTAAGTACCGCTTCGCTTCGACCGTAGTCGTAGTGACAGACAGACTCTTTGTAGGCTTGTCTCGAAAACAGTTATTGAGTATTGAATAAACTAATTGATAAAACAAAAATTAATTAATATTATTGACATCTAAAATTCCTAATTCTCGACGTAAATAATTAAAATGATCTTCCGCTAAAGGTTTTGTGAAAATGTCAGCCAATTGATTCTGTGTGTCTATGTATACAAGGTCTATATCTCCATTTTGTTGATGATCTCTAAGAAAATGATGTCGAATCTCGATATGCTTAGTACGAGAGTGACATACTGGATTCTTAGTCAAATTAATAGAACTCGTGTTATCACAGAAAATAGATGTGTGTAAAATGCAATCCAAAGTCTTCTAAAGTTTGCTTCATCCACAAAATTTGTGCACAACAACGTCCTGCGGCGATATACTCAGCCTCAGTTTTGATAATGTGACAGAATTTTACTTCTTGCTAAACCAAGAGACTAGGGCTTTTTCTAGGAAATGACATATGACGCTGGTACTTTTTCTATCTACTTTGCATCCGGCAAAATCAACATCAGAATAACCGGTTAGGTCAAATAACGTGGTTTTAGGATACCATAAGCCGACAGAAGAAGTGCCTTTAAGGTATCGGAAGATACGCTTAACCGCACACAGATGTGATTCCTTAGGATTGGCTTGAAAACGTGCACACAAGCAAACACTAAACATAATGTCTGGTCGACTAGCAGTTAAATACAGTAAGCTACCGATCATACCTCGATACTTACGTTTGTCGACAGGGTTTGCCTTGTTCATCAATATCAAGCTTGGTTGAAGTCGTCATTGGAGTGAAAAGTGGTTTGACTACTTCCAGGTCGAACTTCTTTAGTAAATCTTTTGTGTACTTTGCTTGATTTATAAATATCCCATTGTTGGTTGGTTTGATTTGCAGTCCGAAAAAGAATTTTAGCTCTCCCATCATGCTCATCTCAAACTCATTCTGCATATACTTTAAAAATTCTTGACAAAATGATTCATCAGTGGATCCAAAAATAATATCATCTACATAGATTTGAATCAAAAGAAGATTGTTATTCAAAGATTTTATAAACAGTGTAGTGTCAACCTTTCCTTTCGAAAAACCGTTGTCAAGTAAAAAAGAGCTTAGACGATCGTACCAAGCACGAGGGACTTGTTTCAAACCGTATAAGGCTTTCTTCAACTTGAAAACATAATCAGGATTTTTGAAATCAGTAAAACCTAGAGGTTGAGCTACATAAACTTCTTTTATAAAACTATTCAAAAATATGCTTTTAACATCCATTTGAAATAACTTAAAATTATAAAAACATGCAAATGCACATAACATGCGAATGGATTCTAATCTCGCAACTGGGGCATAAGTCTCATCGTAGTCGATACCTTCTTCTTGATTGTATCCTTGAGCTACGAGTCGAGCCTTTTTACGAGTCACTAAACCATTCTCGTTCAGTTTGTTTCGGAATACCCAACGGGTGCCAATGACCGGATGATCAATGGGCTTGGGAACAAGTTCCCAAACTTGATTCCGTTCGAATTGGTTTAATTCCTCTTGCATAGCATATAACCAAAAATTATCACTACATGCTTCTTCAATGTTTTTGGGTTCAAGCTGTGAAACAAAAGCAACACAAGAAGTTATATCTTTATTAGAGGAATGAGTACTTACACCCTTGGTAATCTCACAAATTACCAAGTCTTTTGGATGATCTGCCAAGAATCTCATCTCTTTTGGCATATCCTCAGGATTGTTGGTTCTGGCTTCTTTGCTTGAAGACTCAAATGGTGCTTGGTGTGAAGGTTCTACATTTTTGTGGGAAGATTTTGCAGTACCTGTACTTGGTGTACTCACGTCTTCATTATCGTCATCGACTGAATGTTTATTTAGTTCATCAAACTTGACATTAATTGATTCTTCGATGATCATAGTTCTCTTGTTGAAGACTCTATACCCTTTGCTCTTTACCGCATAACCTAAAAAGATACCTTCACCGGCCTTTTCATCAAATTTACTTTGGTTGTCTTTAGTATTAAGAATAAAGCATTTACAACCAAATATCTTAAAATAAGAAACAGTGGGTGTTCTATCAAACCATAACTCATAGGGAGTCTTCTTCGATATAGGTCGAATTAGAGCCCTATTAAGAATATAGCACGCTGTATTGACAGCTTCAGCCCAAAAGTATCTAGGTAGAATAAACTGGTTCAACATTACTTGAGCCATTTCAGATAGAGTCATGTTCTTACGTTCCACAACTCCATTTTGTTGTGGAGTCCAAGGGCAGGAAAACTCATGCAAATAATCGTGTGTGTCACAGAATTGCTTGAACTCTGCATTCTCAAATTCGCCGCCATGATCACTACGAATGCGAGTAATCATGAAACCTTTTTCATTCTGTACTTTCTTGCAAAAGGTGATAAATTCTTAGAAAGCATCGTTCTTGCGTGCAAGAAAATATACCCATGTATATCTAGAGAAATCATATACAATACAAATGCATATAACTTACCACCTAGACTAGCAATTCTATTAGGTCCAAATAAGTCCATATGCAACAATTGTAGAGGTCTAGTGGTACTTACATCGTTCTTGGATTTAAAGGCGGATCGGGTAGCTTTATTCTTTTCACATTCGCTACATACCGTATCCTTCTTGAAAGATATGTCCGGTAAACCGCGTACCAACTTCTTTGTGGATAGTTTTGAAATTGTGTCCATGTTTGCATGACCGAGTCTCATATGCCATAGTTGACTCTCAATGCTCTTGGGTATCAACCATCTACCTACTTTGTTAGCATCTTCTAACAGATAGAAAACATATATGTTGTCTTCCTTGATACCTTCAAAGATAATACTACCAGTTGAGCTATCAACTTTAGTACATTTGTCTTTGACGAAGTTAATGCCATAACCGTGATCAGCTAAATGGCTTACGCTGAGCAGATTATGTTTTAACTCGGTAACTAGACAGACATCTTTAATCACAGGATAGGGTGCCTTACCAATGTCACCGATACCGATTATGTACTCTCTTAAATTATTACCGAAGGAGACGTGTCCTTCTTTATTCTTTTTCGACAATGTTGCGAATAATGATGCATCACCGGTCATGTGTCGTGAGCAACCGCTATCGAGGATCCATTTGCTTCTAGCATGTGAAGGGCGTTCCACCTACAAAATAGTTTGCAGATAAAACTCTTTGTACCCATTTCTTGTAGGATCCTGACATGTTAGTCATTGGTATCCATGCATAAACATTTATATCTACTAACTTTCTGATTCTACATGCAGAGGATATATGACCAATGAGACCACAATAATGACATTTTGCATGTTGAGTGTTGAAAATAGTGTGAGGTGCATGATTGGTAGATTTTGGTTTTCTAGTATAAAAAAATGCATGCCTATTAGTCTTCTTGGGTATAGGTTTGGTATGGTTTGGTCTGACAGTGTTTGGTTTGGGTGTGTTCCGGTGATTCGGTAATTGACACGTGTTAGAATAGGAAGCAACAACTTCATGCCGTTTTCCTAAACTAATTTCCAACTTTTTGGAGGTGTCATATAATCTAGTATAGTCAGACGTAAGTGTTTCCATTCTGACTTGTGCACACTGGAGATTCTTTCTCTCCTTAGATAGGTCTTCCTTTAGCTGGATGATAGTTTGGTCTTTTTCTTCGGATAACTTGATAGTCTCGTGTAATAACAGCTTAATAGAGGAAAGCTCACCAGGCTCAATAGAAGAATCATTATTTCTAACATCAGCTAGTTGGTCAGTAAGTCTTTCTATCTCACCTTTGTACTCTTTAAGTACCTTCTTAGAGGTTTCATATTTACCACACAGTTTCCTGTAGTCATTTAACAGGTCACTGAAAGCCTCTCCTAATTGCTCAAAGGTGAAATCATCATAAGGATCAAACAGAGGATTAGTGGTTACCTGATAGTAAGCCATCAAGCATACATTTGTACCGTCATCCGATTATTCGTCTTCTGAGTCGCTGGCTTCGCTCTCATGCCATATGCTTGTATTGGTGTACTTTCTTGCTGTAGATCTCTTCAGGTAGCCTTTGTCATATTTGCTGCTTTTTCTTGTTGATGATGATGTTGTTGGACAATCTTTCTTCATATGTCCTTTCTTCTTACATCCGTAGCAAATAGGATCTTCCTCGTTGTTGTTGTTGTTGCTATCATTTGTTCTTCTGTTGAATCTAATGAACTTCTTGAATTTTCTTACCAGAAGAGCTTGATTTTCAGAGTCTGAATCGCTATCGTCAGAATCATCTTCGACGGTTCTTCTATGTTGAGCCTTGAAAGCGATCGACTTCTCTGACTTCTCCTTTAGTGTAGCATCTTCAAAGTCTTGAAGTTCTAACTCGTGAGTGAGTAGCTTACCCATGAGTGTTTCCAGAGACATTGTTGAGAGGTCGTTTCCTTCAATGATTAATGTAGCCTTTGGAATCCAGTTCTTTGTGAGAGCTTGTAGAAGTTTGTGAATCTTCTCATGGTTACTGTATTCCATACCTAATGAAGGCAAAGGATTTACAATATACAGGAATCTCGTAAACATATGAGTGACGGATTCATTTGGCTTCATCTTGAATGCCTCGTACTCTTGAGTAAGTCTGCTGATCTTTGACTCCTTGACTTGTGTTGTTCCTTCGTGGGTTACTTCGAGAAGTTTTCACACTTCATTTGATGTTGTGCAAGTCGACACCCTGTTAAATTCAGTTCTGTCTAAAGCACAAAATAAAGCGTTAATAGCACGTGCGTCAAGAGTGGCCTTTTTCTTTTTATCCTCAATATATTTATCATGGGGTTTATCAACTAAAACTCCATCAACAGTAATACGAGGAGGCTTTCTGTAGCCATCAATAACTATAAACCATAAGTCAAAATTAAGAGATTTTAAGAAAAAACTCATCCATGTTTTCCAATAAGTGTAGTTTGTGCCGTCAAACATTGGAGGTTTGTTTGTGGCTTGGCCTTCACTTGTGAATTTTATAGTTGCCATGTGTAATGCTGTGATCTATATAACAATTAAATATAACTGCAGTTTTACCGTGCTTTACCTATATAACCCGCTCTGATACCAAATGTAGGAACGAAGTCGTAAAACAGAATACTCTAGAGGGGGGTGAATAGAGTAGGCAACGGAATATTGCTAATTAAAAACTTGTTAGCAGTTAGATCACAGAAATAATATCAATAATCATAAAGTAATAACTGTAAAGAAAGAAGATTAGAAGGCAAACGCAAACACAGCAATTTATACTGGTTTTTCTCTTGTGAGGACTAGTCCAGTCGGAAGAACTCTAGCTTCTAGTTGAATCAACTATTGGAAAATCTCGCAAGTTTTCATACGAAGTCCTTGCAACTTCTACAGACGCGAGCTTTGATATGAAGAACTCGACCAACTTCAATTTTGAAGAGTCTTTTTTCAATCAAGCCTCTGATTACAATTTCTCTGAAATCATCTAAACAACACCGTACCCGCAAATTGACTAGAGAATTGTAACTGGCTTAGGATTTGAAAATAAAAGCTTTTTAGAAAACTCTTTGGAAGAAACGTAAGCGTTAGAAAAGAAGAGATTAAAAGTCAATGAGTGATTTTAAAACATCAGAATTCCTCTCTATTTATAGTTTTTCCAAAGACAGAACCCTGGCAGAATTCGGGCAAAATTCGGACAGAACTCTATGTAACAATCCGCAACTGAAGGGAGACCCAGTTCAAAAACCAACGTTCACCCTGGCCGAACTCTGGCCGAACTCTGGCCGAGTTCTGTCAGGGTTGGTCAGGAATATTTTAAGAAAATATTTTTGGGGCTTTTTGATGTACAATGTATTCCTAGACTCAATAAACATAAAAATTATATTGCATAAAGAATACAGTCTCGAGTGGCAAACATAGCTTCAGTTTTGAACGAGTCGATATCCAACCTTGGTCAGTGTCCAAGTGTCCAAAACTTCTTGAGTAAACATCTGAGTTGTTCCGTATATCGAGACAGAGTTTGATCAATTATTAAAATCCGGTTTGACCATGACCAATGGGCCAATAATTTGAAATGCCACTTTCGACATGTAAACGGCTAGGGATAAATACGACAATCCGCACGTGAAGCGTACAAGCGCTATCGTTCCAGAAAAGACCTGAGGGAGTGGTTCTTGTTTTTGGAAATATTCACATGTCTACTAAAGTATTTTCCTGTTCGACTCATGGATTCACGTCACGACACGAAAAATCATGATACACAATAATCACGAATACGAACATCATGAAATGCAAGTCACAAAACACGATAAATAGCGTAAATCACGAAACTCAATAATCATGAATATGAATCCATACTCGTGTGAACAACGTCTCAAGGATCATGAGTCATATAATGCATATCTAAAACATATATCATAGAAACTATTAAGAATTGAGAGTAACAAGTGTAATGTACTTGCCTTGAATTAAGTTGCAGTCGACTTGCGCACAATATGAGCTTGTTGGCACAGAGTAGTCACAAATTTCAAAAGTATGCAAGATGATCTCAGATGATGGGACAGACCATGTCATTGAGTTTAGAATAGTCAAACTAACTAGGGTCGATATGTAGAATTTTGGAATTCGCAAGAGGATAGATATGTTTGGATTTAGTCAATGCCAAGATTGGATTCGAAGGGAATTGACATAAAAAAATATAACTATTTTAGAAAGTATTTATAATTTTTAAAACTAAGTTTTTATTATTCAAAATATTATAAATAAATAATTGAATAATCTAGAAAAACATTTTAGGAATTTACATACAGGGCCCAAGCCTAATAATATATTTAAGAAAATATTAAGTTATTTTAAAATATACACAAATATATTATATTATGCATAATATGTATTTAAAATCCATTTAAGTAAATACATATATAACTTACATGTATCTTTTTGAAATAGAAGCCCACAATTATATTAAGCCTATTCGTAAATAACCCAAATATGTATATGTAACATATGTATGCCTAATAACCAATTAATCTATATATATCAACCTAAATCATGTGCTTGTACACAAAAACCAAACCCATTACTAATATATATTTATAAACTCTTATAAAAAATATATGAATTTATTAAATCTAGGCCTAGAGCCCAGGCCCTAAAATCAAAAATTAAACACAAACTCACACCCTTCAACCTGGCCCATGGCCCATAACTGACATTAATAAATATGTTTCCTTTTATCCGTAAAACCAAGATCCAGAGTTGGCCCACAGGCCTCTGGCCTAATCCAAATAACCACTACTACTCTTTGTTGAGAGAATAGATAGAGGAGAGCTGAAGAAAGAGAAACATTAGGGAGTGAGTGAAGCATGAGAGAAAAAAGAGAGATTGGGATCGAGAAAGGGGGAAGGGAACAGAGAGGTCACCGGTACTGGTGGACTGTTGGCGCTCAGTGCGACCGTAAGGCACGGTACAAGAGGAGCATAATGTGACAGGGAGCGGTAGTAGAGGCAGCGGACGACACTGGCTCCAGAGGATCGACGGTGGAGCACGAATGATGACCGACGTCGATTGTAATGGCACGACAGAGGCTCTCAGCATAGTGGTATGGCTGAAGGGAGGTAGACGGCTGGAGATTTATGCGGTGAACGGGGCACAGTGGTACGGCTCTCGAGCGTGGATAAAAAGCGCTGGCCGAGGCGGCACGAGAGTGCTGGTGGCTGGCATAGGGAAAGGAAAGTACAGCGCTCGAGGAGGCTCGAGCGCCTGACCAGGCTTGTGTTCAAGCGGACGGCAGTCGTCCAGGGGGCGGAAGCACGGGGCGCTCATCCGGTGGCGGCCGTCGGGGATGGTCAACGGCTACCTGGCAGGATCGGTACAGGAGTCTGTGGAACACGACGGATGGAGCACATGCCGGAGGTGGTGGCTCATGCGAGGGTAGGTTAGAGTCGGACCTTTGATTTCTCTGTTATTTTGGCTTAGTTTGTGTCCAGTGTCGGACACAGGATATGGGATATGGTTGTAGAGAGCTGTATGAAAGGATTGAATACAGACACGGACACGGACACGGATACTCCGGCACAAAATCTGGGTACTGGCTTTGTTGGTGGTGGTGGCGCCTTTGGTTGGTTTTGGCAATCGGTCGACGTGAAGATAGCTTGGGATGGCCAGATTTGGCCGAGAGTGGAGAAAATGGAGGCAGGGGTACTAGTGTTCGGCGGGTAGCGGAAGGGAGAGAATGTACGTGTAAACAATATTGGAGTAAGATTTTGGTAGGCACGAACACGGTACACGATTTGATGGGATTGATGTTGTTGGTGTTGGTGGAGATGGTAGAAGAGAGTTTCTCCTTATATGGGGGTTTACTCTTCTAGTTGGATAAGAACTACGAGTCCTAATAGATAAGTCTCTCCCTTTATTTAAAATCAACTAAACATTTGAAAACAACCTCATTTAATCAAATCCACTAATAGATAACGATATAAATTTGAATCAATATCAAGTTTAAAATAATTCATCTTATCGAAATCTACTGGTAGATAAATATACTAATTTAAATAATCATCTAAAAGCTCAGATTATATAGATTCAAAATAAGAGAAAACAAATTTTAAATCGTATGCATTTAACTAAGTAAAATAATAGATTATTATAAAAATATTTAGATATGATTTCGATATTTATCAAACAATTTAAATCGTATACATTGATATCTAAATCACCTAATTAATTACTACAAAATTATAAATAAATCCTCATCCTAGTAATGATATTGTCAAATTGATTTTAAAATATATTTATTTATAAATCCAAAACTTAATACTTTGATAAAATCTTTGTTGATTTCAAAATTACTTATGATTTTCAAATCCCTTTTGGAAACCAACTTCAATAAAATCCGAAATACTAACCATCGTCTTTCATAGTTCCTACAATATCCTTTAACAAAATAAATTAGCACTTCTCAAAATATTTAATTTTAAAAAAACTCATTTTTGATATAAAGAATTAATCAAAATATCCCTTAAACACGATAATAAAATAAATGCATAAAAATAAAAACAGGAAGAGGGGTTACAAATCTACCCACCTTAAAAATAAATTCGTCCTCGAATTTAAGGAATGTCTAGAATAGATAGGCTCGATAGGTCCGAAGCTAGCTGTAGTAACAAAAATTTTAAAATTGGTATCGATTGATAAGATAAGATCAAGGATAACAAACACTTTCTTAATAAAAATATTGAAAAAAGGAAGGATGGAAGTGGAAAGTAAAAATAATAAATAAAAAGATAGGGTTTGATGTTAGAATCTTAGGCTATGGTTTTGATTCATAACGGTTCCAAGTGTTCTGAAAATTTGACACAAGCTAATAATGATCTCAAGGACAATTCATCAATCGAAGCCTCTATCCACCTTAGAAATGTTCTTCTCAAAGTTTTGAAGGGCACGATTAGTCATGATTATATAAGAAATAATATAATTATTGATCAAAATGGGTTGGATCGTGAATATAATTGGTCTTTAAGAAAAGGTAACACATGGCAAGAGTATAGTCAAAGGATCTAGTCACAATGGCCAAGGATGTAATTGAAAGATGATTCGCTAAACAAGAAAAAGTCGTTAGGCACGATTAACTACTGTTGGAATTATATAAGCATGGTAAACGATCAAAATTTAGACAAAGTCTAAACATGGTTGGAATCACTTAGATACAACTAAGGTGCTGTCACGATCAAGGTTAATCATGCAAGTCACCCAAGCATTTATCAAAATTAGAAAGTTAGCATGGCACGAATGAGGTCAAAATAGTCATGATCATAGTGGAATAGAAATATAAATAATTGAGTTGAAGTATAGGCACGATTATGACTATAGTCAAAATAGTTTAGTCACGATAAAAGCCTTTTAGGAAGGATCAAAATTCAATTTTTATTTGGCACGATCAATATTCGGTCAAATGGTCTAGTTACGACCGAATTTCTAAAGAATGATCAAGGTTCTAGATGCAATCTAAACAAGGCTATAATCCCATAGATATACTTAAGATAGTCACGATCAAGGTTAATCATGCAAATCATCCATGTATGATAAAATTTTAAAGTTGGCACGAGCATGAACAAAGTCAAAATGGAATAAAAAATATAACATTAGCAATAATTGATGTAAAATATATGCACGATTATGATTATAGTCAAAAGAGCTTAGTCGTGATCAAATTTGTTTAGGAACGATCAATTTGTTAAGCAAAACTGTTTAGGCATGATTATAGAATCAAACCTAGGAAAGGATACGAATTGACTCGATCGAAATATAATAAAAGAAGTCTAGTCATGATCGACATTGTTCAAGGATGATCAAATCCAAAATTGTTTTGATATGCTTAAAGTGTCTATCCATAATTATTTAGGCACGAGTTTAGAAGCAAAATCTAGATAAGTTTAGGAATCCAGTCCAAATTACATTAAAAGATGACAATCTGAGAAATGGTAGGATAAGAAAGGAAGGGAGAATTTTTGGTTTATTGAGAAGATTGTGACTAGGAATAAGCACAAATTAATTTGAAAACTTAATAGTTATATGCCAATAAGACGTAGTCTCTGTGGTATTCAAAACTCGTAAACATAATCGAAGTCATTTTACCGAGAATTTATGCCTCGCCAACTCAAGATATGTTGCGGTAACGAACACCTATCAACTCTATCAACTCTATCTAATCCTGACTTAACAACTCAAGGATGAAATAAGACGACGAAGACATAGTTTTAATAATGTTCGATCACCCACGCTTACTTGAAATTATTTCAACTTAGGGGTCATGCCATGCCAGTGCGCTGCTGGCTGCAGTGAACCCGCAGTCTCGATAATTCTAATAAGTGACGACAGTGCGCTGCTGTCTTGTCATCGCAAGTCATCAAAATTATTCCAACTATATCCCCAAGAGTATCAAAGGAGTTTAAAATATCATACAAGTTGATAAAGATAGAAAAAAGTGCAAGTATCTGTTCTTCAAGTATAAGATCAGCTTCTTGAAAGGAAAAACAATTGGTTAGGAAGGATAATGATTCGAATCAAAATAAGTAAAAATCTTATAATTCTTATTTCACGGATATTCAATATTCAACGATTGAGAGGAAACTTTTGAATCCAAAAACTTAGCTCGAGATTAATAGACAATTGAGTGAGAAGTTATTTTAAAAATAATTCCTTAGGTCCAAGGAAAAGAATATAAGAGATACGAACTTATGATATGACGATGTTTAGAAAAGACATAAGATAAAGTCGTACAAATGATCATAATTAGGGAAAAATGACCGAAGGCAAAAGTAATATAAACTTAAATTTATATTTCTCTAATATTCAAGATCAAGGGAAAAATATGTATAAAGCACTATGTTTACCTATTATGAATAGATTCATACACAAGTATATAGGTATATCTTAAGTAAATCCCAAATATCATTCTAAGAGAAGGTTATACTATTTCCAAGAAAATATAAATTTAAATAGCAATAATACATATATTATATTCAATATAATATATAGAAATTATTCATAGTACTAGAAATGGACTACCAATATTTATTTACACATCTATATATTTACATGGACGACGTCGGTCGCACTACATGACCACCAAGACTTGGGTTGGGTACGGGCTAGTTTGGAACAACTAGGCCTTCTAAAAGCCAATAATCTGAATAATAAGTAATTAAATTATTCCTAGGATTATGTCATGATTTGGCCTGATTTTCCTAGTTAGTACACACCTATGACTCGGCCTTCTCTATTATAGCTAATACGCTAGTCAAAGCATGTCATTGCACTATTCGTGCCATCATTTCTAGTCATATGGCGCTCCAAAATTTAACCAAGACTAAGGCATTCTATATAATAATTAATTAAATTAAATATTTGTAAAATTCTAAGAATCACATCTTAATTCAAATAAAAGTAATAAATCTATTTTCAAAATTTTGGAAGATGTTACGAATCTACCCTCCTTAGAAATATCGTCGAATCAAAATGCGATAGTGTATCCTGAAAGTCATCTAGTGAGACCTATGTAGCAACCTTAACTACCCAATATCAAATTAAATTAGGGACTCCTAATCCTAACCATTCTCTTAAAATTGATTTACTTCTAGTTGTGAATGAGCATTACCTAGTCGCAGGCTCGCAGTAGTACGACTACTACGGTACTACCACGAGTTCGCACAACTTGCGAAGACTGGCCTGCATGGGCTACCAAAAAAACATGTCACGACCCGCACCTGTTATTTTTTTAAAAAACGGATGCGAGCGCGTATCCAAGCCAGCCTACGCCGCAGTGTCGACGGTAGAACGCTGTCTAGCCACAATGCTCAATATCGCATATAAGAAATACTTTATTTGCTCATTCACAAAACTAAATTAATTACAATATTCACAAGTTTACATTTGAATACAAGGTGCAATGTCTCACAAATTATAAAAAGATAACTACATGAATACTAAGCTATTTCACTAGTCTCTAGGTTTGGCCTCCGCATATACCCATGTCTCCCGAATCCGATGCTAAAGGTAGCCGCGAATAATCTGTAAAATTTTGGTTTCCAGTCAGGAATGAACGAGTACAATTTACTGAATGCAGTTCCAATATATAAAATGACTATAAAGCAGAGGTTAGACATCAATTATATATTTTGAAAAAAAACAGAAAAAGATGTGAGAAAAGACGAAAAATCAACAGCAATAAATAAACCAAAATACCTTCCCAACTGTTAGAAGTACCTTTGATATGTGATTAGTCTGGGACACTACACCGTGAGGTCTACGAGGTCTACTTGCATGAAAAATAAACAATGTCTACGAGGTCTACTTGCAGAAATTAAACAATGTCTACGAGGTCTACTTGCATAAAAATAAACAATGTCTACGAGGTCTACTTGCATAAAATAAACAATGTCTACGAGGTCTACTTGCATGAAAATAAACAATGTCTACGGTCGGATCACACATCCTTGATACTTCTCATTCCCGACTCCATAATTTATAATAGAATATAAAATGGCAAAACCCATAACCAATGGCCAACAATGAAATATAGTGAAAGTCAATATGAAAACAGACAATAAACTGTACTCGCCTGGTGTCCTTAGCTGGTGGAACAAACCATCTTGTTGGGTTCAGCTTAGTCCATTTGCTGGGTTGATATGCAGAAACTTGGAATTCGCAAGAAAATAGAAATTAGGAAGAGAGGTTTTTATTTAGAAAATATTTATTCACAAAATATTTATAACCCTTTTTAGAAATTATCTATTTGGAAATTCCATTAATAATATTTATAACTTTAAAAAAATTTATAATCTTTGAAAATATATTTTATTATTATTACTTAAACTATTTTTGGGTAAATACTTTACTATATTGGAAACTCTATTCTTCTAGCCAAAATAATCTAGGTAAATAATTTGTAAAATATAGAAAATCGAGTTTCTAGGTCAAAACTATAACTTAGATAGAAAATGCTACGATAATATTTTTGGGGGAAAAGTTATTTTAAAATACCATAAAATATAACAATTTAGCTTTGAAACCCAGTTTGAAATCACGTATAGGGTCAAACACAAAATTGTAATTGCAAAACAATAATTTCTAAGAAAAATAATTATAACTGATAACTAGCTATGATGATACTAATATTAATACTGTACGTATATACGGTATTTCAAAGTATAAGTACTAATAATATTTAACATATTCATATTGACAGTTTACATAATAAGAATAATAATAATAGTAATAATAAAATAGCAATAATAATAATAATAATAAAACTAATAAATACTAATAATTATACAGGTTGCGGCACTGTTGTTCCTTTCGTTTACTGGTTAAAATAAAAGAATTAAATAGGATAAAACCCACAATGTTCTCTCTCTCCCTCGTTTCTGTGGAAACGATAGTTAAAGGCTCTCTCTGTGAAAACTTATTTTAAAACACAGAGAGTGATAGAGAATTAAATGGGGGAGAGAGAGAGAGTTGTAGAGAGAAGAGGGTTTTAGAGACTGAAAGGGAGAGAAAGGAAGGATGAGCAGAGGGACTCACCGATGTGCGGAGGAGAGGGAGACCTCCTAGATGGCAGCGACGCCGGACAGGCTACAGCAGGGGAGGCCCCAGTCATGGCTGCTCGCGTCGATGCCGGGAGCGACTGATCGGAGGGTGCGTCTAGCATGCGGCGAACGACATCAACTGGGTGGCACGACGAGTCCTGGCGCGGCTCGGTGATACTAGAGGAGGAGGAGGCGTCTCGTTGTTAACGGTGGCTGGCATGGGGAAAGGAAAGTGCAGCGCTCGTGGAGGCTCGAGTGCCTGACCAGGCTTGTGTTCAAGCGGACGACAGTCGTCCAGGGAGCGGAAGCACGGGGCGCTCATCCGGTGGCGGCCGTCGGGATGGTCAACGGCTGCTGGGCAGGATCGGGATAGGAGTCTGTGGAACGTGACGGATGGAGCACAGGCCGGAGGCGGTGGCTCATACGAGGGTAGGTTAGAGTCGGGCCTTTGATTTCTTTGTTATTTTGGCTTAGTTTGGTCCAGTGTCGGACACAGAATATGGGATGTGGTTGTAGAGAGCTGTATGAAAGGATTGAATGCAGACACGGACACGGATACTTCGGTACAAAATCTGGGTACTGGATTTGTTGGTGGTGGTGGCGCCTTTGGTTGATTTTGGCAATCGGTGGAGGTAAAGATGGCTTGGGATGGCCGAATTTGGCCGACAGTGGAGAAGATGGAGGCAGGGGTGCTGGTGTTCGGCGGGTAGCAGAAGGGAAGAATGTACATGTAAAGAATATTGGAATAAGATTTTGGTAGGCACAGACACGGCACACGATTTGATGGATTGTTGTGTTATTGGTGTTGAAGGAGATGATAGAAGAGAGTTTCTCCTTATATGGGGGGTTTACTCTTCTAGTTGGATAAGAACTACAAGTCCTAATAGATAAGTCTCTCCCTTTATTTAAAATCAACTAAACATTTTAAAACAACCTCATTTAATCAAATCCACTAATAGATAACGATATAAATTTGAATCAATATCAAGTTTAAAATAATTCAATCCTATCGAAATCTACTGGTAGATAAATATAATAATTTAAATAATCATCTAAAAGCTGAAATTATATAGATTCAAAATAAGAGAAAACAAATTTTAAATCGTATGCATTTAACTAAGTAAAATAATTGATTATTATAAAAATTTTAGATATGATTTCGATATTTATCAAACAATTTAAATCGTATACATTGATATCTAAATCACCTAATTAATTACTACAAAATTATAAATCCTCATCCTAGTAATGATATTGTCAAATTGATTTTAAAATATATTTATTTATAAATCCAAAACTTAATACTTTGCTAAAATCTTTATTGATTTTAAAATTACTTATGATTTTTAAATCCCTTTTGGAAACCAACTTCAATAAAAATCTGAAATACTAACCATCATCTTTCATAGTTCCTACAATATCCTTTAACAAAATAAATTAGCACTTCTCAAAATATTTAATTTTAAAAAAACTCGTTTTTGATATAAAGAATTAATCAAAATCCCTTAAACACGATAATAAAATAAATGAATAAAATAAAAACGGGAAGAGGGGTTACACCTTTATGGATGGCTTTTTAGGATACATTCAAATTAAAATGTCTCCTGACGATGAGAAGCACACGTCATTCCGAACACCAATCGGTGTATTGTTATACAGTCATGCCCTTCGGCCTGAAGAACGCCGGTGCTACATATCAACGAGCTATGAGCGTCATCTTCTGAGAGCACTTGTGCAAGACGGTGGAGTGTTACGTTAATGATATCGTCGTCAAAAGCCACTCCAAGGATGATCATTTACACGATTTGAGGACAGTGTTCGACCTTATGCGAGCGCACAATCTGAAGATGAATCCAACCAAGTCCTTCCTGGGTGTATCCAGTGGGAAGTTCTTGGGCTTTGTCATTACTTCCCGGGGCATTCACATAGACCCCGATAAGATAAAGGCAATCCTAGAGATGAGTCCACCAAGGAACCTCTGTGAACTCCGCAGCCTTCAGGGACTAGCCTACATTAGGAGGTTCATATCTAACCTCTCAGGCCGATATGGAATAAATGTCAACGCGCCTTTGATGAAATTAAGGAATACCTATCGAATCCGCCAGTTCTGGTAGCCCCGGTTGTCGGAAAGCATTTACTCTATGTACGGGCGATGGAACACTCCTTCGAAGCCTTACTAGCACAGAACAATGATACGGGGCACGAACAAGCCATCTATTATCTCAGCCGAATAATGGTGGGGCTGGAGCATAGGTACACCGCCGTGGAGAATGAATGCCTTGCCTTGGTGTTCGCCATTCAGAAAATACGACACTATGTGTCAGGGCAGACCATCCATGTTGTCTCGCGAGTTAATCCCCTCAGGCTTCTCATGACCAAGCTAGGCGCACTCAGTTCTCGTCTAGCCACATGGGCGATACTGTTATCCCCCTACGACATGGTCTTCGTTCTGCAGAAGGCTGTCAAAGGTCAAGCCTTGGCCGACTTTCTAGTACCCCATCCAGGCTCAGATACTGCCATATTCTATGAAGAAATCCCAGACGAAGTCGTTAACGCCAACATGACTTCACATGATGACGTTTGGCGAATGTTCTTTGACGGTGCTTCAAGAACAGGGCCACAAGGTTATATCGTCGCTGGAGTCGGGGTAGTATTAATTTCTCCCTTTGTGTTGGTAGTCAATCGGGCATATTCTCTCACAGAATCATGTTTAAACAATGTAGCCGAATATAACGCTTTGGTCATTGGGCTCCGACTCACAAAAGAAGTGGGAGTCGAATACCTAGAAGCATATGGCAACTCACAGCTGATTGTTAATCAGATCCGAGGCTCATATGAGGTTCATAACGAGGACATGATTCCTTATCATCAGACAGCAATTGCCATCATTGCAACCTTGGAGGGGTTCTTTATAGAGCATGTTCCTAGGCTCCAGAATATTGAAGCCGATGCCCTAGCAGGCCTCGTCACTTCTTTGGCGGTTCTAAATTATGCTCATCATCTAGTCGACGTGATAGGCTATGAGTTGGTATGTCCCAAAAATAACATTCAACTGGATATTAGTTACTCCTCCCAGATAACCAATGACGTGCAAGACTGGAGACTCCCGTTCATCGACTTTGCATCTACGAAATCCTGCCTGAGAATATGAAAGAAGCAACTTCAATCAGAAGGCGTTCTTCCAGATTCTTTTATGACACAGAAACAAAAATGTTATATCGACGATCTTACGACCGGCTGCATGTTAAGATGTCTGTCAAATACAGAAGCCAAAGAAGCCTTACGAGATCCACGATGGCATTTATGGGGCTCACCAACCTGGACCGAAGTTGCAGGACCGTCTCCGTTGGATGGGCTATTACTGGCCTACGATGGTAGCTGATGCAGTCGACTATGCAAAGAAGTGTAACTTGTCAGATCCATGCAGATTTCACACATCTGCCATTCGAATTCTTGCACCCAATGGTGGCCTCTTGGTCATTT
>JANAVB010033530.1:0-24864 GCA_029216955.1 Iris pallida
TCCTATCAATCGCCTCATCAATACTGCTGTCAAGGGTAACATATCGACCCGGAGCTTCAGTGGGTGGCTTGTCGAGTATCACGTCACCCTGGTCGATCGACTCATCGACAGTATCCATCACAGGATCTCTGACGGTCTTCCAACCCCCTCATAAGGATGCGGAGGAATAAACTCCAGGAAACTCTTCCGATACTGATCCTTCTATACACCCGAGAAAAAGAGGTTCCGAAAGGAACCAGCAGAAGTATCTTCGACATCTTCGGACGGTCGAGCCGTCTCAGATATGGGTACCCGGGCTGTGCCTTCCTGAGATACAAGGCCAACTTCGAGTATCGCGTAGAAGCACCCTTGGAGACCAACTCCTCATAAGAAGCAGAGAAAGAGCCTTCTCTGACGCAGTGGTAGGCCCCCCCCAGGATCGGAAGTCCCTCCGATCGCTCAGGTGTTTCCCGTGCCTGTGCCAGCAGAACAAGAATAAACAACAAAGTCACAGGCAGGAAAACTTGAAACAACTAGGAACCAAAATGTACCTGGGAAGTAGACGCAACAGGGGGGCGCTGCGTCGCAGGAAACACCTCTGTTAGCCACTCGTTTTACCTTCTTACTAGGAGGAACGGTTGCTGCTTGAGAAGCTGGGCGCTTCAGTAGAGAACTCAAGGGCACCATATCCTTCTTCGTTCTCGGGAGTCGTTCGAACTGGCCGAAGACCCATAGCCGACCACTTTTACCTCCTGGGAATGTGGTTGAGGCTTCTCAAACCTTGTACCTGTAAGAAAGCTCTGTCCTCGGTCGTAACTGGGCGAGAATCTGTTCGCCAGACAGTATAACCTCATAGCAGAAAACAAAGCACGGGGCTCCCCACTCACGTCAGAAAAGCAAACGTTGCCCCAGAGGACGCAACCTTATAATAACTCCAGGCGTGGGCACCGTCCAATAAACTTCCCAAATATCCCAAACATGGGCTGGGATTACCCACATAGTTTGACTATAGCCAAACTATCGTGCGAAGCGGCTAGGCTGGTAATGCACCTTGTTCTGGCTCCGGTACACCAGATGTGAAGGGCAGATCGATAGTAACCACCAAAAATCACCGACGGTCAGCCCTCCCTGTGCGTCATTTTGATCAAACAACTAGTCACCAGCTTTATGACCACCATAGGAAGGCGAAACCATGCTAAAACTATAACGTCCAAATGACTCAGCTTCGTCTACATACAGGAACACGGTCATAAAACACTTTGTCCCGAAAAACCTCGTAGAAGTGTGTCTTCCTCCTCATGATCTGCTACGACAGCTGAGGCAATCAAATCGTTGTGATGCAGGGCCAAGCAGGCCATCAGGTAATGGTAGGAAAGCTCAGCCTGGGGAAACTCGACAATACCCCTACGACACTCTATGATCTTTTCTGAAAGGTCTCGTAGACCTCAAAGAGTGTTACAAACCATAGCAGGAAGCAACGCGAGAGAATAACCAAATGCCAATCTTACGGCCGACATAATGAGTTCCTAGCCTAGTCGCCCCACGGAACCTAAACCTCCGGGAACCACAGCCTTCCTCAGCCACATCATCAGAAAGGCAGCTAGCATCGCCTTGTGGCTGATAGAGGCCGAGTTTTGGTGAAAACAACTATGAAACGTAGAGTTGGGCCCTCCGTCAGCACCCAATAGAGGAGGTTCCATTTGAGTCTTCGCCTCCATTGCTTCTATCTCGGCAAGACTATACGCCTTACGAAAAGAAGGACGAATTGGTTGACATTTTGGCGGATCCGTACCGAAAAAATACTGTCTTCATGCATCAAATGAGGCTGAGTCTTGGCAGCATCCAGTCACACACAAGCTTGGTGATGACAAAGTAGCTCCTTGTACACTGCTATCATCTCTGGGTACCGACTCTCCAATCCTGCGAGCTCCTCAGAGGTCGGATAGTACTCCTCGTATGGATCCTCACCCCAAGGCAGCTTCGAGATAGCAAATATCTCATGAAGAGCCAGTCCCATCTTCCCGTACGAAAAGAAGGTCTCGGTATCTTGATAAACAGCTCCAGCAGAGCAAAAAAAAAAGATGATTGACAGGAATCCTATACTCAGTGCCCTTTATGGCACGACGAAGGCCAGTACCATGAGATCATCTTTAAAGTACGTAACACCTACAGGTCAGATCACTCCACTTCTTGTCAAAATGAACCCAGCCTTCAACCCGAAAGAGGCCATTCGGATATGTGTGACCAGCAACCATGAGTCTATAAGCACCAGAAGGATGCAGATCCACAGGGATGTCACTAAACCTACTTCCGGGAAGCAACAACCACAGGGGAGATGACGGCCCATCCCGAATGGGTACAAGAGTATCTTGACCCTTCTCTGCCTAAATCCGGCCTGAAACCAGACCTGCCTGGCTAGGGGTTAAATCCCACTCCAAACGTCGTTTCTCGACAAAATAAGAGAAAACAGACAGTGGTAGATGGCGGTCAGTCAGTGGGACGTACAGAAAGAGACCATTATTCTCAAGAAACCAGGCCGACGTGAGGGAGAAGAGTTCTCTCTCCTCCAAAACTAGTTGGTCACCAAAAAGGAATTGGGGCTTCAACTTCCCGCGTCAATGTCAAGGGAAGGTGCTAACCTGCCCTGATCTAGCATACGACAAAAATAGCTCGCGCTCTGCACTGTATTTCATCCAGCCGCCCAACCGGCTGTTCTACGGTGATCAACCTTGCAAACGAGGTAACAAGATGCGATTCGATATTTGGCCCCAACGAGCAGGAGAGAAGTCGTAAAGAATATCGCTCAGTGAGATGGTCACGAAAACTGCACGAAAAAAAAATTGAGACAAAAAACATAACTTCCTCAAGTTAACTTCAGCATAGGCATCACGTCCTACGCGTTAGCAGAACTTCAACACATTTTACAGTTGTTACTCTGTTGAAGTAACTACAATGTGCATCGATTGAACAAAACGTCAGCGCATCTACAAACACCCGTCCGAATGTCTGTGCACAATCAACAAGAAAAAGAAGAACCTTCTACAAAAGCATTATTCAGAAGAATGGTCACTCATGGACATAAAATCAAAGTGGGTACCTGCGACAGGCGGTCGTACGTCATCATGAACCGTTACACCAACAATCAAAGACTCACCAAGGTCACCGGTATCGGAGGCGGGCCCCTTTCTTTTAGTCTCCCTAGAGCTCACCGTAGGCACCTTCTGTGCGTTTGATTTTTTGGGAGCCATGGTGGGAAAGTTAGGGTTTGAAAGAAGGAAAAGACACTGACAAAGGTTTCGGTGAAGGAGTAGTGAAAATAAAGAAAGCTTTTCTCTCTCCCCTAACATTTCTACTTATAGGAAGAGCCGTGCCACGTCAACAAAAGAAGACAAGACGCTTCGTTCACCCTCAAAACGACGTGGGTTCAGAAAAAGGTCTTGATAAACGTTCACGAGAAACGAGAGTCATGATCAAAACTTAAGGAAGCGACAGCTTGAGGTATTTAATGCTGAAGCCCAAGCATGACGTCAGCCTGGCAGCAGACATGATGGGCATTTTGTTTACAAAGAAATACGTGTCATGCTTCTTTTCAAAGTATCCCGAGCTAGACTCAAGTTCGGGACACTTTGAAGGGGATCTTGTAGAAGCATGAAAAAGTGCAGAGTGACACAAGGTGCAGGTGGATACTCTCGCTACCCACCCATCTTCAAAAAGGCGCAGATAACGAACGGTACAGGTTGGGGCTCTCGCTATAAACCCAGCTTCACAGAAGCGCAGGCGGTCAAGCACGCCAACAGAAAAGGCAAACTCACAAAAAACAAATAAAAAGTTCAAGAAAAGTTATTTTTATTAAATCATGGCTACAAGAGTCTATTACAGATTCGTCACGATTACATAAAAAAGACTTCCTAATTACAAGGATATGTTACAAAGTATTTGTGATTACATATGCTGAACTAAAACTCCTACGGATCTACGCTGGGGTTCATCTTCACAGTATAATCATCATGAGAGGAGAGACTGTAGATAGATGTGAATACAGTCGCCATCAAAGTCTGCCACCACAGCACCTCCCCCAGATGCGCAGCTCTTCCTGAAGCAGCTATTGGCTCGAGCAAAAATTCAGTCCACAGCACGACAGGAGGCCCTTTTCAAAAGCACATCAGCTTCTAAGGCTCTTCCAGCCTAACAGAAGTGCGCAGCCACCAATGAGCAGGACAGAGCACAACCTGCGGTGCTTCATGTTGGCAACCAGACCGAACTCGGTCGTCAGGACCTCCAAGACCTCCAAGATGTCGCTCAGGTTTGAACTTTCCATGAGAAGCGTTCCAGCACATCCCGAAGCTCATCAACAGTTCTTCTACGAAGGCATAGCTCCTTTGAACGAAGGGATCGATCTCAACAAAAATTCGACTTAGGCAAGACCAACTCTCGCTCGAAGCTAAGTCTGGATCCAGCATGGTATTGAAGGACAAAAAGAGAAAGACGTGACTCTTCGGAAGAAACTCCCCCTTATATAGGGCGGGAGTAGTCCAAGACATAGGCCACGGGGCCGTTGATCAAAATTCTCACATTAATAGGATGAACCTAAGACTCAGCACGATGAACCTCATTAAATAGGTTCATTCGACTAAGTCTTAGACCATTAAAAGACCTCTTAAAATTCTCCAAGTAACGGTGGCAATTAAGAGTGAGTCGTTTCTTAAAGAGCTGTCATTAATTGCTCTTAAAGAAGACTTCAAAGACAGTTTCTTCAAACCAGAAGTGCAACTACAATCCTGCGCCAGCAGGAGGCGCAGATTGGTGATGATTTCATATCATCCCGGCTTCAACGACGTAGACCTCTGCTTTGACCCAAAAGCTCAACCCCCTTCATCAAAGACTTGGGAAACACCATTGCGTCTAACACAAGTCCATCTACCGCTCCAAAAGCACAGTAACCTCGTTTGCCTGAAGCACAGCCTACTCGTTACCCTAAAGCATAATGAATTTACTACTCGAAACACAGCCTACTCATCGCTCAAACGCACAGAGGTTTCGTCGTCTTCGAAATATATTCCACTTGTCGCCTGAAAGCGTAGAGGCTCTGTTGTCTCTAGGAGAACAGTCTACACGTCGCACCAGAAGTGCAGCAGCACTAAGACCTCGCTAGAGGCACAGGTTGTATGGTCCTATCCAATTGCTTTGTTTAAACCGCCACTCTCAAAGATAGGACAGAGGTTGACATATTGATAAGTGCAAATATCTTATCAATTGGTTTAAAACTCAGATAAGGACAAAGTTTGCTCTTTTGATAAAGGTCGTATTAAGTCGGTTTATTTAAACCAATAGCCTCCTGAAGATCAAACAGAATCCTACTCTGAGATGAAATCCAACATCTACTCGGCTTCATCTAAATAGAGGATTCCCAGCAATAGACACGCGCCACGTATCTCCTCCTTCGGTTATTTTGATAACTACCCGAGATCTCGATAGAGGAGAATCTCGATGTCACCTACGTGTCAGCTCAGCAGAAGTCCGTACCATACAATGACAGCAGATTCCTTCATATCTCAAATTTGAGTGCACATCGCATATGTGCCACCTTTTTCCCTATAAATAGAAGGACTTTTACCTTCAACAATAGAAGAGGACATAGACAGAGAGAAAAGAAGCAGAAGGCAAAAGGCAGAGCTTCGAAGTTTTCAACTCCGGTATCCTCTTGATTGGTAACCCTAAAGTTCCATCAGAGGTACCAGAAAGCCAAAGCAAGTCCAACCTATCGTCAATGGAGTAAAAGAGTCGCTGCAGTGCTCGATCTCCACCGTCACGCTTTTCCAGAATTCTTGTACTTAGATTTTCTTGCATAGGAATCGATTGTACTTTTTTTCAAGTTCAATAAACAAAAAGTTCGTATAACCTTTTGTGATGTTGAACAATATCCAGTCAGGATGGAACGAGCACATCTCCTCTAGCAATCCTAAATAAATGATAAAGACTATAAAGCAGTTATACTTGATGAATCATGGAAAGTTTGAGACAGGTAATGAGTAGAGCAACAGTTTAGAGGAAGGTAAGTAAATACAAGAAATCAGGAGAGCATGGCAATAAAGACTGTAAATACAGATAACTAACTAGAACAATGTGAGACGAGTACAATTTGTAAAACATGAGACAATATTTTTCTAGTACAAAACACTAATCCAGTGTGTTTTGAAATATTGTTCTTGTCATGTAAACGGATAGCGAGTAAATACGGCACACTGTACGCTTGGCAAGGGTACGATGGCTATCTTTCTTGTTTAGACGAGTAATACGGCACATCGCACGCTCGACCAGGCAGCGACGGCTATCTTTCTTGTAATACAGCATATCGCACGCTCGGCCAAGCGGCAATGACTATCTTTCTTGTAGGGTGGTTCTTGTTAAATACGGCACGTCGCACACCCAGCCCAAGGGCGACGACTATCTTTTTTGTAGTGATGGTTCTTGTATGATTTGAACATTTAGTACTTGTAGGTATTTCGAGTAGATGGTTCTTGTGTGATTTGAACATTTAGTACTTGTAGGTGTTTCGAGTAGATGATTCTTGTGTGATTTGAACATTTAGTACTTGTAGGTGTTTCGAGTAGATGGTTCTTGTGAGTGGTTCAAGTAATAGAGGCTAGATGAGTCAAATACATGTGTTTCGAGTGAATGAAAGAATACCAATACATGTTGTGATAGAGAATCAAATAGAACTATACTAGAACTGAATCACAGTAATTATCAAATAAATGAAAGAACTATCAGAGAATGTACTTGCCTGTCGTCCAAAGTAGTGAATGAGGATCGATATCCAAGGTGGTGTCACACAAACCTATATTTGTGGTATACAAGGTTATTTGATGTCCAATTGTAAACAGTAAATCTAAACGTATTAATTATATGCTTCTAGGCCTTTCTAGGTCAATACAGGTCAAGCTAGGTCAATCCTAGTTCAATGAAGTCAATTTGGGTCAATACTGGGTCAACTAGCTAATTGGTCCGCATTTGGTCAACTTGGTTCAATTAGCCTAAATCTAGGGTTTTTCTAGTTTAGACTTATTGAGTGCTAGTGACAAGGTGGTATCAATCGACCCTATACCTTGACTTTAAACATATTAGATAACTCTAAGTACTATCAATATTCATAGCCACAATCCTTTCACCCTACTCCTTAATACAAGGAAAACTCAACTTACCTATCTATGCACTTAACATGCCGCAACATATAACCCACCTTATACACATATCAATAATTACTCTAATCTCCCTGGAACACACACTCTTTATTCTAAGCCCTGCTCCCTCTCCTGTTGCTACTGATCTGTTGCTCCTTCTCTCACAATTACCTACACTCCCCTCTCAACTAACCCTTCTCTAACCTTGTTCCCATATTTCCTACATAATAGGGTATTCACATACACCCATATCCCTCTAGGATTTCTCTAACATGTGTATAACTCACACACACACACTTAATGTACCCACACATTCCATTAGTAAGTATGTGAGGAAAACACTCACAAGTAAATACCTGTTGCCCTCTAGTTAACCTATTACTTGGCCAACAGGGACTGGATCAAGAAGGTACAAGGTCTGAACTCATCAAACTGGAAATTATATTATAACAATGGTGGCTGAACTGATAATAGGGGCTGGACATTAATGAACTTGGACTGAACTTTAAAATAACAACACCTGAGTAATAAGGGAATGAAGGGACTGCACAAAGGAGTGAATACCAAGTCGATTGGCTAATACAATAACAAGGACTGATACAAGTCCACTTGTGGGTCTGATACCAAACCAAACGACTGATACCAAGAGTAGGGATCTGAACATCAAGATGAAATGGACAGTATAATAAGGACTGACATACAAAACAGTATGAACTGAACCAAATTAAATGCAGGGGACTAATAAAACAATGAATTAGGGCCCCCTTCCAATTTGGCTGATACAAACAAAATTGAACAAGACACGACACTAGGTATGGGACAGATACAGTAGGAAGGTAGGGACTGAAGTCTTAGTTATGCAGGGCAAACCTATGTGGGGATGAGAACTGATACCAAAGAGTATCAGTCCAATAATTAGCAAGGAAATAGATTGTACAAAGAGGGATGCAGGAAATATGCATCCAAGTTCTGTACATGTATGGGTCTGAATAGAAGATAAGGTGGAGTTTGAACAATGAAAGATGGACAGGCAATTCGAATATAATAGTGAACAAACACTTGGATGGTCATCTAATTCGAATGGACAGGTATTAAGTGATTTGGTATGTTCCCAAGTGTCAGCTGAGGATGCAAGAATTATTGATTATTAGGACTGAACACTAGGAAGGGCAGAACATTTCTAATACAATAGGGTATGTTCCCAAGTGTCGGCTGAGCTTTAATAAGGAGGTGCAGGCATATCCTATATTGTGTATGAGGACTGATACTCAAAAGAGTATCAGTCAATTGATTAGTCAAGGGTTGGACAGAACAAAAGACATGTCTGAACACCCTAGGAAGATTAACATAAGGAAGAGAAAAAAGATAGAGCTAATCAAGGCTCGAATGAACAACATGGAGTAATATGGAATAATGCCTCAGTAAAGAGGAGTGATACAAACATTAGGACAAGGTATGTACTGCCAATTTCATATAACTTGACATATGGATACCTGGATTGGTCAGTGAAGCCACAAAAGTGTTCACATGTCCATATGAGATTTGGTCCACAGATCTCAAATATCTGCACATATCTCTCAATATGGACAGAACAGATACGTATCAACTGGACATATGTGAAGGAAAGACTGAACCTTACATGTACAGGAACCTCACTGGTCTACCATGTCCAGATATAAAAAAATTGCAGAACATAAGGCATGAAATCATACTATGAATGAAGAATAACAGGGACTTGAGTCAGGATAGTGAACTTGAGTTAAGATGGACAGATGCATACTCCATCAATGTCATGTTCAGGAATGTGCATTGGTCAGAACAGATGGCAGGTCCATAGTGAATGGACTGCACACATAGGGAATGCATATGAGTGAACCAATCTCATCTCTAACCCACACTTAAACTAATACCTGTATCCATGATATGAACATCAGAAGGAAATGGGATAAAAGATGTGTTACATGACAGTAGGACTGGTTGAACAAGGCAGGATAATAAACATCGACCTAGTAAGCAGACATTGGGATGGACAGGGATGATGTATACTGACTGAATCATGAAGGAGTGACTGAACCCAAATGAAATTATCAGTCACAAAGCACAGATATTAAACAAGTATCCTATAAAGAATTCTCAGTCCAAAATGGACAGAACATGGTGCAGGACAATCCTAACCCAAACCCCCAAGTCCATAACTCTTCTTAAATCAAACCAAGAACACAAGATGCCACCCTACATTACTACCACAATATATAGTCAGTGTAAACTTAATAAAAACTAAAATTTAAACATCAAATACTCTTAGAGTCATTTCGTCGAACACTTGGGGTGCGTATCCGATACTTTCGTGATACGCACCTCAAACGAATCCGAACTTGACCCAAAACCTTCCTAATGCAAGGAGTACCCTAAATGAATGCATCTATATCAAGGAAATGGAAATTTGAAGGGTTTAGAGAGCTCTTACCAATTGAGAGATAGATTCTCAATAAAAGCATCTAGATCTAGATCTCCACCAAGCTCCAATGTTCAAATTACTCCAAATGCTTTCAAGCTAGGCAATAGAGGCTTTCTCTCTCCAAGGGGAAGAGATTGCAATTCGTTTGGAGGAATTTGGACTCAATTTGGATGTTAAAGGCAATTTGGGGAAGAACACAAATTAGGGTTAGGGTTTGTAATAAAAGGGGGAAGAAGGAGGCTAGGTTATTAATAGGGAATGGAGGAATCTCTTGGCCTGCCATGGGCTTCCCCTAGGGTTTGGTTTGGTTGCAAAGTCTAAAAAGGCTTCATATTTGTCATTTTAAGGCCCCTTTAAGGAAAAGGTCCAATGTGGCTTATGTTTTTAAGTCACTAATAGGTTCTAAATGATATTCTACCTAGGTTAGAACCTAAATAAAGTTGTCTAATATCTCTAACCTAGTTTCTATGGTCATGGCTAACATCTAGCCAATGTAGTTCTAAGGTTTCACCAACTAATGATAATAGCACAACACATTAATTAAATACTATTAAAATAATCAAAAAATTTACCAATTACCAAAATACCCTTGTTCTAGAATGTGGTGGTGACATGTGATTTGGCTCCGAAATAAGATATAGCATGGTTCGTAGTAACTGTCCTTCGTTAATGATCCACAATTATCGAGCGTACAAAGTGAATGTTGCAAACCTATAAGATGACCAATATGATGTTGCATATAGAATTGCGTCGAGAGCAAATACAATATGGTGCATATTGATGAAGCCTAGGCGATCGATTGATTGTTTCGGGAATTGATAGAACGGCTTCGGCTGAGAATGATATAGTCAGATTTTTAGAATTTGTCAGATGAATGCTTGAATGATTATGTTGGTCGGATCGAAATAAAAATTTTACAAACGAACTTGATGATACGGATAGGCGAATGTGAGAATCGTGCTATGCACGAGAGCGAACGGTAGGAGAATTATTTCAAATTGTGTTATTGGATTTGGATTTACCTAGCAATTGAGCTTGCGTAAATCGAACTTATATTCGATGTTACAAAACAGATAAGTTGGAAATTTGGCTAGAAAATTCCTATGCGATAGGAATCAAACATATGACACGTTGTGACAATTGTTGCCTTTGAGCATTGTCGACTTGAGTAAAACAGTCGTGTCGGAAAAGACTGCTGCCTTTGTGCAACGGCAATTTTAAAGTTGCGTCGAAAGAATTTAAGCACGATGTCTGGGTGAATAGTCTAGCGGGCGTTGTCCTGAATGTTGATGCATTTGTAAGTCAACAAAGGAAAAATTGTATCAAGATGAGTTGCAGGTGAAACTTCAAAAATAGTTGGGCAATGACTTTGAACGCAAGGCGTTGTAGAGGCTTGTTGTGATCGGATGCACAATTACTTGACGCGACGCATAGAATTGACGGTCCGTACGAAACTTATGAAAGAAGAAATGCAATTTTGAATCACGTCGCATACGGTGACCTTGTTGAATGAATCATGTATGTATCGAATATACATATGCGATAAAATTTTGAGAATGTTTGCTAAAGATGAAGTCCGATTGAGAGTACGAGATGGCAAGTATCTATGATTAAAAATTTACATGTTAGCTTTGTTCCAATTCTGTACCACTGGACTTGGTTGAAATACATATATTTTTGAGATGCCTTGAATATATGTACGATCCAAATCAAGTTGTATGTTGAATTCAAATCGAGCTGCAGGAAAGACTATGAAAGTTAATGAAAGCTTGCACAAGTGTTTGAAACGGAACAACGATAGTTGGATGAGATCGTAAAACGATCTAGAGACAGTTGGATTGAGTGTTAGTTTCGGTTCGGGGACGAACCTTGTTTTGAGTGGTATATTATGTAATATTCCGCTCCGTATGGTGTATTATGCTAAGTCGTTGATTCGAAGAGTTGCGTTGACCCGATGAAGTATCAATGCGAATCGATACAAGAGTTACGTTGACTCGAGGAATGCATCGAGTAAGATCGATGCAAGTGTTAAGTTGGCCCGAGAGAAAGAATTAAGTCGGTTTGAAGATTCTAAGAAATCGATTCGATGCAATGCACAAGTCCGATTTGAACGAATATTAATTTTAGTTGGTTTCGTGTGCAGGCTATACTTTTATGTTAAAATATAAGAGGTCGATATTTTGTCTTGTTTGCAACAGAGCCCGCAAAATCAAATCACCGTCTCGTAACAGACTGCGACATGGGCACGGTAGGCCGAATAATTCAACGAAGCATGAAGTGCTCGAATGGCCAAGTCAGAAAAGTTGGCCGTGCAACAAAGTTATAAAATCGAGCTGCATCGTCTCGGCAAAATGACAAGGCGTATTGGCTTAAGGTGGGAGGACTTTGACCCTTCTTTTCTACTCTGTCATGTCTAAGTAAAATATACTGTTGTATGCTAAGTTAAACTATCGAGACCACGGACGTGGCTCGAAGGAGAGAAATCGTAGTACGTGTCGAGCACTAGATACAATTATATTGAAACGTACATCAAATGTATGAGTCGCTATTGAATATCGAAATGTCACAAAGGCAAGCACCTTAGTGCGCAAGCCATAAGAACATGGGATAACTGTATCGGCAAGTGCTACAGAGCACAAGTCGCTCGTGCCCCCATGCACGAGTTAGAAGACTAGAACATTGAAAGACTATTGAGGCGAGTGCCCTAGTGCACGAGCCATAAACATCGAATACTAAGGCATAGAACATAGAAATACGGTATCAAAGTGTGCATCGAATGCACGACTCGAAGGAAAGAGAATAAATGTGTCAAAGTGTGTATACGTGCACGAGAATCATAAAAGGTGGCTTCGTTGCAAAGAGAACAGTTGTGACATGAATATGACGGAACTGTCAAATATGGCATAGTACCTTGGAATGTTCGGGACCTTCCGGTCGTTCGTTTGTTGAATATTGAATTGAGACATGGTGCCATAAAACATTCAAACGAAGAATGAAATTGTACAAGGAATGTGAGAACATAGAAAGAAAGAGAAAGAAAGAGTGAGAACATTAAAAGAAAGAAAATTACAAGACGATGTGAAGTCTAAGTTTCAGACTCAAGACTATGTTTGGTTGTATGAGTTTGACACACATTTCATGGTCGAATGGACTTGAGATATTGCCCATGCACGAGTGTGATAGGTTCCACGAACGGTTATTGGTCGGGGCACCGGGACCGTTCAACCTAGGAGAGATGATAAAATATTGTTAGTGCACATCTTTAAGATAATAACGATCGCATATTGTATGTGATAAGCCACAATTATTGGTAAGTTCGGTGTCCTTCAGTTATAGAGGCTAGCAACTCGTACAAGAAGGATACCGGGTTATCCAATTTGAGAAGAGCAATAAGTTAGTCCATTTTGACACTGATACGCCAACGACCTTCATATAGTTAAAGAACGGTGGGCTAGAAGTACATGCACACAAAGATCCTATACAAAGATCACTTATAATATGACAGGAAAAGATGGTAGGCGTATTCCTTTTGCGTCAGTGCAAGGACGAGTACGTCGATGTTGGTAAGAAGTCGCACAACGAAACAAATACGAGATTGCTTGATGTTGCCTGTATACTTATGCGAATAAATAATAACATGCTTGCCATGATAACATGCTTTACTGCTTTCGAATATGCCATAAAACCTATTCTAAGACAAATATAGAAAGATCACAAGTTAAGCTGCATGATTCATATATCTACTTAATATTAGTTTAGTAAAGTGGGTCTCTGATCAGTACGCGAGAGGATTAGTACTGATCTCCTACCAGATTGCTTGTAGGTTCAGGAAATGGTTTGCTCACGGTGGAGCTTCGCTTGAACGTGCTGAGGCATGGAATATCGTAGCGTATTGAGGCGTGCGACCACATTGACGCTCAGACTTACAACAGGATGATGCAGCCGAGATATAGAAGACATGATGTATGGAACGATAAAATCTTTTGTGGGCAAGAGAGAACTTGAGTGTTGTAAGCCAATCTAAGGCAAATTCAGTTGGGCTATTGAAAGCCTTTATAACCTCAGTTTATTTATCAATAAAGAGAATTGTTTCATATACTCTATTTCTTTCGCTGCTAATAACAAATCAAAGATAACCATTTTGAGAACTTGTTATCTTGTCTTGTACGAGTGTAACTCCAGACTCGTACAGTATCATGCTCCAGCGAGAACGATCGATTCGGTGAAATCAAGCAAGGATGAACGATTTCCCGAGTCGGAGCGTGACATTTGCTGTCCGCGCATAGATGTAAGTTTAGCAGCTTGGGTGTGCATGTCTCGACCTACTTTTGACTTCTTTAACTTAACACGTTGCGGTACATAGAAAGGGAGTCAACTTTAGAGTTTGGAAGTGTAGCTTCATCAACATAATAATTCTGTTGAAGATAGAATTCCTCTTTGTTTGCCATTACAAAGTTTAAGATGAACTTTTGGTACTAACAAACTACAGAGTACAATCTTGGATCCTCAGTGGGATCTCTTGAGTACACTTTTATTTTTCTGGGAACAGTGGCGACGGAGAGTTGATACTTTACTCTGTACGATCTGACGATGATCAGGATGCGAATGTAATTCTTCGACTGGACGACGATTCGGCTTTTCTGAGGTAAGCTTTGGTTATCTGAATATATAAAAAATTTGGGTTGTGAGAGAGTCTGAATGAAGGAATTATCTTTCTATTTATAGGCAGTGGAATGATCCATTCAGGCGCGCATACACGATGAACGCATGAAAAATTGGCACGTGGGAAAGCTACGTGCATGACTTTGTTGGGTGTAGGGGCGCTACGCCCGGGAAGCTTCAAACTGAATTTGGTATAAATGCATTGTTGGACTGCGGATGAGCTGACACGTGACAGTTGTTGGAATTCGTTTGTTGTTGAGATCTTGGGTGGTTGGCACCCGTTCATGAGCAGAACTGAGTCAATGACATGTGACGCATGTACATTGCTCAAAGATCTTAATCTGTTTAAGAGATTTTAGATTTGATGCGCCTGGGAAATCCGGCACATGAAGAGACTTGGCGTATGACTTTTAAGGATCAATAGCAAGTATGGACACATGGATTTAGAGGTGCATACAAAGTTTCGGGCGCATGGCTTTAGGGTGCATGCAAGGGACTGGTCAGCCACGTGGTAAAGCACAGCAGTAACCGACAAGAGAGTAATGATTATGTCTCTTCGTTTTTTGAAAAAGCTGTTAACTGTTCAGTTTTCTAGACGCGTGCTGCTGACTTCTGACTTGAGCATTAAATGCTTGATAGGTGAAGAACTTCTATAGGTGCATCATTTGCGAAGCGTATGCACCGTGGAGCGCATCATTTGAGGGCACATAAATCTGGAGAGCGCATCAGTTGTAGGGCGCATCTCCTTCGGTCAACATTGTTGAGCGTTTCAAGGCTCAAATTAATGTTTTGACTTAGCTGAATTTGAGATGACAGATTCATTGTTATTAATTCTAGATTCATCGCATTAATTTTGGGGAGGCTGACATTTGGCGTATGGGTTTGATTCTGCTCTTGCTTATAAATAGCAGTATTAATGGTGAAGAGAGTTTGCCCATTCTCATTTTACCTAACTTCTCATCGAGAATGCACTTTACTGATCCTCCTCCTTGGCGAGTTGGCATATTGTGGGTTGTGGATCTCCTCGTTCAAACAAACTTTGATTTTGACGACGAACTCCTTCAAAAGACTGAGATGCACCGAGTTAGCTACGGACAGAGCAGTTCGTGCTTGTGTACCTTACTGGCTATGTTCTTCTTCGAGACGATGTCGAGTGCCAAGTTAAACACAGGGTTTAGGTTTGATGTGCCCCGTCCTCATTATGCTGGAAGAGCCACAGGACGGTAAGTGATGCGCCTGTGCTGAGACAAGGAAGTGATTCGCTCGTTGACGAGGAAGTGATTCGCTCGTGATGAGGAAGAGATGCGCCTATGCTGAGACGTCAAAGTGATGTGCCTATCCATAGCGTTTAGACTAGGCTATAGTAGACTTTCTATGTAAATAAAAAGCCATGTAATAGATTTTTATAATCAATATAAATCCTCTTTTCATGTGCTTTCATTTACTGTCTTTGTATGATGCGTTGACATTGCTCTGTGTACTCGGCACATATTGTTTATGGTGCATAGGAATTTTGGCCTTTGTAGCACATGAAATTCCATGCTTCTACACTCCTCATGCGTATGCGCTGATGCTTGTGAACAGAACTTGGTCCATCTTCAGAAACTTCGACGCGCATGGCTCCTCATGCGCATGTACTGAGCGCACATGGATTTGGAAAAGTGTTTGGCACTTGGATTCTCAACATCGTCGTGTTTTCCTCTGTTGAAACCCTAGTTCGATAAGTTTTTTAAAAAAAAATCCTCCAATGAAAATGTCAAATAAATTATGAAAATAACATGACATGACAAAGCCATTTGAAGTTTATTGTCTAGTTTTAGACAATGCACTTGATAATAACTTTATATCCATATCATCAATTATGAATAAAAATATTTACAAAAAAGACAAGAGACTTTTGTATCTCATTTTCTTTTCATTTTTAGAAGTTGTCTTGGAAGTTGGAAAAAAGTAGTTTTCATTTTCTTCATACGTTTACATTTGAGAAGAAGCTGGAAAAAAGAAGTTAGGTTTGTCTAGTTTTAGAAGTTATCTTGGAACTTGGAAAAAAAAAATACTTTTTATTTTCTTCATACTTTTGCATTGGAGAAGACTTTTGTATCTAATTGTCTTTTGTAAATATAATTTTACCATCTACGAAAGACATTGTCTTGTGTCTCATGCTATCTAAGAATCTAGACATAACAAGAATGCATGTTATACTATCATGGAGAAAATTAGAATTTTCCAAAACATATTGGGTCTAGACTCTTTTATACTTGGGCCTCATTTGGTTCCCGGAATGGAAGGGAAAGGAAATCAATTCCTTGACATTTTCTTTCCTTTGGGAAATTACAATTCCCATTGATTTTCCATTCAAATGTTTAGAAATACCAAAGAATTTGGAAAGGAAAGTGAATACTTTAATATGGAAAAGTGATTTCTTGCTTGGACGGATGGAATCACTTTTCCTCCTAACTTCTCTTCCATTGGAAATCACTTTCCTTTCCTCCTCAATTTCTTTGGCACCCAAACATAGAAAAGTAATCACTTTCCTTTCCGATGATTCCGTGAACCAAACGAGGCCTTGATGCACAGCTCTGCTTTGGTACAAAAGATGATTGCAGGATAGAATTTCTGCTTCCATAAGTCTCCGCGTAGAGTTTCATACATCCTGAGACTTCCAATAATAAAGTGCCAAAAATAAATGGACCGCTTGGTCCTTCTAGTTCTGAAATGCAAAGTGAGATTACATTCAGCATTATTCAAATTCCACTGGTGAAACTTCAACTGACCAGAAAAAGTAGAAGAATTTGGGATTGCATGCAGAAACATATTACACCAAGAATTTTGGCAATCCTAAAATATGTTGATGGGGGTATCGTCTTCCTAGCTCCACTATAATTCCTGCGGTACTAAGATTTTTCTTCTTCATTATTCAGCATAGTTGCATGATTTAGTATAATCTACTTCATTATTGAAATGTTCCTTCTCTTTCCAGTTGCAATGCAATCTAGTTTTAGTTACCCTGAAATGGATTCAAAACTTCAAAAATTCATCTAGAATGAATACTAAATCCAATTTTGTTACATGAACATGAATTGAGAACAATATCTAGAATTTTGTTATTAAGATTTGGAAGAGATAAGTGAAGAAGAAGAAAACAACTTTGGGGTTTTGGTTTTGGGAGTGATAAGTGAAGAAGAAGAGAAAAGAAAGAAAGAAAAAAAATTGACTTATATGCCTATAGTTGGACTAGCTCTAAGTAAATTTTCAAGTGGCAAACTTGTAAATAAACAAAAAATCAGATTTAGACTAGCCCCGAGTAATATTTGAAGTGCCCTTATAAATTACCAAAACAAAAGACAGTGTGACAAAAGTCACCACAAAAACATAAATGACATATATATAGATTGCCATATAATCATACAGTTGGACGAAATAAGAGGGAAAAAAAATCGTACGTTGGCTACTTTATATTATTGTTGAATATATCTTTTCAGCCATACCCTCGATATAGAGAGAATTATTCGGTGGTCCGGCATCACCACGTTGCAGTGGTGAGATCTTGCTCTCCGCCACTAATAGCATGACACACCATAAAAAGAGCAAGTAGGATGACACTACAAGAATGATGTGTCATACTGCTATTGGAGGAGAGCAATGGCTCACCATGTCACGTTGTGAGACCGGACCACTGAATAATTTTTCCAACGTAGGACTACTGTCACAATATCCAAGACTAAGAACAAACCACCATTGCTAGCCCATGACACAAGCCATGTCAATTTGTATACAAAAAAAAGATAACAATGTTGTGTTAGTAAATTTTTAGAATAGAGAAACATAATGCTTTTTATCGTGATGGAAAGTTCACTTTCCTAAAGGCAATATTTCTCCACTACGATGATTATATAGGAAAAGGAAATTAGCCTCCAGGATAAAACAAAGCAAGAATTCTTTTGAAGATTAAGTATAGAGTTTTGTGATATATCACATTCCTTTAAAACTCTATCTTATATAGAGATTGGAGGTGTCTTTTGGTCAACAGTCATAATTGTTCAATTATGTCTAATCCAAAAAAAAAAATGTCCCTTGTTAATAAATAATGTATCCTTTCATTTTTGTTTCAAAAAATAAAATAAAAAATATTCTGAATGAACAAGTGCCCAAGTACCTATCATAGACTTTCAAATAATTAGGCAAAGGCCTAGTAGCCAAAGCCCATTAATAGGCCCACTCCTTGGCTAACCCATAAGTAGTCTTGTTATTGGACATCTATATTTAAAGACATTAGCAAGTTTGTTTTCCTCCAATATGGGGCTATATTTTGCATACAGACTATATAACATGTTGCAATTATGGTCAACATCCAAAGCATATTATCTGTACTACTATATAATGAGAAATACCATGAAAGTCTTTTTTTCAACATTGTCCTCATCCATGTTTACTAATTAAAATTGTTCATTAAATCTAATATTGTTAGTTATGTACGTATAGAAGAAGGAAAAAATTAAGACTGTTGTTATTTGTTCTTCCCAAGTATTATAAAATACGTGCAACGCACGCAAGGACGAATGCATGTGGAGCTCACGGGGGGCGGTGTCCCCAGTGAAAATAAATTAGATTTTTTAGGAAGCAGCGGTTCTGGACGGATGTATTTAACGAGAGATGGGCTCCCAGTCAAAACAATTAAAAAAAAAAGAAGAAAGACAACAACTTATGCCTTATTGTATGGTACCCCCCACAAAGTTTCCACAAAAATAATACAATGTTATATTATTATAATTAAAAAAATTCGGGGACATTGCCCTCCGAAACCCCCTTATGATTGTGCCCCCCAGTGGATTTTAATCATGGATCCGCCATTGAACGCACACCCATGTATACTAGTATTATTAATACTTCTTGTTAAGAAGTTGGCTCAATAATAAGGCTATCTCCAATGGAAATTTCTAAAATTGAGTTTCTATCATACTTGACATTGTACTATAAGAAATTTTATATCATAATTAACAGAGTTTTTTTTACATATAATTAAAAAAAACTCTCAAATGGTTCTCAATTTCTATCCTACTTGGTACTGCCTAATATTGAGATATAGAATATCAAATGGAGAATTTTATGATTTAGTTTGAAAGTGGGGTCCAATATTATGATGGATTTCTATGAGAGTTTTTAAATGTAAATTTTTATCCTACATCAGCGTCAGCGTTAGCGTCAGCATTAAGTAGGATGAAAATTGGAAAAGAAATCACTGTTGTTGGAAGAATTTTTCTAAAATAAGTTACTATTATAGAAATATGGAAAGAGATAGAACCCTCCATTGGAGATGGCCTCCAAATTATCCCTCCAATTTGTTCCTCCAAATTATTCCTTCTTACGTGGCAGCTGAAGTGGCATGTTGATGTGGCAGCTGACATGAAAAAAATTTAAAATTAACATAAAAAATTAAATTAAAATTAAAATTAATACGAAAAAAATTGGGTAATTAATTTTTTGAGTTTAATTTGCCATGTCATATGACACATAATATTATTTAACATTCCATGTCAGATGCCACATAAGTAGAGATGGTTTGGAGGAATATTTTGGAGGTACGAATATCATTACTCTTTGTCTAACCCGCAGTCTTTAGACTATTATTATTTCTTTCTTTCCTATTTGCACTGGACTTTCAAAAGTTGCATTCTACTTACATTCAAGGTGCACTAATTATGATAAGATATCTCCAACATTCTAGTCTTTAAGTTGAATCTAAAGTTGAAGTTAGGGCTGGAGCCTGAGTTGGTGTTGATGTCCTAGAGTAGCGAAACTACAAGTAAAGGGGCGCTATCCGGAACCCTTAAGGTCGAGTTCCTTTTCTATTGTCAAACTTTGTAAGTCAGACAACAGCCCATTGTACTAAACTTCAAATATATGTTCGTTTGGATCAGTCTGATCATTTTTCAATATGCCCCTTAGGTGACTTGTGAGTTACAACAAATTAGCCTCTACGCCTTCAAGATGAACCTTTTCGGATTGCATAACAGAAACAAAGAATGAAACTATGTTACACTACATATTTGAGAGTACTTGATGGATTGGATTTACAATTTCTACAGTAATTATTTAATATAGGTGCATGCTACTAACAAACTTTGATGAATAGATATTTTTAGTATAAGTATTTCTTGATTTATTTCGTTATGAATAAGGAAGAATACCCCTCTATATACAAATAACAATTACATCAAGAAAATAAGAAAAAGTAACTACACTTACATGACTAATTATAGTAGCAATTTTATATATATGGTGATATAGTACATGGTATAAATAGTTGATAATGTTTCCAACTATATCCCGATTTATTTCTTGATTCAAATCATGCTTCCCCTTCTCAACGCTCCTAATACATGAAGAGTGACAAACTCTTGCTTAAAATTTTCATGGATAAATTGGCAATGTCCGTTCATGAATACGTGATTGTTTGCTATTTTTTGGACACGTTTATTATCACAAAATAATGAAGTGGGTGAAGGAGATGGATTTCCAAAGTTGCTAAAAATAAGTTGGAGCTAGACAACTTTTTCGCATGTTGATGACATCCCCCAATATTCATCCTCAATAGATGGATTCGACACAATTATATTTTGGATTTCCAAAAAGGTAAAGAATTATACAAAAAATACAATACCATGCTGTGGAACGATGAGTATCTTTGTAACCAGTATGATTGGTGTCAGAGAAAACACGTAGCTCCAGTACAGCAATTGAAAGGTAAGATAAGCCTAAGAGCATCTCCAACCCTATTGTGACTTTGGAAAAAAGTTAATGCCACATAGGAATGACAAAATTTTATTCAAAAGTTTTCTCCAATACAATTGTCAAGTCAATTGTGAAGCTTATGTGGCAAAAATTAAAGAAGACATTGTGAAGTTGATTGTCTTGTTCTAGACAATGCACTTGACAATGTCTTCTCTTCCATGTCATCAATTATGAATAAAAAATATTAGAAAAATGAAAGAAGATGAGTAGTTGTCTTAAAAGTTGCCTTGAAAGTTGGAAAAAATATTTTTTATTGTCTTCTCAATACTTTTGCATTGGAGAGAGTTTTTCTATCTCATTGTCTTTTGAGATATAATTTTGCCACATAAACAAGACATTGTCTTGTGGCTCATGCCACATAGGAGCCACCTAAGACTCACAACACTTAACAAGACAATAGGGTTGGAGATGCTCTAAGGTTTGAGTGGACCAAGACAACTAATAATAAGTGCAACCTATGAAGCAAACTGACTTATCAAGTGTACGACAGAGCAATGTCAGGTCATGTGACATTAAGATAAACTAAACTACCAATAATTCGTCGATAAAGAGTTGGGTTATTAGAGTAATGCTATTCGTACCTCTAAATTGTCCATCCAATACATTCCTTCTTATGTGGCAGCTGACATGGCATGTTAAATAATATTATGTGTCATCTGACATGACCGATGACATGACAAATTTTAACCTAAAAAGTTAATTACCCAATTTTGTCCATATTAATTTAAAGTTAATATTAATTAATGTTAATTTAATGTTAATGTTAATATTAATTAATATTAATATTAATGTTAATAATATTATTATTGTTAATGTTAACGATAATATTAATTTTAATGTTAATGTTAATGTTAATATTAATATTAATATTAATTTTAATGTTAATTTTAATTTTAATTTTAAAATTTGCAACGTCAGCTGCCACATCAACATATCACGTCAGCTGCTACGTAAGGAGGGACGGTTTAGAGGTACAAATAGCATTATTCGAGTTATTAATAGGGTCTCATTTTGTGCTTCCATATTAACATTTAACTACAAGAGGGGTGTTAATGATCTTATCATCAACCAGGTCATCCAACTCAAGAAGATATTGTGTATTTGCATCGACTAAGAAAATATCCATGTGAGTTCTTTGATGTTTCAAGCCCAAGAAAACCAATATTTTGCATCTAAAAATATTGCTAGAGAACAACTTTGAGCCTTTGAATGCCTTGATGATCAACACATGTGATTAAAATATATCATCAACCTAGACAAGTACGTAGATGCTTCCTTTGGACGTGCTCGAGATAAATAAGGGGTAGTTATTATGACTTTGTTCATATCCAGCTTGTTGAAACTGTAACGCCCCGCTCCGCACGGTGCATTACGCTGAGACATTGACTCAGCGAGTCGCGTTGACCGAATGAAATGTATCGATGCGAATCGATACGAGAGTTACGTTGTCCCGAGCATGCGAAGAGTAAGTTGTCCCGAGCAACGAATCGAACTAAGTCGATGCGAAGAGTTGCCTTGTCCCGAAAGAATGCATCGAGTTGAATCGATGTGAAGTGCCGCGTTGCCCCGAAGGATGAGTTCATTGAATCGGCTCGAAGATTCTAAGAAATTGAATCGATCAAGGCGCAAGTTCGAACCGATGCAAGTTGATTTTAGTTGTTTTCGTGTGCAGGTTATACTTTGACGCAAAAATATTAGAGGTCGATCTTTTGCAATATTTAGTAAGGGGTCCGCGAAATCAAATTGTCGCCTTACGACGGGCTGAGACTTGGACACGCTAAGGCAAATCAGACGTATAATTCAATGAAGCACGAAGTGCTCGAATGGCTAAGTCAGGAGAGTGGCCGTGCAAACGAAGTTAAGAAATCGAGCCGCATCGGCTCGACGAAACGACGAAGGCGATTCGACTCAAGCTGGGAGGATTGACTTCTTTTTACTCCTTCATGCGATAAGTCAAATATATCATTGTATGCTAAAAGTTAACCTATCGACGCCACGGGCGTGGTCCGATCGGAGATAAATCATAGTGTGAGTCGAACACTAAGTTAGAACAATTAAAATGAAACGTGCATCATATGCACGAGTCGCTATGGGACATTGGATATCGCTAAGACGAGCGCCTCGGTGCGCAAGCCGCAAGAACATGGGATAACTGTACTCGGCGAGTGCCTTAGTGCACGAACCATACCGTGCCTTCGCGCATGAGTTAGAAAGGCTAGAACATTGAAAGACAATAGGCGAGCGTCCTAACGCGCAAGCCCCGAACATTGAACGCTAAGTTATAGAACATGGGTATACGGTCGAAATGTGCCTACGTGCACGGAATAATAAAAGATGGCTTCATTGCGAAAGAATACAGTTATGGCATGAATGTGGCAAAACTGTCGGGAATGACATGATGCCTCGAAAAGTGTCACGCCCCGCTCCCATAGGAGCGATCGTCCTCGCTAAGGCATGATGCCGCACGGGCCTAGGTTGCGCCCGTGCAAGGCCAAGTCCAGAAACGGCCGATTTGAGCTAGGCCACAGAGTCGCACAGAGTGTCCCCCATTTGCAGCGGAAAGTAAATAAACACAAGTTGAAGCAAATTCAAGTGCTTTATTGATATTCAAGAAGTTTACAGGCGGCGCTAGGCCGATATTACAAATCGCTCAAGCTCTCTCTCTCTCTCTCTCTGAAACATAAAAGGCATGCCAAGTGGCTTACAAGATGAAATAATTCATGGCGATGTTCCGATACATTATGTCATGTATAGGGTGCTTCAGCTTCTTGCAACGTCCCAAGGCCCCAGAGTTGGCTCCGCGCCTTAACACGTTCGATGGAAGCTCCGCACCCGCCGACGTTTCCTGCTTCCTGCAAGCAGACTATGGGGTTATCAGTACATTGTTATGCACTGGTAGGGAGGCTAGCTCGCCCACAATGCTATCATTACCAAACACGTTCGATTTACTTTTGTGCACCGTCTATCATTCATTGTCTTTCTAATCTGGCCTTAGGATCAATTTTATGGCATATTTTATAGCCTATCTCGTGTTGCCAATTTCAAGTGTCGCATGGAAATACATGTGTTACGACCCGCACCCACCGTGAGGGTACGAGTACGTAACAACGCCCAGCCTACGCCGCAGTATCGACGGTAGAATGCTGTCCTAGGTCTCAATGCATATAACAGTATAAGACTAAACAGTTTATACTCTCCGAATGGGGGTGACATAGGAGATACAGTCTCAATCACATCTAAGGTAGAGCATGATAATGATAGATAAAACATGAAATCCAAAAGAGATACAGGAGATAGAAGTCTAAGTGTCTATGATACATAAACCCATAAATATATCTCAAAACTCAATACAGTATTCCACAAAGTAAAATACAACTCCAGACAAAATAAAATAACTACCTAAACAACCTCTAATGTGTCTCCTCTAGGCTAGCAGGCACCTCCAGGCTATCTGTAAAATTTATCAACAGGTCCAGTCAGGACGGGAGCGAGCACAAAACATCTCACGCAGTTCATATCGAGTTAGGAAATATAAAGCATGCAATAGAGTAAAGTACATGAAACGCTGAAAGAAGAATGTATAGAAAACAGTAGAGATTTAATAACAGGAAATATCTAAATATGATAAGTAAGAACTGTAAGGAACATGTGATTTAGAGTACAATCTGGTTATGTAAACGGGCTAGGAAAATGCAATGGTAACTCCATTGTACGTGGGTGTACAATAGACATATACAATAGTTATACAATGTTGTACAATAGGATTTGAGTACATAACCAATTCTACTCCCC
>JANAVB010033531.1:0-72894 GCA_029216955.1 Iris pallida
AACAAAAAAATGACAAAAAACGAACAAAAATGACAAAAAGAACAAAAATGACCAAAACGACAAAAAACAAACAACAAAAACACAAAAATGACCAAAAACGAACAAAAATACCAATTATAGCATACCAACCTTCCGCTTAAGTTTAATGTATTGCGATTACATAGTTTTATGATGTAATTGAGTTTAGAAGAAACTGATGTAATGTAATCAAACTTGTAATCGCGGTTACATTACATCTAATTTTTTTTTGTACAACCAAACATCCGAGTTAGATTGACAACGTAATGCCAATTACATTACGTGTCCAATCCTGTAAACCAAACGGGCCCTAAATGTTCTAAAGAAAATTAAGCAAACACCATTTCCTCCGAGAAACAAAGTACAGAATCAGACCCTAGAAGTACCAAGAATACCGACCCGCTACTTTCTCCCTCAATACCAGTAGCACCCCGGCATTGAGCCAAAACCCAGATTCTAAACCACTATTTCCAGTACAATAATCCTAGGATTACAACCACCTAGGTGGCAGTTGCCAATTGGCTACCCCCCCCCCCCCCCCCCCACACACACACATGGAGGGAGGACCCAATTGGCAACGGACACCTAGGCGGTTGGAAGAAGGTTGCAAGGCAGGTTGTAATTCTAGCATTGCTCATTTCCTGTAACGCCAGTAATGTTATTAACGCTCAATCATCATACTAATAACTAAACTTACCAATATTCAAGCATACTGGTCCCGTTAAACAACATTTATTAAGGACTAATCAGCAAATTTTCAAATTTAACCTAATTTCTACCGTTTCGGAACATCGGTCACTAGTAACATCTCCAAGACCACAACTCAAATTTAACCTAATTTCTACGGTTTCGGAAACATCGATCACTAGTAATATCTCCAACCCACATTTGCTAGAACTTTTTGTATACATTTCAGTTAATAGTTACAAAAACAGCAAATTATTGAGACATCCAGACAAACCCCTAATAGAAACAACCAAATCGTCCCCTCCTCCAGGAACGGAGCACGGGCTTAAACCCTAATTTCCGAAGCTCGAATCGAGCAGTAACAACAATCCATGAAAATAATCAACAAGCTTCCATTTCTAGGGGATCAGAAAGAAACAGTAGTAAAATCAAAATCAAAAGTCAAGTAATGAATTTAGAGAGAGAACGTGGAAAAACTTACACTTTTATTATCCCGAGGAGAGAGAGAGAGTGTTTGTATCGTTTGTGTCAGAGGGACACAGAGAGATCATGAAGAGGGGGGAGCAACACTTGTGCCGTTACGGAAGCATGCGTACGTGGACTACTACTTATGGGGGTTGTTGGCAATGAATTAGTAATAACTGATAGCCCGCCCTGGCCCGATTAACCCGCTTGTTTAATGGGCTTTGCTGGCCCGATCCTAACTTTGTTGTGTCTGGGAAGGAAAAGTGTGCAACGAGATTAGGGGTGCAACTTGGGTGGGCTAAGCCCGAGCTCGATCGGGTAAATCCGTTAATGGGTTGTCTTAGGGTTGAAGATTCTCGGGTTTGGGTTCGGGCTTGGGTTAAATATTTGAACCCGATTAAAATCGGGTTGGGTTCGAATTCATGTGTTGGGTTCCCGAAGAACCCGAACCCGACTTATATAATATATATATATATATTAAATAAAAGTTTAAATCCTAAAATTTTTCAAACAAACTCTTCAACTCCATGTCCTAAATATTATTTTAGTTTGTATTATGTAATGATCAAGATTTGATTGCTATTTAATTATTTGTTTAATATTACTTTTGTTTAAAATAATTTTAAATATTATTAGATCTCGATGAATCCGACCAAACCCGAGCCCAACCGATCCTCCGAGCTTGGTCCTGGGCTTCATATGTTGAACCCGAGGTCGGGTCTGGCATGGGCTCGGGCTAGGTTTATGATTCCTCGGGTTGACCTCAAGTCCGACACAACCCGTCCGAGTTGCACCCCTAAATGAGATATAAGAAGACTCAAGAAAACCATAGGTCCGAGCTCTCTAGCTTAATGGTATTGGAGCGACATCCGAAGGGGCGGGCAGGGTTCGATCCCCCTAATTGTGTGTGTGCCTGAGATTTCAAAAAAAAAAAAAAAAACACACCATAGGCCGACGTCCTAGCAATGTGTTGCATCCTTCGCCTTCAACACGTGTTGTATGTAGTGATACCCATCAGTGATTTGCTTGGAGCTATTGTGAGAAGTAGGAATTTTACTAAGGTATAATAATGACGTCACAAAGAAACACATATTACTCATTTTATGTTTCAGTTCCAGTTCTCACATGAACATCTTCAATCAAAGTAATTGTTTGCATGCTCCCACTGCAATAAACTATACATTCGTTGAAGGCAATGCCACACACTTCTCAGTAACAGCTACTGTCAGGTCATTGCTCCCCCACTAGACATCATCACTTTGTCCAATGTCGATCTCTTATGGACGACGTCCTCAGTCGTATTCGCATTACTATAACGAATGAACTTTCGCTTGTCATTTTCGAAGGAAAGCCTCCAATTGGAAGGAGCATAAAGAAACCTAGACACCCACTTGAACGCGCTCTAATATTCTCCTCCCGAATTGGAGAGATAATGGCTCATCATTCCGACTACATGATTAATGTCAGGTCAAACAAGCTATAATATCCATAAGACTGTCTATTGATGAAGATTATGACACCTTCTCCATACTCACTTTCTCTAGCTCGGTCAATGTACATTGCTCGAAGTAAAGCTTGAACTAAGCCACAAGTGAAACGCTCACCTTCTTGGAACCATCCATACCATATCGAACCTCTAAAGTGCTATTTCATGTACTCATCTTGGGACAACTACCAACATAGCATACCATACCATACTCACTTGGAACCATCCATACCATACTCACTTTCTCTAGATCGGTCAATGTACATTGCTCGAAGCAAAGCTTGAACTAAGCCACAAGTGGAACGCTCACCTTCTTGGAACCATCCATACCATATCAAACCTCAAAGTGCTATTTCACGTACTTACCTTGGGACAACTACCAACATATTAGACTCCGCTCATGGTTAATCTCTATTTCAAGAATCGTCTTCATTGTGCACAAATCTTCATCGAGCAAGTCTGCTCGGCTACAATTGGACGAGTCTGCTCTCGGCGCTACAAATTGGCTATCCTAGATTTATTGTGACCCACCAATAACATATCATCCACGTAGAAAAATAGAATAATGAAGTCATCATTGGCAAAATACATTATGAAGACCCAATGATCTGGCATCATCTTTCATGCTCTCCCAAGAACGACTCAAACATCTTCTACCACTACCACGAAGCTTTCTTCAATCCGTAGAGTATTCTTCGACTGACGTACCATATTCCTTGCATTCTTACTGAAATCCTTGGGTTGCTCCATGTATAACTCCTCAAGATCGTCATGGAGGAACATCATCTTCACGTCCATCTACTCGACCTCCAAGTCATCCCTCGTTGTCAAACCTACCAGAACACGTATGGAAAACATTTTGATGAGAAGCAAGAAGATCTCACCAAAAAACCCCCTTTGACTCTAACCCTTGACTACTAGTCGTGTCTTATATCTTAAACCATAACATCATCACCATGCTTCACTCTAAATACCCACTGATTCTTCAAGGACCTTTTGCCCTTTGGCAACCAAACCCGTTTATAAATATGATTGGGAAATGTGGAACCCATCTCTCATGCATAGCATGCATTCATTCTTGCGTGTGAATAGCACTTACTCACTGACGCGAGTACCTATTCGATGGTTGATGTTCCCTGGAACCCTAGGCTAGTTGTTGACCCTCAAAAATCTTATTATTTTTATGAACATCCTCTGCATGCTCGTCCACATGAAGATCTCCTTGATTATTGTCAACGAGTTAATAATCAAGGTTATGAGAATCATCATGTATCGACTCCTCTTGGTCTGACAAATCCATATTGATAGGGTTAAATTGGCTCAATGTCTTTAAGTCCTCGTCATAAGGATCTTAGACTTAAGAATGTCAACCACGGTATGGTCCTCGATGAACACAACATCATAGCTTCTCTAGAACTTCTTTACTACAAGATCATATAGCCTGCAGCCGAATTGTCCCGACCATATTAGACAATGATGTATTGCCTTGTCTTCTCCTCCAGTTTGGAGCTCCATCCTCTGGTACATGCACAAAGACTTTGCATCCTAAACCTCATAATGATTATATGACGAGTCCTTGTTATACCAAATTTTATCAGGCACCTTATCCTATCGCGAAGTACTAAGAGAAATATTAATAACATAAGTAGCAATATAAAGAGCCTTATCCTAGTAACTACCATACAACTCTGCTTCAAATGACAAAATCGTACTCTCAGTGTCCAGTCATCCTCTCCTACATCAATGAGCTGAGACATCTTTAACGGGGTCATACGATGTTGAATCCCTTGCTAATTGTAATATGCATTAAAGGGGTAGATATACACATATCCGTTATCGGAGCAAACAGTTTCACCTGTCGGCAATTTTCTTTCACCGGAAGCATGAAACTCCTTGAATGTGTCAAATATCTGATCATTGGTTTTTATAGCACAGACATATACTTTTCTAAAAAATTATCAATATATGTTACAAAATAAGGAAGTGTTGCCAAGTTGTTACCTTTAGTGAATCACAAACGTACGAGCAGGGCCGGCCTTGAACTCATGGGGGGCCAAGGCGAACTTTCAAAATAGGCCCCCTACATATATTATAAAAAGATCAAAAATTAAAATTATACTCATCACCAAGATTTAAAACAGGACCTCTAGAATGCAACACTAATATTTAACCATTATACCACAATTATTTACATTAACCACTACATTCTTACTTTTGAGGCCCTAGTAAATATGGGGCTCGGAGCGGGTGCACTCGGTGCACTTGCTCAGGACGACCCTGCGTACGAGTGAACTAACTCGAGCAACATTCTTTGAAGTCGGATGACTACAAAATGATACATTGTTTACTTACGAACCATGCAATGCATCACTAACTTTGTAAAGTTCAAACCTGAAAGCACATTCATGTTCTCTATGTAGTCCATCCCCTTCTCACTCATATGGAGCCGATGCTACAACTTAGTATATCTGAAAATGTTGACCTCGTATGCACCCCTTACGCTCCCTCATAGAGTAAAGGTTGAACGTCTTACTTCCTTTGGCAACAACCATCGAATCTATGGTTAACATTTACTGATTTTCCTAAAGAGATTGAAAATACTTCATCATAGAACTTGAAAACTGAGATAAGGTTGAAGCGGATGTCAGGAACATGGTAAATACCCATGAGGACCAACGCGGATTAAGTGGTGGTCTTCAAATAAACATCTCCAATGACAATCATCAAAGAGACATCTCCATTGTCCATCTTCAACACTCCATGATATCTTATTATACATGTAGCAAACAATGCCCTATTGTGAGATATATGCATAGAAGCTCCATACTCCACCAATTAACTCGTATCATCGTAGGCGAGGTTCATGATGTAATGCATGTAGTTCGTATTACGTATTTTGGAATACGTGTACGTATTCTTGACTCGTATTGTGTATTTCCTTGCATGGTTATTTCGGCATTTTCTTCTTGGTTCGGTTCAACTTGTTGCTGGTTTGGCTTGGCTTGCTTTTAGGTGGACCGAACCCCCACCTACCACCACCCCCTCATTTATATTCCCACCAAACACTCTCTCTCTTCATTACTCTTCTTCTCCACCATTACTTCTTCAACCACCAGGAGAGAAAGAGAGAGCTTAGGCAAGTGCATCTTGCTTCATGGAGGAACTCAAGATTTATTGTTCTATTTTCTTCCTTGCAACATTCTAAGACTCTTTAGTGCTTGGCATTTTCCATTTCCATGGCTAAACTCTTCTAGATCTAAGTTTATTTCATTTTTGGATTTCTTGGATTTTGATCTACTTAACATTATTATTTCCAAGTTTTGGTGGTTCCATGTTGTAGAGAATTTCGTTCTACCCTATTTTGACCTATGGAAGTTCGGATTTGGACTCTGGATGAAAGTTTTATGGAGCTTTGAATCCATAGACTCCATGGTTCTTCTTCTCGGATAAGTGGAGAAGAAGAACAGTCCAGAGCCGCATGAACTTCATAGCCGCATAGCAGTACTTGACCGTATGGAATTCCATGCGGCAAGTCTTTCAGCCGCATGGCTATCCGAGTCGTATAAGGCCTTGGTAACTTCTTAGTCGCATGGATTTCTGTCTCCTCGCTGCCGCATATAGCCTGTCTCCTTTCAGCCGTATATGGTGTCGGTCTAATCCAGCTGCATGAACTCAATACCCGCAGCCGCATATATAATGCCTGTAGTTCGTATTACGTATCTTGGAATACGTGTACGTATTTTATTTTGTATTACATATCTTTTGGCTTGGCTCGGTTTGTTTTAGGTTGGTTCGGCTAGGCTTGGGTTGCCTTGGTTCATCATGAACCAAGGGGAGAACCCCTACCTACCACCACCATCCCCATTTATTAACCCCTCCTCTTTCTCTCTCTTCATTATTCTTCTTTTTTCCATATTTACTTCTACACCTACCAGGAAGGAGAGAGAGAGAGAGAGCTTAGGCAAGTGCAAACTTGCTTCATGATGGATCTCATGTTTTATTGTTCCATTCTCTTCCTTACTAGATTCTAAGCCTCTTTAGAACTGGAAGTTTTCGGTTTTGATGGTTATATTTTGTAGATCTAAGTTTTAAGTTCCTTCTTATTTAGTTTTCTTGGTTTTGATCTTTAAAACTTGGTTATTTTCGAAAACTAATGGTTCTATGTTGTAGAGAATTCAATTTCATTCAGTTTTGGCTTTTGTTTCGCTTGATTTCGACTCCGGATGAGTAAGTTATGGCCATTACAAGTTTTCGGAACTTTTATGGCTGAACTTGCTGTTTGGGGACGATGAACCCCATGCGCCGGGAACCCCATGCGCCCGGGAGGCCATGCGCCGGGAGGCCATGCGCCGTGAAGTCCCGACAACGCATCCCTTAACTCCGAGCGTGTCATGCGCGTAGGTTCCCTACGCGCATGTATTGAAGACGCAACGTGAGTTTCTCATGCGCCGATTGTGCAGAAATTCCATGCGCCGATTTGTGCAGAAATCTCATGCGCCGATTTGTGCAGAAATTTCATGCGCCGATTGTGCAGGAATCTCATGCGCCGATTTGTGCAGAAATCTCATTCACCGATTTGTGTAGGAATCTCATGTGCCGATTTGTGCAGAAATCTCATGCGCCGATTGTGCAGGAATCTCATGCGCCGATTTGTGCAGAAATCTCATACGCCGATTTGTGCAGGAATCTCATGCGCCGATTTGTGCAAGAATCTCATGCGCCGATTTGTGCAGAAATCTTATGTGCCGATTTGTGCAGGAATCTCATGCGCCGATTTGTGCAGAAATCTCATGCGCCGATTGTACAGGAATCTCATGCGCCGATTTGTGCAGAAATCTCATGCGCCGATTTGTGCAGGAATCTTATGCGCCAATTTGTGCAGGAATCTCATGCGCCGATTTGTGCAGGAATCTCATGCGCCGATTTGCGCAGGAATTCCATGCGCCGATTTGTACAGGAATCCCATGCGTCAATTTGTGCAGGAATCCCATGCGCCGATTTGTGCAGGAATTTACTGTTTTTGCCTGTTTAAGTTATTTTGTAGCTAGAATCTTGAAAAACTTAAAACATGAAAGTTGTAGATCTTTTCCTTGGCTTCAAGAATATGTTATTAGTTATTTATACAATCTTTCTCATTTATGATAATGTAAGAATAGAACACGATAGTGGCTCGCTGTGGCACACTCTTGACAAGTAAACTGACATGACAAGTATGAAATACCTGGACCGTGGGCGATTGTGTTTGTAATAAACTGGTACTGTCTTGCATCATGTCTAGGATGGGGATCCCTGAGTACCACGGTCAGGGGTACCTACTGAAATTGACTAAGGCTAATTAACTAGAATGATTCAGTAGTCATGAAGAGATTCCCAGCTACAGGCAATCCCGTTATCTGGGCGCACTAACGGATTTGTAGCCTACCGACGAGTAGGGCACATTTCCAGCACACAATTACGTGTTGTATTCTTCATAACGGACATTCGACCCGGATAACCTGGATGGTCTGCAGGGCTTGTGGCTGTTGGGATAATCTCATTGCATCTTGCTAGTAACTAGGCCTGTGATAACCCTAGTTAGTTAAAAGTATCAAGCCGTACTCTTGATTGGCCGTGATTGATTTGATGAAGTTTATTCCAGCTTAGTCTTATCCTGATCCTGTACAAGATTGTATCAGGACATGATTTCTTGTATCGATAAATGATGGGATACCAAGTTCTGTTCAGATGAAGGGTTACAACCCCGGTCCTTGTTTGGTTTAAGGGTTGTAACTTGGCTATCTAAATAGTTTCATGGTTATCTTATCATATATCGTCCTGCTTATTGTGCCCGCCTTAACAATAAAGATTAGGGGTCCAGTTCTGTTCAGGCGAAGGGTTACAACCCCGGTCCTTGTTTGGTTTAAGGGTTGTAACCTGGCTCCCGGAGCAGTTTTGTGTCCTCTCTTCGTTTATTGTCTTATTGTAACCCCTGTCATGCTCGTCATATTTTACTTTTACTTCAATACCATGATTATTTATACTGGCCTTAACAATAAAGATCAGGGGTCCAGTTCTGTTCAGGCGAAGGGTTACAACCCCGGTCCTTGTTTGGTTTAAGGGTTGTAACCTGGCTTCCGGAGCAGTTCTGTGTCCTCTCTTCGTTTATTGTCTTGTTAACTTATCAATAGTAATTAAGGCGGGTTTCTATTCAGGCGAAGGATTGCAACTCCGGTCCTTGTTTGGTTTAAGGGTTGCAGTCTGGCTACTTGAATGGTTTCTCCGTGTTCATATATTATTGTTATCTCAGCTATTATCACTATCTTTTAATTACCTTTACTATTTATTTGTGATATGCTGGTTTTAGTTCCTAAGTGAAGCCTCCTTTGTGGCACTTGCTCTTTCTGGGGTCTGACCCAGCTGGTTTTGTGTGGCCAGATATCGGAGCAGCACCAGAGGATCTACCTACTATCCAGCCAGATGGTGACAACCAGGCGTAACCCTGGCAACGAGTGGGTTTTTTTTGTCCTCCCACTTTATTGTAAAATTATTCTTTTGAGGCGTTTAGCCGACGAGCACGTGTTAGCTCGATTGCCCTTTATTTACTGTCTGCCTACGGGCTGTAACATGATTGACATTGACAGATCCTAGGGTTGATCATGTATGACTGAACTCTTGCTAGTCTTGACATTTTGTACGACTAGCTTCATGATCATCCAATATGTAATGTATGGGACGCCTTGCTATTATATATTTGGTGCTCTGACATCTTGTAACTACTATTACTTGCTTGTGATTGAGACAATAGGCTTGTTCATGACCATAGAAGACTGTTGGCTTGTAGTTAAACCCTTATGTATCTAGACAGCCGTGACCGTATAGCGAGGTGGGTTACACTTCAATATACGTAGCTGGCTATGTACGCCCCCGCTCTCCAGTATTCTGGTTCTGGAGCGTACATGGTTTTAGTGGTGGCCCATGCAGGTCTTGTAAATCAAGATATGTGACGGTTTACCAAATAGATGTCTCAATCAGTACTCGCCCTTGATCTCTACTCGCATCCTCTTGATCCCTGAAAATCTTGACCTGATCACATGCTTGTATCGTTGATCTGTCCTGGTCCTTCCTTATTGTTTCCTATGTCGTCTTCTTCAGCGGCATTGTTCCTGGACCTGCCAATCAGCAAGGCGGAGCACCTCCCGCGGACCAGCAGCAACCTGGAGATCAAGCCTAGCATTCAGGAGTAGCCTCCAGAGTCGTGCCCACCGAAGGAGAACCACCAGTTCAGCCCGTCCAGCCAGCAGAGCATGATGATGGCACTTTGGTGGGTCTCATCAGGACGCTATTAGCTTCCCAGGATCGGCGAGGAGATGCCTTGCACCAGGCGGTGGCAGACGATTTGACCAGAGAAGGTCATCAGGAGGTAATAGCACGGCCAACAGCTTCAAGCGCTTGAACCCTCCCTTCTTCGACGGCAGTGAAGATGCGATCGCTGCAGATGCATGGCTTCAGGACACAGAGGTTATTCTAGAAGCAGCCAGGACTCCAGAAACCGAGAAGGTGGCCATAGTGCGACTGCAGCTATTGGATCTTGCCCGCAGCTGGTGGGCAGCACAGGCCGATGGATTAGTGGCCCCTATTTCATGGGCAGTATTCAGGAAGAGATTCCAGACCAAGTACTTCGATGCTGTAGCTCGGTACGATCTACAGACGAGGTTCACCAATCTGAAGCAGATGGGCAGGACGGTCGATGGATATGCGATCGAGTTTTCGAGACTTAGTCGGTTTGCTCCCACCTTGGTAGCAACCGAGTTCGATAGAGCCCAGCGGTTCCAGCAGGGGCTCCATTTAGAGATCTTGTTGGTAGTGGAGCAGTTTGAGCATCAGACTTTTGATACAGTATTGAGAGTAGCTAGGAGGCATGAATATACCTCCCAGAGGATCGTGGATAGGACCGGAGGTCGGAAGCGATCTCACGGCCAGATGAATCAGTCATCAGCACCAGCCCCGGCAGCCAGGGCTTTGACCATTGGAGCTCGGAGGCGGGCGGCCTCAGTGACGTCGGTTCAACATTCCACCCTGACGCACCCTCAGCAGCAGAAGCAGAAGCAGTCTTCCGTAGTGGGATGTTCACACTGCGGGAAGCCAGGGCATGTGGTATCAGAATGTCACAGAGCACAGGGTTTGTGCTTGGTTTGTGGTGCCCCGGACCACAGGGTTGGGAACTGTCCGAACAGGGGGAGTTCATCATCAACTTTTTCTAGTCCTTCAGTTAGAAGACCAGCACCAGTCCAACAGCAGCAGCAGCTGCAGTACCCATTCCTGAGGCCATTACCGACGCAGGCCCAGGCATTCCAGCAGCAGAGGCCGCAGCAGTATGCCCAAGCCCAAGCCTTGATCCAGAGCAGGCAGAGGAATTTTCAGCAGAGGGGACCCGCACCCAGAGGACATGGTCAAGTGCTGGCCTTGACCATGGGAGAGGAAGGAGTAGCACCATGTGAGGTAGTGGCAGGTACTATTCTCGTCAACACCTTTCCAGCTTCAGTATTATTTGATTCTGGTCCCTCGCATTCATTTATGTCTGCACGATTCGCGACACGGGTAGGACTGGAGCCCGAGTCATTATCAGTAAGGCTCAATATACTTACTGGTAACGGACTTGTGGGAGTAGATAGAGTATTTTTCTCGTGTCGGATCGTAGTTAGCGATAGAGAATTCTCCGCTAGATTGATAGAGTTTTCGATGGCCGATTATGATGTGGTCTTAGGGATGGATTGGTTGAGGGACCAGTATGTTATGATAGACTGCCACATTGGCAGGGTTGTTTTTAGCATTCCAAGCGAGCCAGAGTTTTCCTTCTCCCGAGGCAAAGTTGAACCTTCTCCTCCTGTGTTGCGGATGGCAGTAGCAGCAGTGCAGTTGCCTCGGATAGTCGAAGAGTTTCCAGATATTTTCCCCGAAGAGCTTCCAGGGATGCCGCCAGAGCAAGAGATCGAGTTTACTATCGACTTGATTCCGGGATAGCCCCAGTGTCAGAGAGAGTCTACAGGATGGCGCCATCAGAGCTAGAGATATTGTACAAGATGATTGAAGAACTTAGAACCAAAGAATTCATTCGTGCTAGTGGATCACCTTGGGGAGCCCCGATGCTTCTTGTGAAAAAGAAGGATGGTACGTCCAGATTATGTGTAGACTATCGTACCTTAAACTCAGTGACAATCAAGAACAGATACCCTCTCCCGAGGATAGATGACTTGTTTGATCAACTCAAGGGGGCAGCAGTATTCTCGAAGATCGACTTGCGGTCAGAATACCATCAGATTAGAGTCAGAGAGCAGGACATCCCGAAGACAGCGTTCAGATCGAGATATGGGCATTGGGAGTTCCTTGTGATGCCATTTGGAACAACCAATGTGCCGGCAGTATTCATGGATCTCATGAATAGTATCTTCATGTCTTATTTGGATCAGTTCGTGATTGTGTTCCTAGACGACATCCTGGTCTACAGTAAGAGTGAGGGGAGCATGAGCATCATCTCAGAATTGTCCTCCAGATTCTCAGAGAGCACCAGTTGTATGCCAAGTTTAGTAAATACGAGTTCTGGCTCGATCGTATTTCGTACTTGGGCCATATCATCACCCGAGGAGGAGTAGAAGTGGATCCCCAGAAGATTGTAGCCATTGAGACATGGCCAGTGCCCAGCACGATTGCAGAAGTTTGCAGCTTTCTTGGATTGGCCGGCTACTACCGGCAATTTGTTTCGGACTTTGCTCGAATCTCAGCGCCCTTGACCCAGTTGACCCGCAAGGATGTGCAGTTTGCTTGGACAGCGGAATGTCAGGATTTCTTTGAGAAGTTGAAGTGAGGCTTGATGACGGCTCCTATTCTCACGCTTCCAGATGGGACCGGAGGATTCTCAGTGTATTGTGATGCTTCTGGCAGAGGTTTAGGATGTGTCTGATGCAGCATGGGAAGGTAATAGCTTATGCGTCACGACAACTTCGTGATCATGAGAAGAGTTACCCAACCCATGACTTGGAGCTGGCAGCAGTAGTGTTTGCACTTAAGTTGTCGAGATACTATTTGTACGGAGATAGGGTGGCGATTTTTACCGACCACAAGAGCCTGAAGTATGTTTTCACCCAGAAGGATCTTAACATGCGTCAGAGGAGATGGCTAGAGCTACTTGTGGATTATGATGTTAACTTGCAGTATCATCCTGGGAAGGCCAATGTCGTTGCGGATGCATTGAGCAGGAGAGCCAAAGTTTATTTCCTAACAGCGCAACCAGAGCTGTTAGCCGATCTTCAGAAGATGGGTATAGAAGTTGTCCTCCCTTCCAGTGTGGCATTGATGGCCAGCATGCAAGTTCAGTCCATTATAATCGAGAGGATCCGGATGGCGCAGTCAGCAGATTCCAAGCTTCAGCGACTCAGAGCAGAGTGTGAGGCAGGACGAAGACCAGAGTTATGTATCCATGAAGACGGTACACTTTGACATGGAAAGCGTCTTTGTGTACCCAGTGGAGATATCAGACAGGAGATCATGACAGAGGCTCATAGTTCGCAGTATTCCATTCATCTCGGCGGTACAAAGATGTACCGTGATATCCGTCAGCACTTTTGGTGGAATGGCATGAAGAGGAAGATAGCCCGGTTTGTCTCTCGATGTTTAGTCTGCCAACAAGTTAAGGCTGAACATCAGAGACCAGTTGGACTACTTCAACCATTGCCGATTCCCGAGTGGAAATGGGAGCATATAACCATGGATTTTGTGACTGGATTGCCTAGATTCCCGGCTGGCAGAGACGCTATTTGGGTTGTCATAGACAGGCTCACGAAGGTGGCTCACTTTCTCCCGTTCAGAGTTGGTCAGTCGACGGCTCAGCTAGCAGAGATGTACCTCAGGCAGATCGTCAGGCTTCACGGAGTACCAGTCAGTATCACCTCGGACAGAAATTCCAGATTTATGTTGCACTTTTGGCGTAGCCTGCAAGAGAGTTTGGGAACTCGCCTCCAGTTCAGCTCCGCTTATCATCCGCAGACTGATGGCCAGTCAGAACGCACGATCCAGACTCTCGAAGATATGTTGAGATCTTGTACACTCGACTTCGGTGGTTCGTGGAAAGATCACCTACACCTGGTGGAGTTCTCGTATAATAACAGTTTCTAAGCCAGTATCCAGATGGCTCCGTTTGAGGCATTGTATGGCAGGAAGTGCCGATCCCCGCTAGCATGGAATGATGTCGGAGAGAGGCAGATGCTCGGTCCGAAAATGATTGCTCAGACCGTTGAAGTGGTCAGGAGAGTCATAGATCATCTTCGAGTTGTCCAAGATCGCCAGCGTCATTGGGCCGATTCCCATCGGCGACCCCTTGAATTCTCGGTCGACGACCATGTATTCATGAGGATTTCGTCTAACCGTGGCGTCATTCGTTTCGGCGTACGGAGAAAGCTTAGTCCTAGGTATATAGGGCCGTTCGATATTCTGGAGCGAGTAGGTGATGTATCCTATCGTCTCGCTCTTCCACCGTCGCTACGTGAAGTGCATGACGTATTCCATGTATCTCAACTACGACGGTATATCCCGGACCCGAGCCACATCCTGGATCATTCGGAATTGGTTTTTGGTACCAACCTTTCGTATGAGGAGAGGCCCGTGTCTATATTAGACCGGAGAGAGAAGATACTTAAGAACAAGACTATTAGTTTAGTTCGTGTTGCTTGGGGTCATCACTCTTTGGGTGAGTCAACGTGGGAGCGTGAGGATGATATCCGATCGCGATATCCCGACCTGTTTGACTCGTAAGGTATAATGTCTTCCTTATGCCTTATGCTTTCAATTCCTTGCTTGAATAAATGACTGCATGATAGACTGCTTGTTATAGCTTACGATTATTATAGCTTGTCCTTGCAATTCTAGCCTCTTGATTAAATTTTGAGGAAGAAATTCTTTTAAGGTGGGTAGAGTTGTAATGCATGTAGTTCGTATTACGTATCTTGGAATACGTGTACGTATTTTATTTTGTATTGCATATCTCTTGGCTTGGCTCGGTTTGTTTTGGGTTGGTTCGGCTAGGCTTGGGTTGCCTTGGTTCATTATGAACCAAGGGGAGAACCCCTACCTACCACCACCATCCCCATTTATTAACCCCTCCTCTTTCTCTCTCTTCATTATTCTTCTTCTTCTCCACATTTACTTCTACACCTACCAGGAAGGAGAGAGAGAGAGAGCTTAGGCAAGTGCAAACTTGCTTCATGATGGATCTCATGTTTTATTGTTCCATTCTCTTCCTTACTAGATTCTAAGCCTCTTTAGAACTGGAAGTTTTCGGTTTTGATGGTTATATTTTTGTAGATCTAAGTTTTAAGTTCCTTCTTATTTAGTTTTCTTGGTTTTGATCTCTAAAACTTGGTTTATTTTCGAAAACTAATGGTTCTATGTTGTAGAGAATTCAATTTCATTCAGTTTTGGCTTTTGTTTTGCTTGATTTCGACTACCAATGAGTAAGTTATGGCCATTACAAGTTTTCGGAACTTTTATGGCTGAACTTGCTATTTGGGGACGATGAACCCCATGCGCCGGGAACCCCATGCGCCCAGAAGGCCATGCGCCGGGAGGCCATGCGCCGTGAAGTCCCGACAACGCATCCCTTAACTCCGAGCGTCTCATGCGCGTAGGTTCCCTACGCGCATGTATTGAAGACGCAACGTGAGTTTCTCATGCGCCGATTGTGCAGAAATTCCATGCACCGATTTGTGCAGAAATCTCATGCGCCGATTTGTGCAGAAATCTCATGCACCGATTGTACAGGAATCTTATGCGCCGATTTGTGCAGAAATCTCATGCGCCGATTTGTGCAGAAATCTCATGCGCCGATTTGTGCAGAAATCTCATGCGCCGATTTGTGCAGAAATCTCATGCGCCGATTGTGCAGGAATCTCATGTGCCGATTTGTGCAGAAATCTTATGCGCCGATTTGTGCAGGAATCTCATGCGCCGATTTGTGCAGGAATCTCATGCGCCGATTTGTGCAGGAATCCCATACGCCGATTTGTGCAGGAATCCCATGCGCCGATTTGTGCAGAAATTCACTATTTTTGCCTGTTTAAGTTATTTTGTAGCTAGAATCTTGAAAAACTTAAAACATGAAAGTTGTAGATCTTTTCCTTGGCTTCAAGAATATGTTATTAGTTATTTTATACAATCTTTCTCATTCATGATAATGTAAGAATAGAACACGATAGTGGCTCGCTGTGGCGCACTCTTGACAAGTAAACTGACATGACAAGTATGAAATACCTGGACACCGTGGGCGATTGTGTTTGTAATAAACTGGTACTGTCTTGCATCATGTCTAGGATGGGGATCCCTGAGTACCACGGTCAGGGGTACCTACTGAAATTGACTAAGGCTAATTAACTAGAATGATTCAGTAGTCATGAAGAGATTCCCAGCTACAGGCAATCCCGTTATCTGGGCGCACTAACGGATTTGTAGCCTACCGACGAGTAAGGCACATTTCCAGCACACAGTTACGTGTTGCATTCTTCATAACGGACATTCGATCCGGATAACCTGGATGGTCTGCAGGGCTTGTGGCTGTTGGGATAATCTCATTGCATCTTGCTAGTAACTAGGCCTGTGATAACCCTAGTTAGTTAAAAGTATCAAGCCGTACTCTTGATTGGCCGTGATTGATTGGATGAAGTTTATTCCAGCTTAGTCTTATCCTGATCCTGTATAAGATTGTATCAGGACATGATTTCTTGTATCGATAAATGATGGGATACCAAGTTCTGTTCAGATGAAGGGTTACAACCCCGGTCCTTGTTTGGTTTAAGGGTTGTAACTTGGCTATCTGAATAGTTCCATGGTTATCTTATCATATATCGTCCTGCTTATTGTGCCCGCCTTAACAATAAAGATCAGGGGTCCAGTTCTGTTCAGGCGAATGGTTACAATCCCGGTCCTTGTTTGGTTTAAGGGTTGTAACCTGGCTCCCGGAGCAGTTCTGTGTTCTCTCTTCGTTTATTGTCTTATTGTAACCCCCTGTCATGCTCGTCATGTTTTACCTTTACTTCATACCATGATTATTTATACTGGCCTTAACAATAAAGATCAGGGGTCCAGTTCTGTTCAGGCGAAGGGTTACAACCCCGGTCCTTGTTTGGTTTAAGGGTTGTAACCTGGCTTCCGGAGCAGTTCTGTGTCCTCTCTTCGTTTATTGTCTTGTTATCTTATTAATAGTAATTGAGGCGGGTTTCTATTCAGGCGAAGGATTGCAACCCCGGTCCTTGTTTGGTTTAAGGGTTGCAGTCTGGCTACTTGAATGGTTTCTCCGTGTTCAATATTTTATTTTATCTCAGCTATTATCACTATCTTTTAATTACCTTTACTATTTATTTGTGATATGCTGGTTTTAGTTCCTAAGTGAAGCCTCCTTTGTGGCACTTGCTCTTTCTGGGGTCTGACCCAGCTGGTTTTGTGTGACCAGATATCGGAGCAGCACCAGAGGATCTACCTACTATCCAGCCAGATGGTGACCACCAGGCGTAACCCTGGCAACGAGTGGATTTCTTTTTGTCCTCCCATTTTATTGTAAAATTATTCTTTTGAGGTGTTTAGCCGACGAGCACGTGTTAGCTCGATTGCCCTTTATTTACTGTCTGCCTACGGGCTGTAACATGATTGACAGATCCTAGGGTTCATCATGTATGACTGAACTCTTGCTAGTCCTGACATTTTGTACGACTAGCTTCATGATCATCCAATATATAATGTATGGGACGCCTTGTTATTATATATTTGGTGCTCTGACATCTTGTAACTACTATTACTTGCTTGTGATTGAGACAATAGGCTTGTTCATGACCATAGAAGACTGTTGGCTTGTAGTTAAACCCTCATGTATCTAGACAGCCGTGACCGTATAGCGAGGTGGGTTGCACTTCAATATACGTAGCTGGCTATGTACGCCCCCGTTCACCAGTATTCTGGTTCTGGGGCGTGACAGCATATGCTTGACTGTTCCTCAGTCGCATAGGCTTGCATACTCCAGCCGCATATGCAAGTGCTTCCCCGAGCCGCATGAGTGCGCACTATTTCAGCCGCATAAGTCCATTCCCCTCCGCAGTCGCATAATCCTGAGTTCTCCGCTGCCGCATGAGCCCCGCATCACTTTCAGCCGCATAAGCCTGAGTTCCTTCTTGTGCCGCATGACATTGCTCTCCCCGGCCGCATAGGCTCTTCCTTCTGAGCCGCATACGCCTGCCCACTTCCAGCCGCATGAGCGCGCACTCTTTCTGCCGCATAAGCCTGATCCTCCACTGCCGCATGAGGCCCTTGCGCTCTTCCGAGCCGCATGTGCTGTTCTTTCTCAGCCGCATGAGCATATATCTCTTAGCCGCATGGCTCACAGTCTTATTCCCTTGTATTATTATTATATTACTGTTATTATTATTATTATTATTATTAAACTGAAATGTCATATTATGTTCATGTCATGTAAATTTTAGCATATTTCTTGAACACGATAGTGGCCCGCCGTGGCACTGTAAAACCCCTAAATTTTTACTTTTTTTTATTATTATATTAAATTTGGTACTGATTTAAAATTTTGTATTGTACGTCGCGTAGTCGTATTGTACGTCGTGCACGGAATTTTATTTTTTGTTTTTGCTCGACGAGTGCGAATATGTGCAAGCGTACATATTTTTAGAAAAACATTTTTTCTATTTTTATGGTTTCAAAATAATATATGTAATAATTATTTCTAGCTATCATTTTCAAGTTTATGATTTTAATTATGAAAAGCCTTTCATTTATACAGTTATAATAATAAATTAGTTTTCCTATAAAATGGTATATTAGAAAAGTATATTTATGTAAATATTATTTGTACATACATATATATTTAGTAATTATTTATTAGTTATTTTAAATAATAGTGTATTTTCGAATTGTTATTATAGCATTTTTAGAAAACATATTTTGAAATTATTGTACCAATTTAAATCTTGATTTGATTTATGGATATATTTTAAATAGTAAATTAATATCTATATTTGGAATTTGAGTTATCTTAATTGATTTTAAAGTAAAGGATAGATTTTAATTATATTTAAATTGGATTTGTATTGGATTTGGATTGATTCCATTGTTTTAAATTAAGTAGAGAATTATCTACTTTGGGTTTTAAATATTCCTAATTCCTATCCAATTGGGAATTCTCACATCCTATAAATAGGCAGGTACTTCTCCAATTTTTATCATTCATTATTTCTCCAAAATAATTCCACCACAAACGTGCGTGCACCGTGTCCGTGTTCCCCATCTTATTCCATCTATTACAAATACATAAAGTTTCTGTGTCGACAATCCCGACACGATCCAATAAATTTCTAATCCTAGCCCTATCCTAATCCCCGTCGGCGTCGACCTAGCATCACTGCCATCGCCTTTCCCACTTGCAGCCTGTCCCCGGCCACCTCCACGTCAGACCCCCGACGCCACCAGCACCCCGTAACTGCCAACACCAGCGTCATCGCCATTACCCCGTCCTCCATCACGACCAAAACTACCGATCCAGCAGCCCCTCGCCCAACCATCGACACCCATCACCACCAAACCAAAAATAAGGAAAAACCCGACCGCCACAGACCCGCCTACCTCACCTCCATCCTCCGACACTATTACCACCGCCCGCAGCCTTCACCACCATCATCGACACCACGACCATCACGCCGACTCCTCCAAACAGCCAACCCCACCGAAAACCCGATTCCGGCAAACCCCAGAATAATTAAGGAAACAAAACCCAATTTAAACCCTAACCTAGACTCACCTCCGTCGACCGCCGGTGCCGCCTCCACCGCAGCACCCCTCTCCGGCCTAACCCGCCGTCGCGTCGGTAGCCACGCCACCCGTCCGCCGCCCCGTCGGATCTCCGCCGCTGTGCTGGACTTCCGCGGACGGATCCGCCCCGCGTCCTCACCCAAGCGTCCGACCCCACGCCTCAGCCGCAGGAAACTCGATCGCCGTCTCCACCTAAGCCCTCCGCGCTGGCCTCGACCACCGTCCAGCGCCGCGGTCGCGCCGAGCCGGCCGCACGGAACCGTCGGAAACCCACCGTCCCTTCCTCCCGAAACCCCCTTCCGACGCGCCACCACCCAGCTCGCCGTCGTCGTAAGACCCCACCGCTGTCGGCCGGTCTTCCCTAACCCCTTCTCCGTCTTCGATCCGCCCCTCCGGTCATCTCCATCTCCGTCCGCCACCGTAGGTCCGCCGGCCGATCCCGACTCCCGATCATCCCAGAGCTGGCTCGCCGCCCGCACATCCTCCCGATTTTGCTCCTTTCCCTCTTCTTCTTCCTCACGAGCTCAGCTCTCACCCCCGTCTTCTTTTCGGTTTTTTTTTTTCCTTTACTCTTCTCTCTCTTCCTGGGGAAGAGATGAGAATTTGGTGGTTTAGTTTATTAATTATTATTATTATTATTATTATTATTATTTTATTTTTTTATTATTATAATTATTATAAGTATTACTATTATTATTATTACTACTACTAATCACTATTATTATTACTAATTTAATTTACTGATTTAATGTGTATGAATACTGTTGTTATTTTATCTTTCAACAAATTTTAATTGTTAATATCTTGTGTAATACAGTGGGTTACTAATACATTTTCATATAAAATATTTTTTTTATATAACACTATTGTGGCTATATTATATCCATTGGTTTTACTAATATTTTTTTATATTGTTATATTCCTAAATTAGATTCTTGCATTATTTCAAATACGATTTTATTTTAGCTATTTTTTTCAAAACATAATTTGGCCTTAAATATATATTATTATATAGTTCTTAATCAAAATGTACTTTTGAGCCAAAAATAATATTTGAACTAAAATGCTGTTTTCAAATTGTTATATATAAATTATTTTAAAGTATTTACGAAAAGATATTTTAACTAATAAAATATATTATTTTTTTTCCAAAATAGTATAAGTATTTTTTACGCAATTATTTCTATTATCAATCATTGTCCATGACCAAGCCATTGCTCCTATTCCCTCACCAATTCTAGACTATCCTATGTCGACCTTAACTATTCCGACCGTCCAGAACCCAACAGAACTGTCCGTGCCACCACCCGAGGTCACCATGTATAATTGTTGCACCAAAGTCGTATTTCATGCCAGCTTGAACATTGCAGTACACCAGGCGTACTACCAGGCAAGACACCTTGCCATTAGCTGTTTATTTATTTTAGCTCATATTTCATGCATTGTTCATTATTTTCTTTATGCAAATAAACTGTGATACATGGCATAACCTGTTAGAACTTATTGTTCATTTATATTCTGCTATGTATTATTTTTCTTACACATTAAACCTAGATTTAAGGGACCACCTTTGTGTGTTGCATTCATGGCCTTGACACGTTGTACCACGAAGTTGTGTGTCGCATGTAGAACACGGACGTGCGTGATTGGCTGGCCACCAGTACGTACAAGCCGTGCGATAGAAATAACCGCTAATAGAAATTGCATGATTAGTTTGACTTAGCGGTTATAAAGTTTTGCTGTTGTGGATACAACAGAGTAGGCATTGGGCGGGGAGGACAATTCCTTAGCGTATGGGCTTCGATGCACTTTTCCTTATGACCCGGATTCTCCGCTGGAGATACGGAGTTGTTGACCCATGATTACTGACGGCCACTGACGATTCTGCGGAACGTCATGCTCTTACTGATTGGGCCTCTAGTACCCCAAGGAAGGACTATGCCGATCCTATTCAGCCATGGCCCATGCGTAGGAAGGATTATTCTTAACTACATTTCACTTAGGACGGTTAGGCACCTTTATCCATTAGGTACGAGTACTTTTGGTTTAGGTACTTGTATCTGACCGTGGCTTGAAACGATAACTTGTCGCAGATTAGTTCGTCACATCTTGTCCTTGTTTGGTTGTAGGTGTGACTTACTACTTCGATGAGAAGGTATTGAACCTTGTTGGGGTCCGGATACCATATTGGATTCATAGCATGGAAAGATACGTCAGCGTGAATTAGTTTACCATCTCCTGTCCTTGTTTGGTTGGGGGGATGGTACGCTCGTTCAATAGGTGCGTATTGGACCATGTTATAATTCAATTAACTTATTTATTTGGGCAATATTTATTCAGTTTATATGGCATGATATTATGTGTCTTGTTACGTCCCTCTGAGGACCTGGTTATCTTGCCAGGTGTGTGCTCTTGTCTTTCGCAGGTGTTCTAGCTCTAGCCGTGATTATCGCTATTTTTTCGAGGATGATTGCACTTGGATCGTCTTCGCTTCGCTCGCCAAATTCATATATTTTCTTATGTATTTTTTCTTTACTTGTTGGTAGTGGATTTGTCTCCGCCCAACATATTGTATCAAGACAATTCATTATCATTATATGATATCTTTTATTCATTCATTTGTGTGGATGAGATTAGTTGTGGTTCTACTGCATTTTACAGCTTATGTGTTCATACGAGGTTTTCATATATTGGAGTATACTTCATACGAATACAGCTGGCATGTCTACGTTCTTAGTCATATGTATTTTGGGACTGGGGTGTTACATGTTTTTGTGGTGGCCCATGCAGGTCAAGATAAATTGTTTGGTTACTTTATCGTACCAAGCAAGCATGCGTATAGGATTAGAAGTCTAGGATCTCATCCACATACTTGACCTCTATCCTTGATTTTATCTACCGTTTGACTCATCAATTGCATCTTGCTTACTTTCTTCCATCCCTATTCTTATCTTTCCTTCATGCTTGCTAGAGATTGACCCTACTAGTTAGTTGTCCCAAAACACCATTAGTTTAATTCTTTAAGTTGGGTAGAATATCTTATGAACTAGCAACCCCTTTGACCTAGTGACCTATATTAGCAAGCTTATTTAGATCCTAGAATCTAGAGGACCTAACCCGTCTAGCCAACCAAGGACTTGGACAAGAAGATTATAGGACGACTGTATGACTTAGAATCATTCTACCTTCTTTAAATCTTAATCTCTCGTGCCTATGTATTTACCATTTGACTAAATGATGCTAATGTAGCCTAGTTTTTGCAAGCTTATTCTTTATCAAAGTTTGTTCATGACATATGCTATTGAGCGCTCACTAGCCTATTGTCTAATCAGAACCGGTGCATAATGGTCTGATCAACCAAGTGCACTTTGGTTCGCTTTTATCTATTACTCTATGTGGATGGAGACATAATTAAACTTGGCCCTTAAAATTCCGTCCACGACTGCCTTGACAATTCTTTTGAAATTACTCGATCATCTTTGAATCATGTATTCGTATTCGATAACGCCTCCTTCGAACTCTATATTGCTTTCGCCTTCACCTATTTTAGAAGGACGAAAGCGTTATACTAGAACTTCCTCTAGCCACCCTATCGATTACGACCATATCGTATTATTTTCCTATGATCTAGATCGCAATTTCTTACGGCATGATTGTTATCGATGGTTTTCCATCGATACCCCCTTGTGTCTTCTCACACCCCCTACGAATTCTTAATTTCGAGGACGAAATTCTTTTAAGTTGGGTAGGATGTAAAACCCCTAAATTTCTACTATTTTTATTATTATATTAAATTTGGTACTGATTTAAAATTTTGTATTGTACGTCGCGTAGTCGTATTGTACGTCGTGCACGAAATTTTATTTTTCGTTTTTGCTCGACGAGTGCGAATATGTGCGAGCGTACATATTTTTAGAAAAATATTTTTTCTATTTTTATGGTTTCAAAATAATATATGTAATAATTATTTCGAGCTATCATTTTCAAGTTTATGATTTTAATTATGAAAAGCCTTTCATTTATACAGTTATAATAATAAATTAGTTTTCCTATAAAATGGTATATTAGAAAAGTATATTTATGTAAATATTATTTGTACATACATATATATTTAGTAATTATTTATTAGTTATTTTAAATAATAGTGTATTTTTGAAATTATTATTATAGCATTTTTAGAAAACATATTTTGAAATTATTGTACCAATTTAAATCTTGATTTGATTTGTGGATATATTTAAAATAGTAAATTAATATCTATATTTGGAATTTGAGTTATCTTAATTGATTTTAAAATAAAGGATAGAATTTAATTAGATTTAAATTGGATTTGTATTGGATTTGGATTGATTTCATTGTTTTAAATTAAGTAGAGAATTATCTACTTTGGGTTTTAAATATTCCTAATTCCTATCCAATTGGAAATTTCCACATCTTATAAATAGGCAGGTACTCCTCCAATTTTCATCATTCATTATTTCTCCAAAATAATTCTACCACAAACGTGCGTGCACCGTGTCCGTGTTCCCCATCTTATTCCATCTATTATAAATACATAAAGTTTCTGTGTCGACAACCCCGACACGATCCAATAAATTTCTAATCCTAGTCCTATCCTAATCCCCGTCGGCGTCGACCTAGCATCACTGCCATCGCCTTCCCCACCTGCAGCCTGTCCCCGGCCACCTCCACGTTAGACCCCGACGCCACCAGCACCCCGCAACTGCCAACACCAGCGTCATCGCCATTACCCCGTCCTCCATCACGACCACAACCACCGACCCAGCAGCCCCTCGCCCAACCATCGACACCCATCACCACCAAACCAAAAATAAGGAAAAACCCGACCGCCACAGACCCGCCTACCTCACCTCCATCCTCCGACACCATTACCACCGCCCGCAGCCTTCACCACCATCATCGACACCACGGCCATCATGCCGACTCCTCCAAACAGCCAACCCCACCGAAAACCCGATTCCGCAAACCCCAAAATAATTAAGGAAACAAAAACCCAATTTAAACCCTAACCTAGACTCACCTCCGTCGACCGCCGGTGCCGCCTCCACCGCAACGCCCCTCTCCGGCCTAACCCGCCGTCGCGTCGGTAGCCACGCCACCCGTTCGCCGCCCTGTCGGATCTCCGCCGCTGCGCTGGGCTTTCGCGGACGGATCCGCCCCGCGTCCTCACCCAAGCGTTCGACCCACGCCCCAGCAGCCGGAAACCCGACCGCCGTCTCCACCTAAGCCCTCCGCGCTGGCCTCGACCACCGCCCAGCGCCGCGGTCGAACCGAGCCAGCCGCGCGGAACCGTCGGAAACCCACCGTCCCTTCCTCGCGAAACCCCCTTCCGACGCGCCACCACCCAGCTCGCCGCCGCCGCAAGACCCCACCGCTGCCGGCCGGCCTTCCCTAACCCCTTCTCCGCCTTCAATCCGCCCCTCCGGTCATCTCCATCTCCGCCCGCCACCGTAGGTCCGCCGGCCGATCCCGTCCCCCGATCAGCCCCGAGCTGGCTCGCCGCCCGCACATCCTCCCGATTTCGCTCCTTTCCCTCTTCCTCTTCCTCACGAGCTCATCTCTCACCCCCGTCTTCTTTTCATTTTTTTTCCTTTACTCTTCTCTCTCTTCCTGGGGAAGAGATGAGAATTTGGTGGTTTAGTTTATTAATTATTATTATTATTATTATTATTATTATTATTATTATTATTATTATTATTTTGTTTTATTATTATAATTATTATAAGTATTACTATTATCATTATTATTATAATTATTATTACTAATCACTATTATTATTACTAATTTAATTTACTGATTTAATGTGTATGAATACTATTGTTATTTTATCTTTCAACAAATTTTAATTGTTAATATCTTGTGTAATACAGTGGGTTACTAATACATTTTCATATAAAATATTTTTTTTATATAACACTATTGTGGCTATATTATATCCATTGGTTTTACTAATATTTTTTATATTGTTATATTCCTAAATTAGATTCTTACATTATTTCAAATACGATTTTATTTTAGCTATTTCTTTCAAAACATAATTTGGCCTTAAATATATATTATTATATAGTCCATAATCAAAATGTAAGTTTTGAGCCAAAAATAATATTTGGACTAAAATGTTGTTTTCAAATTGTTATATATAAATTATTTTAAAGTATTTACGAAAAGATATTTTAACTAATAAAATATATTATTATTATTTTCCAAAATAATATAAGTATTTTTTACGCAATTATTAATATTATCAATCATTGTCCATGACCAAGCCATTACTCATATTCCCTCACCAATTCTAGACTATCCTATGTCGACCTTAACTATTCCGACCGTCCCGGACCCAACAAAACTGTCCGTGCCTCCTCCCGAGGTCACCATGTATAATTGTTGCACCAAAGTCGCAGTTCATGCCAGCTTGATCATTGCAGTACACCAGGTGTACTACCAGACAAGACACCTTGCCATTAGCTGTTTATTTATTTTAGCTCATATTTCGTGCATTGTTCATTATTTTCTTTATGCAAATAAACTGTGATACATGGCATAACCTGTTAGAACTTATTGTTCATTTATATTTTACTATATATTATTTTTCTTACACATTAAGCCTCGATTTAAGGGACCACCTTTGTGTGTTGCATTCATGGCCTTGACACGTTGTGTCACGACCCGCACCCTAGAGTAAGGGCACGAGAACGTAACAACGCCCAGCCTACGCCGCATTGTCGGCGGTAGAACGCTGTCCTAGGTCAATCATCTAACAATATAAAGGTACCTGTACAGTATATACACTCCGAATGGAGGTGACATAGCAATATACAGTCTCAATCACATCTAAAGCAGAATGAAAGATAGGAAGATGGATAGATAAATACTGGAATAAAAGAAAAACCACATAAATACAACCAGAGAGTCTAAGTGTCTGTCAACCCCTGATTTTTCAAAAAGTATTAAACTAGTGTTAATTAATTATTAAATGTCATTATTGGTTTTAAAATTATTTAATATGATTTTAGAAATTTTCTAGAATTTTTAAATGAATTTTTTATGAGTTTTAAAATACAAAAATATCATTTTGCAATTTTCTGAATTATTTTAATAATGTTTTGCAATTTTTAGAATAGTTAGTATATCGGTTTGTAATATATGATTTGTTCTTAATTATGAAATGCAAATATTATTTTGCATTTTATGCTGATAGAAGCCTTTTTGCAATTCCTAAAACATGGGGGACTTTTGTGCTAACCTACCAAACCCTCCCCCCCCGACCAGTCACCCACTCTTTCTCCTCCAGCTCTCTCACCCACCCCGCTGCCCCGACGACTAGCCGCCCTGCCCCCGCCGAATTCGGCTGCCCGACCGCCTCGAAAAAGCCCTATAAAACTCCCCCTCACTCCCTTGACTAAACCCTAACCCTAAATCTCCCCCACGACCAACCGCTGCCCCGTTCTACTCCGACGAACTCCCAAACCCTAGCCCTACTCCGACGAACTCCGCCTAGCCCCACCGTCGACCTTCACCGCCAACCACCACCACCATTCGACGCGCCCCGACGAGACGCGTCGATCGCCACCGGAGCGCCACCATCCCGACGCCCCAAACCGCCGCCTCCGCCTTCGAAACTCCTTCGAGAAGTCGGACACGTGAGTAGCAGACCAGAGTCGTGTCGTGCGTGTCTCGTCTTCACGCACGAGACTCGCCAGGACACGACGAGCTCAGTGCTGTGCTCGGACACACGAGACTGTGCTCGTACGTGTCGTGCTAAGCAAGGACACGAGAAATCCTGTGTCCTTAACTGTCCCGACACAGGCTCGTGTTTTTATTATTTTTTTTTTATATAATATCTAACCTAAATGAAATAAAAGAAAGAAGACCCTAATCCTAACAATCGGGCCAACTGGCCCATTGGCCAGCGCGCAGTAATTAAAACCCCCCCTTTGCTGAGCGCTCGGGTTCGAGCCCCCTCCTTTCTGTCTTCTTTTTCTTTTCTGTTTCTTTTCTTTTTCTTTTTCTTTTTTAGTTTTATATATATATTTATATATATATGTATATATATATATATATATTAGTATATATATATATGTGTATATACTGCTTTTGACGTTATTTTATATATATGTATATATTTTATAATTAGTAAAATTTTATATAAATATGTTTATATTTATATATATATTCATATATGTATGTATTATGTATATATGTATATATTTTCATGTATATATATATTAATATATATATACACTTTATTGTGAAGTATTTTCCTATATATGTATATATATTTATACATATATATATATACCTTATAAATTAAGTATTTTTCCTTACATATATGTATATGGACTTTTAAAACATAGGTAGGTATATTTTCTATATGCATAACTTTACCTTATTAAAATAATAATATTTATTTTGCACTATCACCAAATTGTATTTTTATTGTATTTGAATTACTGCAACCATTTGGTGTCCAAGCCTAGCATGGGTATTTGGGCTCAAATATGTTTTCACACATTCAAGACCTGTACAAGTCATATTGGACTTGATTCATGGCCTTGGGTCCTGTATTTGAACTTTGGTTCAAATTATATACATGGACAAAATACGCAGATAATTAATTATTGTGTGCAATGCTGTTTTTGATTTTCTAAAAATACTTAAAGTATTGCTAAAATTATGGAAAAATAGTTTTTAGATACTTTGTTAAGTTAGCTAATTTAGTATAATTTTTGTAGTATTTAATTTACTGTTTTGCCACTAGGTTGGCATATGAAACCAAAACTCATTTTCTGTATACTTAGGAAAACTGATTTTTATAAAATATTTATACTGGTTAATAAATTCCAGAAAAATTATAATAAATTTCTATGATTAACAAGGATCACTTTGGTACTTTGCTTTAAGAAAAACTAGGCTTTTTGCCTATCTCTAAAATTGTTAGAACACAATGATCTTTTAATTTATTTATTGATTAATTACGACTTGTAGCTTTTTGTGTTATTTGGAGTTTTAGTCGTGTTGAACCCCATCCCTCACTAGTATAAAGACCCTAGAAAGTTAGTTAACATAGTGTGTCACCCCACATTGGTCTCCTATGCCAAGTTATCATTTTGGCTAGGTGCCCAATCACAAGTCGTGTTTTCACCAATTAGTGTCCTAGTATTTTAGCTTAGTGAAAAAGCTAAGTTATTGCATTTATTTCTACAGTGACGAGTTGCTGGACATCCATAGCACTGTTATCGCAGCTTGTTTTGTTTTGCTTTGCTAGAGGCAAGTACTTTCTACGAACTTTGTATATTGTCACATAAATGAACTGCAAACTCCACCATGTTAAAAGCTGATCCTTGGGGTAGCAAGTTAGAAACTCTACATGTTGTACTTCCAGGTACTACCATACTTAGAACTGTCTTTATGTATCTCTCACAGGATAGAATACGGGTTATGGGGAAACTGATGGTAGAGTACGTGATCATGACCCCCCTATAGTAGCGAGCGAGGTCGCATTTTATATGCATACCTTGCCGTAGGCCATTATCCCGCATTTCTGTACGGATGTACACCTATGCCTGTTGACTTGTACGTATGTACATTTTATTTACATGTACCACAGTACAATGTACATCTATTGACCGATCACGTACCTGCTACAGTTTTAAACATTACATATACAGCTGTTTCTATGACATATGTATCCTTGCCATGATAGACTATGTGATGCCATGCTTTCCAATTATTCCTCTCATGTTCATTTCCATGTTTTATATGCTAGTTTGCTAGATTTAGTGCTTGCTCCCGTCCTGACAGGATAACGTTGTAGGTGTCCTTACTGAGGAGGAGTTACTCTGCGACTCATACTATGGGATTACTGCCGAGGACCCGGCTCTGCTTTACGAGGATGTTCCTGCGGGAAACCTCGCCTAGTTGTCTTTTGTTTACTTAGACTTTTGAGAGTAGACATGTATTAGACTATATCATTTTGTAACTGGACATGTATCCAGTTTTACATTTCAGTTTACTTATACTTGGACATTTTACTATATACGACGACTTTTGTGTTTGGAGCATTTATGATTCTTCTTCACTTATAGAACTGTTAGCACATTTAGTCTTATCATGTTGTCTTTAGAACAGCTTACTACGTTTTATCTCAACGTAGGCTGGGCATGACTCGGCCTGGCCCAACAATTTGGGTAGCGGGTCGTGACATGTTTTTAGTGGTGGCCCATGCAGGTCCTGACTAAAATGTTTGGTTACGTTATTGTACCAAGCATGCCTGCAATTAGGAACTTAAGGTAATTAGACAACATTAGGAAAGACGCTTAGAACACCTAGATGAATGCTAGGATTGCAACATAAGAAATATGTCACATGTTTGCTATTATAATTAGATTTTCTTGCATATGATTGCTTACTTTAAACAAAGTCCTTATAAGTCTTTTATGTGTAATTTAGATGGTGCTTACTCGCTCGTCCCAGTATGTTACCCCCGAGAATGGGGCCCTTCATATCCAGTCAGCTGACCGGTTGACTGATACACCTCCACCTACCACATTTCCCCACTCCACAGATCCACAGACCCAGATACCACCTTCCACATCCCAGGCCCGGCAGGACCCGATACTTCTACCACCCCCTATCACTATACCCACCCAGGCTTCCGTCACACTCGACGGGACCCAGCTGCTCACACTGATCCAGGGGTTCCTAACAACCCATCAGGAGCAGACTACCCTACTCAGCCAGAGCATGGAGCGTTCTGAGGGACGTCCCGTGGTCCCACCACATGTAGAGCCACGGCAGAGAGCGGGGACGGTCAAAGACTTCATGGGTCTGAATCCCAGGGAGTTCTCAGGGACTGAGGGCATAGTAGTAGCTGATGACTGGCTAGATTCTGTAGAGAGGAAGCTTCTGGGAGTTAGGATGCCGGATGATCTTCAGGTCGAGGCAGCAGGATTTCTGCTGATAGACTTAGCCGGAGTCTGGTTCAGGAATGAGCCGTTGTTCGCGAGAGGTAGAGCCACCTGGGACCAGTTCAAGACCCAGTTTAAGAAGAAATTCTTCTCGACCACTGCTAGAGTAGCCATGGGGCTACGATTCCAGAACATCCAGCAGGGAAACCGTTCTGTTGATGACTATGCAGGAGAGTTTAGTCGTCTGAGCCGTTTTGCTCCTAGTCTGGTTGCTGATCCAGAGGAGATGACCCGTAGGTTTTGCCATGGTCTAGTTCCAGACATTGGCATTCTTATAGTGGCAAACGGTACGACTGACTACTACCAGAGCCTAGAGTTAGCTCGGAGCATCGAGGAGCGTCTTCTGTCATACAAGAGGCCGACTTCTGTACACCATGAGGGACCGTCCAAGCGTCAGACTTTCCAGCAGAAAGCACCGACGCCACCCCAGCAGACTTACCGTCCCTCTAGACCACATCATCAGACCCCGCCAGTTAGAGCCCCGGGACCCCAGCAGCAGCAGCAGCGAGGAGCTATATGTTCTTTCTACGGAAGACCAGGGCACGACAGGTCCGTTTGTAGGAAGAGATTGGGGCAGTATTTAGTTTGTGGGTCTGCCACCCATCAGCTTCGGAACTGTCCAGCGGCGAAGGGACCTAGAGGACCACTCCCGACTCAGCAGCAGAGGTTTGGGCAGCATCTGCAGCAGCAGAAGGGACCTCAGGGGAAGGTCTATAGCCTAGCCATTGAGCCGGAGCCGGAGCAGGTTTCGGAGCCGGATTACTTAGCTGACGTCATCACAGGTCATGTTTATTTGCATACTTTTCTAGCTGTATGTTTGTTTGATTCTGGTGCATCTCATAGCTTCCTATCATTAGAGTTTATGCATAAACATCATCTAGTAGCTACACCAACTGCAGAAATTAGTAGAGTGATGACGGGAGGAGGACCAGTGCCTATTAGATCTATCTATAGATGTTCTATTTTTATAGCCGGGAGAGAGTTCAGAGGGCGATTCTTTGTGATGTCGCTCCCCGGTTATGATATCATATTGGGGATGGACTGGCTTAGCTATGCCCATGCATCTATAGATTGCCATGAGGGTAGTATTGTGTTCAGTCCCCCAGGCACAGCACCATTCAGTGTCAGGAGGACAGGGCCGGAGATCAGCCTAGAGCCGAACAGTTGTGCTACAGTCGGGGACGCAGCGCCGCCACACCCTATCATTAGGGAGTTTATGGATGTATTCCCAGAGGATCTTCCAGGACTTCCGCCTGACAGAGATGTGGAGTTCACTATAGATCTAGTGCCGGGTTCATCACCAGTATCCCGGGCTTGCTATAGAGTGAATCCCAAGGAGGCCATAGAGATGAAAGAGCAGATTGATGACCTGTTAAAAAAGGGTTTCATTCGATCCAGTGCTTCTCCATGGGGAGCACCAGTGCTCTTTGTGCCTAAGAAGGATGGTACAGTCCGGTTGTGTATTGATTACCGGGCCTTGAATGCCATCACCATCAAGAACAAATATCCTCTGCCCAGGATAGATAATTTGTTCGACCAATTGAGCGGGGCGAAGGTGTTTTCCAGGATAGATTTGAGATCCGGGTACCACCAGGTGAAGGTTAGGCCAGCAGACATCCAGAAGACGGCGTTCAATACGAAGTACGGGCAGTACGAGTTTCTGGTGATGCCATTTGGTCTCACAAATGCGCCAGCTGTCTTTATGATAAGTAAGACTGTAAGGAACATGTGATTTTAGAGCACAATATGGTTATGTAAACGGGTTAGGTTATACAATAAAATGGGACTCCTTTGTACGTGGGTGTACAATGGACATTTACAATTTCTTATACAATACGATTGATCACATAACCATTTTCTACTCTCCCTCCCCAATCAATACACAAGGATCCAATTCAGTTACGTTACCTTATACAATGACTTGTACAATGGCTTGTACAATGACTTGTACAATGGCTTGTACAATGGCTCAATGTGATACTGAGAGTACAATATGTATAATGAGTATACAATGATAAGGGTATTCAATAAATACAACATGTAAGTGAAACGCACATCACAATATGTACTTAGTAAATACAAGGAGATAACATCTCAGAAGAAGATCCATATAGTACCAATCCGTGATAATGAATCGTGTCAGCATCAAGTACAGTAATCTAGAGCAAGAATATAAATCCATACAAGTATGAAACGGTCAGAGAATGTACTCGCCTGATAGCCTGAGTGTCTGAAGAGAATATACTGTCCGATGAGGGGTGTCTGTCTCTTATAGAACAGTACAAGTCACAACAAGTCTAAAATAATAAAATGAAGCTCTACTATGCATTCTACATGAACTAGGTCCATCTAGGCCAAAGTCAACTCTTGGTCAACTCTGGTCAACCCTAGAAGTCAAACTAGGTCAACCAAGTCAAACCTAAGTCAAACAAGTCTCACTAAGTCTAACCAGCCTATTCTAGTAAACACACACCACATCTAGGCTATACCAGCCAAGGCTAGCACTCACATACCATACAAAAGTCACACTAGTCCATCATTACTCTAAACTCAAGGGTGCACACTCCACATGCCACAGGCTATATGCCATATAGCCTACATCACACATATTTCATACATTATATTTATATACTAAATTAATATAAATAACATACACATATATATACCATATCATTATTTTCAAGAATATAGTTAATATTCATATATGCATATAGAGTGAGGGAAACATGTAAAATTATGTGTGTGTGGTATAGTATAATAGAGTGTGTTTAAAGTGTCATGTGTGGCATGCAATAGAGTATGTGAGTGAATATGTATGTGTGTCACATGTGAGAGAGAGAGAGTGCTAGTGAAACATGTGAGGCAAGAGTGAACATGTGTGGTCATGTGTGTGTGTGTGTGTTCAGGAAAACAGTGTGCACTAGTTCACAGGCAGGAATTAATTCAGTGAAGAGTGGGAAGCATGTGTGTGTATGAACTAAAGTACAGGATATGACAGTGCAACAGCCCTGTTCTCAGGTTGAACAAGAGCTCAGTTAAGAGTAGGTGCTAGAATGCAATGGTGTGTGTGCTAGTGTGCAGTCCAAACTGGACAGTGTGATCAGGTATTAAGTGTGACAGGAAAAAGGGTGTGGCAGTGAACATATAAATCAGTGAATGAAGGAAAAATGTGATGGTATACATGTAATGCAGGAATCATAAAGGCCAACTCTCAGATTTAGGATCACAGGGAAACTCAGGAATAGGCAAGGAATTCAATTCAGTAATTTAAAGACAGTTTTCCCCCCTTGCCTATTCTCAGGTTTTACAAATTAACCCAAAACCAAACTCAGTTCAAAGTATTCACAGGTTAAGAAGAAAAGAAAGGAAATCAGTTCATTGTCCCACAATCTCAGTTTTCACAAATTAACTCAAATGACAGAACTCACATCCAGCCACACAGTTGACTTAACAATTTCAGGTATCTATTAATAGGCAAAAAGGAATTCAAATAAAAACAATCTACATATCTAACTGTGTAGTAGCAATGCAGCAAACAAACAGGAACATAGGCTTAAACTCATCAACATCAAAAACCCATATTTCTCTTCCTAAATCGAACAACACAAATCTAAAGGACAAGAGAAAATCAGTTCAGTGATGTCTATCACCAACCCAGGTTAATGAAGAATAACATTTAAAACTCAGGTTAATGAAAATAATATTTAAAACTCAGGTTAATGAAGAATAACATTTAAACTCAGGTTAATAAAAATAACATTTAAAACTCAGGTTAATGAAATATAACATTTATTGAAAACAAATCCAAAACCTTATTCCCACAACCAAAAGCCCATACTCGAATGTAAAAACTTAACTGGCATGCATTGTGATGTATGGGAATGAAAATTTGATTGAACAACATAGCAAAACTAGAAAGTAATAGATTTGAATCACAGCAGTAACTGTGTCAAATCGAGTATCAGGAAAAACAGTTTGTTGCCAAATCGAATCCAACAATCCATAAAAACCTAACTAAAACATGTAAACAATATACATACACTATATACTATATATTAGGATCTTAATTATCAATTTAAACATGATTAAAACATTCAAACCCGATAATACACAGAGCAACACACCAAACATAACACACAGGCTATGCACAGTCAACGTGACCAGTGCGCGTGTCCGCACGCACCTGACACGTCTCCTCGTGACACGGGACTTAGGGAGTGTCATGTCAGACACTGCCCCAAGCTCCACGTCCAATGGCATGCGCCCACGTGCCCTGGGCAGCCCGCACGAGCACGCTGGTAGCAGGGGAGCTACAGTGCTCGTGCACGCACGCCTGAACCCGTGTGTGCGTATCTAATATCGACACGACACGACACGAAAACCAATCCAGTGTCCCAGAAACGTGTAAGCGAGAACAAAACAAAGATTCCTATTCAAAAACAATGATTTAATTCGATCGAAATGCCCTTTGAGGCATTTCGTCGAACACTAAGCTATGGTCACTGATACGTGTCCAAAACGGACACGAATCCAATGACACAGGACACGAAAGCTATCCAGACCTTAGGGGGACCCTTAGGGCTTCCTATTGGTGAAGACAAAATGGAAATCCATTGGGAAATAGAAAAGTTACCTATTGGTGAACAAGCCTTCACAAAAGCTAAAATGGAGAGATTCCTCAAGCCACCCAAACTTTCACAAATTATTGTTTCCCTGCAAATAACCAATACCAACAGCAAGAGCACTGATTTTAGGTCCTAATGGAATTGGTTTGGGGAAGAAAGGATTCAAAATGGATTTTTAATGATTTTTGGAAGATGGGACTCACCTCTTTCCTTAGAACTTTAAAAGAACCCTAAAAGAGGCTAGCCCTAAAAACTAGGAGAGTATTTATAATGGAGGAATCCTTAGGTTCAGCTAGGGTGGCCGGCCACTTGGCTTTGGGTTAGGGTTGAGCTAGGTTTTGTTAGTCCTATCTAGCTAAGTCACAAAATGACTTGTGAAACCACAAGCCATTTATCAATCACTTGATTTCTAAAATTCTTAATTCAAGCTCTATGAATCCCTAACCACTAACTTGAGTCACACTAGGTTAGACTAGGGTCCACTTGACCTAACCAAGCCCAACTAACTATGGTTAGTTCCTAGGTTGGTCTACATGAGTCAAAACTAGTCAAAAATCAAACTAGTCCAAATAAATCCAAAATAATTTCTAAAAATTCCCATAGATTCTAATAAATTTAAATAAAAATTAATAATCCCAAATAATTCTTAAAATTACAAAGAATGACTAAAATACCCCTCAGTCTGGAAATGAACACTAGCAAGACACCAACTCATAAGTCATGAATTTAAATAGTTTAAAAATAATTAAATATCACTAAAAATCATAACATGAAATAAATACCATTTAATAATAGTTATAATTACAAAATTTCAAAATTACCCTCTTCAGAAAAACTGGGTGTTACAATCCTACCCACCTTAGAAAAATTTCGTCCTCGAAATTAAAATGGTAGTAGTCCTTCTAGGTCAAATACCCCACAATCAGAGTCTCAAACATACCGTCAGATAATCATATGCGTCTGTTCAAAACCATGATACTCAGAATCTCTGTCATGCCAGTGAGTAAGGCTACGATAATCACAGAGTCCTCAACTATGGTACATACCTCTAGAATTGTGGTTTTTAAAATTTTTGCATTGCCGTGCGCTTGACAGCGAAAACCTTAAATTCCCACACCCGAGAAATACATCCATAGTCTGACTATATGTCCTCACTATGCCTGCTAGCATGACCCTAGAGGATTCTAAAATCTCACAATCGAGGCGACCTAGCCCATACGACTTATCTCAGAAGAAAATTAAATTAAATCATAAGGAACACCATATCAAACTTATCAACAATAAAAAATAGATAGTAATAGATGGAACTGAATTTTCAAGATAGGAATTGCAGAATTGAATCAAGGAATGGAACGTGCAACTAGATCTCCAACGGCCTGAGCATCCTCGACTGTCATGGCGAAAGCTCGCCCTGGCTGGCCTCTTCTGGCCTGCTGCTGATGCTGGACGAACCTCTGCTGCTGAGTCTGCAATGGTGGTCCCCTCTGCTGCCCTGCCGGAGCCCTAGCTCCTGGTGCTACCTGAGCCAATGGTGTCGGGTTCTGGGGACACTCTCTACACTGATGCGCTGCTGACCCGCAAAGTAAACACATACCCAGTCTCTTTCTGCAATCGTTCCACCAATGACCTGGCTTCTTGTAGAAGTTGCACACGGTGTCCTGCTGATACTGCACCTGTCCCTGACCCTGATACTGAACAGGCCTTTGCTGATGCTGATGTATCTGAGCCCTCGGCTGCTGAAACTGTATGCCTGGCATCGGCTGCTGATACTGCTGCTGAAACTGTATGCCTGGCATCGGCTGCTGATACTGCTGCTGAAACTGTAGCTGAACGTGCGGCCTCTTGGCCGGTCCTCCGCTGCTGGTGCCTCCAACTAGGTCTCGCCCTCTCTTGAGCCTAACCTCAAGATCATCCTCTGCAGCTAAAGCGTCCACCAGGATCTCCTCAAATGTAGTGCTACGGGCATTCTTGGTGTAGGACTTGACCTCCTTTACCAAGCCCTTCCGGAACCTCCGGGCCTTTGTCGTCTCTGACAAGTCCTCCATAAATCTACTCAGGCGGCAGAACTCTCCTGCGTACTCCTCCACAGACTGGTCCCCCTGGACTAGGGCCTCGAACTGGGTCTCGAGGGCTCCCAGCGCTGCATCTGGAAAGAACTTCTCCTTGAACAGCTTCTTGAATGCTGCCCAGGTCTGTCCTGCTGTACCGACCCTCGGGTCGGTCTGGTACCATGTGCGGGCCAGATCCTGCATCATGCTGGCCGCTGTCTCAATCTGGAGCCTCATCGGGATCTCAGCCAACCTGAAAATCTCCTCCATATGCTCGATCCACTCGTCGGCATACAAGATCCCCTCTGTCCCTCGAAAGTCTCTCGGGTGCATCTTTTGGAAATCTTGGATGCCCTTCTCCCGTGGCTGGTACGGCTGCGGGGCTGCCGCTGGCTGAGCTATGACTCTCTCTACCGCAGTCATTGCCAGCTCAATGCCTCGTGCGAGCTCTGCTGTCTGCCTCTGCTGCTGGGTCTGCTGACCCTCCATGTACTGCCGGAAGAAGGCTAACAGTTGAACGGCGTCTATTGTCCCTGCAGGTGGCTGCTGGAACGGTACCTCTGGAAAGACTGGGTCCTGCCTCCAAACTGGTGAAGGCATACCCTCAGCTGCTGCTGCTGCTGAAGTCCCAATATGAACAGAGGTGGCAGGAGCTGTAGCCTCCCGACCCTGCTGAACTGGCTGAGAGGTAGCAGTCCCCTCTACAGTATCTTCATGAATGGCACGCTGTGATCGCGTCTCCACCATCCTGAAGACAGATCAAACAAGGGTATCAATTGCTGAGAAGAAGCGATAAGTCAAGGGAGGACAGTTTATTTCAAAAGAAAGTATTAAAGTAGTAAGAATTTGATAACAAGATTCAGATTAAGAGCTTTTCCTAATGTGATTGAGTACCTCCAAAAATATCCTAATCCTATTGCAGGCTGTAGTGATACTCTAGTTCGAATACCACTACATAAATTCGACCTGCATGGGCCACCACTAAAAACGTGTCATGACCCGCACCCTAGAGTAAGGGCACGAGAACGTAACAACGCCCACCCTACGCCGCAGTGTCGGCGGTAGGACGCTGTCCTAGGTCAATCATCTAACAATATAAAGGTACCTGTATAGTATATACACTCCGAATGGAGGTGACATAGCAATATACAGTCTCAATCACATCTAAAGCAGAATGAAAGATAGGAAGATGGATAGATAAATACTGGAATGAAGGAAAAACCACATAAATACAACCAGAGAGTCTAAGTGTCTACTGACATAACAAATCAGAACATCCAGCTCAAACAAGACTCTAGTACTGAAAAGAAAGAGTATATACAATCTAGATCTCAATGACAGAAAATAGAAAACCTAGACTTGGGAGCCTCAGTCTCTAAACTAGTGGATCAGGCTGGAAATCTGGGTCACACATGGCATCCACAGCTGTCCCATAGTAGGTATCTATACAGGCCTCCTCCTCATCCTCTGTAAAATTTTTAACAGGTCCAGTCAGGACGGGAGCGAGCACAAAACATCTCACGCAGTTCATAACGAGTTAGGAAATATAAAGCATGCAATAGAGTAAAGTACATGAAACGCTGAAAGAAGAAGATATATGAAAAATAGTAGAGATTTGATAACAGGAAATATCTAATTATGATAAGTAAGACTGTAAGGAACATGTGATTTTAGAGCACAATATGGTTATGTAAACGGGTTAGGTTATACAATAAAATGGGACTCCTTTGTACGTGGGTGTACAATGGACATTTACAATTTCTTATACAATACGATTGATCACATAACCATTTTCTACTCCCCCTCCCCAATCAATACACAAGGATCCAATTCAGTTACGTTACCTTATATAATGACTTGTACAATGGCTTGTACAATGACTTGTACAATAGCTTGTACAATGGCTCAATGTGATACTAAGAGTACAATATGCACAATGAGTGTACAATGATAAGGGTATTCAATAAATACAACATGTAAGTGAAACGCACATCACAATATGTACTTAGTGAATACAAGGAGATAACATCTCAGAAGAAGATCCATATAGTACCAATCCGTGATAATGAATCGTGTCAGCATCAAGTACAGTAATCTAGAGCAAGAATGTAAATCCATACAAGTATGAAACGGTCAGAGAATGTACTCGCCTGATAGCCTGAGTGTCTGAAGAGAATATACTGTCCGAGGAGGGGTGTCTGTCTCCTATAGAACAGTAGAAGTCACAACAAGTCTAAAATGATAAAATGAAGCTCTACTATGCATTCTACATGAACTAGGTCCATCTAGGCCAAAGTCAACTCTTGGTCAACTCTGGTCAACCCTAGAAGTCAAACTAGGTCAACCAAGTCAAACCTAAGTCAAACAAGTCTCACTAAGTCTAACCAGCCTATTCTAGTAAACACACACCACATCTAGGCTATACCAGCCAAGGCTAGCACTCACATACCATACAAAAGTCACACTAGTCCATCATTACTCTAAACTCAAGGGTGCACACTCCACATGCCACAGGCTATATGCCATATAGCCTACATCACACATATTTCATACATTATATTTATATACTAAATTAATATAAATAACATACACATATATATACCATATCATTATTTTCAAGAATATAGTTAATATTCATATATGCATATAGAGTGAGGGAAACATGTAAAATTATGTGTGTGTGGTATAGTATAATAGAGTGTGTTTAAAGTGTCATGTGTGGCATGCAATAGAGTATGTGAGTGAATGTGTATGTGTGTCACATGTGAGAGAGAGAGAGTGCTAGTGAAACATGTGAGGCAAGAGTGAACATGTGTGGTCATGTGTGTGTGTGTGTGTGTTCAGGAAAACAGTGTGCACTAGTTCACAGGCAGGAATTAATTCAGTGAAGAGTGGGAAGCATGTGTGTGTATGAACTAAAGTACAGGATAGAACAGTGCAACAGCCCTGTTCTCAGGTTGAACAAGAGCTCAGTTAAGAGTAGGTGCTAGAATGCAATGGTGTGTGTGCTAGTGTGCAGTCCAAACTGGACAGTGTGATCAGGTATTAAGTGTGACAGGAAAAAGGGTGTGGCAGTGAACATATAAATCAGTGAATAAAGGAAAAATGTGATGGTATACATGTAATGCAGGAATCATAAAGGCCAACTCTCAGATTTAGGATCACAGGGAAACTCAGGAATAGGCAAGGAATTCAATTCAGTAATTTAAAGACAGTTTTCCCCCCTTGCCTATTCTCAGGTTTTACAAATTAACCCAAAACCAAACTCAGTTCAAAGTATTCACATGTTAAGAAGAAAAGAAAGGAAATCAGTTCATTGTCCCACAATCTCAGTTTTCACAAATTAACTCAAATGACAGAACTCACATCCAGCCACACAGTTGACTTAACAATTTCAGGTATCTATTAATAGGCAAAAAGGAATTCAAATAAAAAAAATCTACATATCTAACTGTGTAGTAGCAATGCAGCAAACAAATAGGAACACAGGCTTAAACTCATCAACATCAAAAACCCAGATTTCTCTTCCTAAATCGGACAACACAAATCTAAAGGACAAGAGAAAATTAGTTCAGTGATGTCTATAACCAACCCAGGTTAATGAAGAATAACATTTAAAACTCAGGTTAATGAAAATAACATTTAAAACTCAGGTTAATGAAGAATAACATTTAAACTCAGGTTAATGAAAATAACATTTAAAACTCGGGTTAATGAAATATAACATTTATTGAAAACAAATCCAAAACCTTATTCCCACAACCAAAAGCCCATACTCGAATGTAAAAACTTAACTGGCATGCATTGTGATGTGTGGGAATGAAAATTTGATTGAACAACATAGCAAAACTGGAAAGTAATAGATTTGAATCACAGCAGTAACTGTGTCAAATCGAGTATCAGGAAAAACAGTTTGTTGCCAAATCGAATCCAACAATCCATAAAAACCTAACTAAAACATGTAAACAATATACATACACTATATACTATATATTAGGATCTTAATTATCAATTTAAACATGATTAAAACATTCAAATCCGATAATACACAGAGCAACACACCAAACATAACACACAGGCTATGTACAGTCAACGTGACCAGTGCGCGTGTCCGCACGCACCCGACACGTCTCCTCGTGACACGAGACTTAGGGAGTGTCGTGTCAGATATTGCCCCAAGCTCCACGTCCAATGGCACGCGCCCACGTGCCCTGGGCAGCCAGCACGAGCACGCTGGTAGCAGGGGAGCTACAGTGCTCGTGCACGCGCGCCTGAACATGTGTGTGCGTGTCCAATATCGACACGACACAAAAACCACTCCAGTGTCCCAGAAACGTGTAAGCGAGAACAAAACAAAGATTCCTATTCAAAAACAATGAATTAATTCGATCGAAATGCCCTTTGAGGCATTTCGTCGAACACTAAGCTATGGTCACTGATACGTGTCCAGAACGGACACGAATCCAATGACACAGGACACGAAAGCTATCCAGACCTTAGGGGGACCCTTAGGGCTTCCTATTGGTGAAGACAAAATGGAAATCCATTGGGAAATGGGAAAGTTACCTATTGGTGAACAAGCCTTCACAAAAGCTAAAATGGAGAGATTCCTCAAGCCACCCAAACTTTCACAAATTGTTGTTTCCCTGCAAATAACCAATACCAACAGCAAGAGCACTGATTTTAGGTCCTAATGGAATTGGTTTGGGGAAGAAAGGATTCAAAATGGATTTTTAATGATTTTAGGAAGATGGGACTCACCTCTTTCCTTAGAACTTTGAAAGAACCCTAAAAGAGGCTAGCCCTAAAAACTAGGAGAGTATTTATAATGGGGGAATCCCTAGGTTTAGCTAGGGTGGCCGGCCACTTGGCTTTGGGTTAGGGTTGAGCTAGGTTTTGTTAGTCCTATCTAGCTAAGTCACAAAATGACTTGTGAAACCACAAGCCATTTATCAATCACTTGATTTCTAAAATTCTTAATTCAAGCTCTATGAATCCCTAACCACTAACTTGAGTCACACTAGGTTAGACTAGGGTCCACTTGACCTAACCAAGCCCAACTAACTATGGTTAGTTCCTAGGTTGGTCTACATGAGTCAAAACTAGTCAAAAATCAAACTAGTCCAAATAAATCCAAAATAATTTCTAAAAATTCCCATAAATTCTAATAAATTTAAATAAAAATTAATAATCCCAAATAATTCTTAAAATTACAAAGAATGACTAAAATACCCCTCAGTCTGGTAATGAACACTAGCAAGACACTAACTCATAAGTCATAAATTTAAATAGTTTAAAAATAATTAAATATCACTAAAAATCATAATATGAAACAAATACCATTTAATAATAGTTATAATTACAAAATTTCAAAATTACCCTCTTCAGGAAAACTGGGTGTTACACGTTGTACCACAAAATTGTGTGTCGCATGTAGAACACGAAAATACATGATTGGCTGGCCACCAGTACGTACAAGTCGTGCGATAGGAATAACCGCTAATAGAAATTGCATGATTAGTTTGACTTAGCGGATATAGAGGTTTACTGTTGTGGATACAACAGAGTAGGCATTGGACGGGGAGGACATTTCCTTAGCGTATAGGCTTCGATGCACTTTCCCTTGTGACCTGGATTCTCCGCTGGAGATACGGAGTTGTTGACCCATAATTACTGACAGCCACTGACGATTCTGCGGAACGTCACGCTCTTATTGATTGGGCCTCTAGTGCCCCAAGGGGGGACTATGCCGATCCTATTCAGCCAGGGCCCATGCGTAGGAAGGATTGTTCTGAACTACATTTCACTTAGGACGGTTAGGCACCTTTATCCGTTAGGTACGAGTACTTTTGGTTTGGGTACTTGTATCTGACCGTGGCTTGGAACAATAACTTGTCGCGGATTAGTTCGTCACATCTTGTCCTTGTTTGGTTGTAGGTGTGACTTACTACTTCGATGAGAAGGTATTGAACCTTATTGGGGTCCGGATACCATATTGGATTCATAGCATGGAAAGATACGTCAGCGTGAATTAGTTTACCATCTTCTGTCCTTGTTTGGTTGGGGGGATGGTACGCTCGTTCAATAGGTACGTATTGGACCATGTTATAATTCAATTAACTTATTTATTTGGGCAATATTTATTCAGTTTACATGGCATGATATTATGTGTCATGTTACATCCCTCTGAGGACCTGGTTATCTTGCCAGGTGTGTGCTCTTGTCTTTCGCAGGAGTTCTAGCTCTAGCCGTGATTATCGCTATTTCTTCGAGGATGATTGCACTTGGATCATCTTCGCTTCGCTCGCCAAATTCATATCTTTTCTTATGTATTTTTTCTTTACTTGTTGGTAGTGGATTTGTCTCCGCCCAACATATTGTATCAAGATAATTCATTATCATTATATGATATATTTTATTTATTTATTTGTGTGGATGAGATTAGTTGTGTTCTACTACATTTTACAGCTTATGTGTTCATACGAGGTTTCCATATATTGGAGTATACTTCGTATGAATACAGCTGGCATGTCTACGTTCCTAGTCCTACGTATTTTGGAACTAGAGTGTTACAGGTACACTCTCGATAAGTAAACTGACATGATATATCATGACATGCTGTTACGACAGCTTGCCTGACATGACAAGTATAAGTGACCTGGACACCGTGGGCGATTGTGTTTGTACAAATTAACCTGTACTGTCTTACATCATGTCTAGGATAGGGATCCCTGAGTACCACGGTCAGGGATACGTACAAAATTTGGCTAAGGCTAATAAGCTAGAATAATTCAATAGTCATGAAGAGATTTTCAGCTACAGACAATCCTGTTATCTGGGCGTATTAAGTGGACTTGTAGCCTACCGACGAGTAGGGCACATTTTCAGCACACAGTCATGTGGTGCACCCTTCATAAAAGGACATTCGACCTAGATAACCGGATGGTCTGCAGGGCTTGTGGCTGTTGGGATAATCTCATTGCATCTTGCTAGTAACTAGACCTGTGATAACCCTAGTTAGTTAAAGTATCATGCCGTACTCTTTGCTTGACCGTGATTGATTGGATGGAGTTTATTCCAGCTTAGTCTTATCCTGATCCTGTGTAAGATTGTGACATGACATGCTTGCCTTAACAATAACGATCGGGGGTCCAGTTCTGTTCAGGCGAAGGGTTACAACCCCGATCCTTGTTTGGTTTAAGGGTTGTAATCTGGCTCCCAGAGCAGTTTTGTGTCCTCTCTTCGTTTATTGTCTTATTGCAACCCCATGTCATGCTCGTCATGTTTTACCTTATTTTAATAATATGATTACTTATGCTTGCCTCAACAATAAAGATCAGGGGTCCAGTTCTGTTCAGGTGAAGGGTTACAACCCCGGTCCTTATTTGGTTTAAGGGTTGTAACCTGGCTCCCGGAGCAGTTCTGCGTCCTCTCTTCATTTATCGTCTTTACTGTACCGATAGTATTTGAGACGGGTTTCTATTCAGGTGAAGGATTACAACCCCGGTCCTTATTTGGTTTAAGGGTTGTGACCTAGCTACTTGAATAATTTCCTCGTACTCAGTTTACTGTTGTTATCTCTATTATTATCAGTTCTTTATTTATTATCTTTAATATTCTATTGTGATATACTGGTTTTAGTTCCTAAGTGAAGCCTACTTTATGGCACTTGCTCTTTCTGGGGTCTGACCCAGCTGGTTTTGTATGGCCAGATATCGGAGCAGCTCTAGAGGATCTACCTATCTTCCAGCCAGACGGTGACCACCAGACGTAACCCTGGCAACGAGTGGGTTTCTTTTGTTCTCCCTCTTTATTGTAAAATTATTCTTTTGAAGCGTTTAGCCGACGAGCACTTGTTAGCTCGGTTGTACCTTTATTTACTGTCTGCCTACGGGCTATAATATGATTGACAGATCCTAGGGTTGATCATGTATGACTAAACTCTTGCTAGTCTTGACATTTTGTAACGACTAGCTTCATGATCAGCCGAATATGTAATATTTGGGATGCCTTACTATTGTATATTTGGTGGTCTTACATCTTATAACATTTACTTACTTGCTTGTGATTGAGACAATAGGCTAGTTCCTGACCATAGGTGACTGATGGCTTGTAGTTAAACCCTCATGTATCTAGACAGTCGTGACCCTATAGCGAGGTGGGTTGCACTTCAATATACGTAGCTGGCTATGTCTGCCCCCGCTCTCCAGTATTCTGGTTCTTGGGCGTGACACATGATTACCTCTCCACCTACAATGATGATGTCACTTCTATGTACTAACGTAGTAGATGTAGTGTTCTCCCTATTTGGCTTCCTCTTTTTGTCTTACTCCTCTATCGCTTCCATGTGAAGCTGTTTCTTTTAATATGGCCCTTTTTCCAAAGTGATAACACGTTGATCCTCATACCGAGCCTAGATATTTTCTCTCCTCTTATCTCTTTCTCATGGACCTCGACTTTTGCTTTTCCCCATGTTCTTAAACCCCAAGGCCTCATATGTAATAAAGAAGATATGCACATGAGATTTTCTCCACAATTTCTCATCGACATCCCACTTTTGACGAACTCTAAAGTAATAAATACCATCGGGAGAAGAAGTAATCATGACTACTCGTATATTTTCCCACGAGTATGGCAGTGTACCTAGAATTCATAGTTTGTGTATCTCATGCCGACAACTGATTAACCACAACCTGGAACTCATTTACATGAATCATAACTAATGTGTCATTCTTGTACCTCATATCAATATCTGTCAAATCTGAAATAGTATATTGATGTAAATATTCTTAGAATTTAAGTACTCCATTATATTCTATAAAGTCATTGCATTATATATATATATATATATATATATATATATATATATATATATATATATATATATATATATGCTTGTGTTGTGATTGTAAACATTACCATCTATAAATTGTTGGTTGTATCCGCATACTTGTTGATGCTCAAACGCATAATTCTCTTCTAGTTTATCCTTGTGCTTCTTGGATGCAAACAATAGTAGATACACCTTCTCAATGGATTTTTTTTTTGCTACGCCAAGTGTGAGTAGTTTGGGTCATTTAGGTTAACCATCTGAAATAACTTCACCTTCATCTTTCCATTTTATCAATTCGTCAAAAACTCGACTCGAATCTATTTCGTGATACCATGGTGTTGGGAATGGAGCAAAATTAAAATAGTTCTCGACTGAAAGTACTCCACGAGGAGTGAAGGAGAACCAACCTATGAATACAAAATCACATAATCGAAAACACATAAGGTTTTTTTATGTGAAAATCCAAATCAAGAGAAAACCGCATATGGTCTAGGGTCCAACTCTACAAATCTTTTACTAGGGATATAGAAAATTACACAACTATTATCAAATTTTTTTTTACCATGATTCAAAACTGAATGACCACAACTACTCAACAAGGAATCGAATACAAACAAGAAGTTGAGAGCTTAGCAGGGTTTCCAGAGAACAAGAATTTGAAAACGATTTACTTGTCAATGTCGACGATACGAATATCCTCGAACAATCTTCTTTGAATCAACCGCGAAGCATTCCGAATCTCCTTCTCCGTCTTCTTGAAAATTGCAAAGAATTGTGTTATTGTTATGTCTCTAATTGACTTGATCAGAAAGCCTATAAAAACATCCCTTAAATCTCCTCGTCTGAAGCAATCATGGAGGTCGAAATCGAGTCATAGAATCTGATATGTATGAAACTCCGCACACGACTGATATTCTAGTCTAGCCTACCAGTATACTGAGTTGGCACTAAACGATGCACACTAAAGTGATGGAAAACCTACTGTACCGATGTTTATTGCACCTTTCATGTTTTGGTTCCAATTCAAACGTAGTCGACTCCTTCAACTTGCTTGAGCTTTCGAACTTGGACGACGCTAGTCGCTCTTAATCCGGCAAACCAACCGCCTTTCATCGGCATAGGAAAAGCCTGTAATTGATGTCCGCGGTCTCATGTCTATATTACGTTCTTAGAGCATCATTAGTAAGGTCCATCCCAATTTCTAGATTTGATATTTATAACGTAGGAGATCATTTTGTAGAATAGTAAAGCCCATCCTAGATATCAATTTCTAGATTTTCAGGTCCAATCCACGCACATGAGCTATAGGTTGGACCTGAGAATTTTTGGATTCATAATGTAGAAGATTATTTTATAGAATAACAAGTCCCAATTTAGAGCCCAATCCTAGATTTTACATTATTATTTTTCACATTAATTTTTGACCATACAATCTTTAAAACCAAAGCTCATTTTACTAGTTTTTATTATTCTCATACAAACTCAACCCATTGTGCGTTTACCCTTATTTCAAAATTTCGGACTTGAAAATGAAATTTTGAGCACCATTTACTATGATACTCTTACACAATAGTAACTATCACCTAAAGCCATGCCCTATAAACAATAGAGCCATTACATATTACTAGTAAAAGCACGTACGTTGCACATAAAACTAATTTTCTTTAAGATAAAAAAATATTTATATTTAAATTAAGATTTATTATATGTATATTTATATTTTAATTAAGATTTTTACAATTAACTAATTTTAAATTTTAATTTGTTATGGTTATATGTGCATAAAAGAGAGGGCATTCGATTATGCGGAAGAAAATAAGATAAAGTTTAAAATTATAATATTCCGTAATTTTTTATGGATAAAAGAGAGCGTATTCAGTTATGCGGAATAAAATGAGAGAAAGTTTAAAATTATATTATTTCATATTTTTTTTAAAATGAAATGGTTGATGATATACACACGGCTTAGACAGCTTAATTTGGAGCCGTTTTGAAGCCCCATTATAATAGTAGAGATAATCTTTCGTAATTTTTTTGTGGATAAGAGAGAGGGTTAGTTGGAAGAAAATAAGAAAAAGTTTAAAATTATATTGTTCCGTAATTTTTTTTAAAATGAAATGGTTGATGATATATACACAGCTTAGACGGCTTAATTTAGAACCGTTTTGGAGCCCCATTATAATAGTAAAGATGTATAGCATCCATCTCATAAACATCAAATTGATAATCCACATGCAAACAAACCATACCCCGTTACAACACATGAAGTCATACGATGTTCTTCATAATCGGTTATTATCCGTAATGTATTTTTACATGTTAGTATAATATAACAGAAATTTTGCAAACTGAAATACATGGATTCGGCAACGACTTGGAATAAGCTTCCAAAAGATTAAAATCCCTGGTGACCAGTGACCGTCATAAATGAAACTACATTTCAAGCATCCAAGTACAACCTATCTACACAATCCCTGATCCTCCAAAGATTGTTTAATTATGTTGTACGAATACGAGAAAATGGTTCGATATCTATATGTGTATGCATTGGTATTCATACAACGAAGATAATTATACTATACATATTTGAAAATGGGAGTATCGTATCGTACCAGTATCTATATTCGTGTTTATGTGTTTGTAGTCCTACAACATAACTATACATTGAATCCGAATAATATCCTAATAGTGGCTTGTAAACAACTCATAATACCTTGAGGACTTTCTTTCTCGATCTTTGTTTCTGTTGTATACTGTTGCTCACTACCAAAAAACCATGTTTGTGGTTTTCCTCCAACTGCTAGCTAGTTGTCTATTAATGTCTCTCCCTCCAACGGCTAGCTAGTTGTCTCCTTTTAATGTGTTTTACTTCATTTTCCTAATTAGCCCATTCTCCAACGGCTAATCCTTCCTCCAAATTCTAACAGCCATGTATATCAATTTTTTCCCATTAATACTATTTATTTCATTCGGGAATAAGGTTGCCTATATATGCATCGGTTTTTCTCTTCTAAAGGGAGAGATAGAAATAGACATAAATTATTTTCCTTCTCTCGTACTCTCAAGATCGTTGTTGTTCTCTATTGTTGCTCTGGGCGGAGCTAAGTCGGGATCATTCTCTCGACGTCGTGTGCGGCAACGAGATTCCGGTGGAGCGGAGATTTTACCACTAGGGGCGTTCGCATTCAGTCTGCACATAGACCCGAACTAACTCTTAGGGCAGTGCTACGTGCACGACTTCCCCGGAGGCCGGTAACAATTTAATTATTTTTTATTTTATTTTTTGTTGCAGATTTAAAACGAAGTATTATTGAAGAATTTCCAAACATCTAAGAGTTAGGTCGATATACACAAAATATCTGTTTGCTGGTAGCATTCAGAAACTCTTCTGTTAGCTCACTAGTTACCATTAGAAATTTTTTTTATTACTGTTAGCATTCGAATTTATTTTTAGCTTCCTATAAGCAAATTTTTTGTTAGTATAGTGTTAACATATATACATTTGCTTCCTGTAAGCAAATAGTGTTAGCTTCCTTTTAGCATAAAGTGTTAACAAGTTTTCTTTTAACATATATATTGTTAAAAAATTTCATCATATTAAAATACTGTATCTGGTAGTATATAGTGTTAACATATATCTGTCAAAATTTTGTAAAGCAACAATTCGTAAGCAACATATTGTTAATTTGCTCAAATTTGTTGATCACCTTGATTATGTCAATTTGCTTGTTGTCACTTATTACTCTCTAAATTTTGTCATATTGTTATTAGCAGAATATTTGATTACAATTAGTCCTCTTAACATTTTTGCTTCAAGAAATTAGTTCCTGACTACTAGCAGAATATTTGATTACAAGTCTTATTCTGTTCAAAGTTTGCAAGAATTTTTATTATAAAATATTTGTTTCTTTAACTACTATTGCTGCTTGTTAACAAGTCTTTATACACAAATAATTTATTGAGGACATTAAAATATTGCTTAAAACAATATTCTGTTGCTTAATAAGTAGCTTCATGTCTACACTAGTTACTTGTTGAATTACTACAATAATTGATTATTGTACTACTGTAGAAAATTGCCTATTTTTGATTTATATTTCTATCTTAGCAAAGTCTGTTGATACTTTAAGCAAATAACTTTCATATATTTCATTATGGTCTTACCAAAAGTTTCTTAGCAAACTTTTTCATTATACTTGCTTACTGTTAAAACCATTATCACATTTTATTGCTTAATAAGTACTCATTAAATTATTGCTATTCACATTGCCATTTATTTTAATATCACAATTTATTACATTGACAATGCATATTCTCAATCTAATTTTCTACTATTAAGTTTGTTACACAAATTGCTTAATTTGTTTGCTAAACTTATTTTAGGAATAATTTTGCCTTTTATAGCAAACTTTGTTTAGCAATTTTTCTTGGCAAATTTTTCTAGCAAAGTTGGTGTCACTTATTATTGATGTCACATATTAGCAAAGTTTCTTAAGCAAGGTGTGTTTCCACATATTATGCTTAATAAATATTCATAAGACTGTTTCTAGAAATTGACACCTTAGACAAACATTATTGTGTTACTACATTTTGTCAATACTACTTTTCACTACTCAATATTTTAATTTAGGCTAAAATAAACAGGTTATTGATTTAGTAAAATCCTTTATTTTTAAAGTTCTAAAGTAGAGATTTGTTTGGGTACAAGCCGAAAGGGTCTTTCTGTCAACAAGGCAAAAAATCGTCTAAGCGACCGGTACTTAAGTGTTCCTAGCGAGCCTCCGCTTGCTGGGATCCGGCCCCTACAGCTAACCCAACCTTATCAAAACTTGAAAAACCAAAATTTTAAAGGTAAATTACTAAAATCATTTAAACCGTAATTTTAGCTTAAACCATCTTTATTGAGTATACCCTATAGAAATCCATGGCAAACCCAAGCCTAATTACCAAGGAGACCTCCTTTAAAGGGAAAGGCTATAACAAGCCAGAGGCTAACATGATTCTGAATGGGTCTTCCAGCTCCTTCAGGTCTGTAAGCTTTCAACCTGTAGTAAACCTGTCTTTCCATTCTGATGATTGGTGGTTGGATTCTGGAGCAAATGTTCACGTTTCATTTGATTGCTCATGTTTTTCAACCTATCAGAAATCAGGTGGAGGAGGAGTAACCCTAGGAGATGGCTCAACGGCACAAGTTGTGGGAAGAGGAAGAATAGATCTGAAGATGACATCAGAAAAAATTCTACCTCTCCATGATGTGCTTCATATGCCGTCTGTCAGAAAAAACCTTGTTAGTGGATCCCTCCTTGTAGCCTCAGGGTACAAAATTGTAATAGAGGCAAATAAAGTAGTTTTCTCTAAGAATGATCTGTTTATTGGAAAAGGATTTGTGAAAGATGGACTTTTTGTTTTAAGTACCATAAATAAAAGTTCAAATCCTTCCTTTATTGCAAATGTTGAATCATCAAATGTTTGGCATGGTAGATTAGGTCATGTGAATTTAGGATCTATTAAAAGGATGATGAACTTAGATCTTATACCTAAGACTCCTATAGATGATGAACACAAATGTGAGATCTGTGTTCAAGCCAAACACACAAAATTACCTTTCAAATTTGTCTATAGAGATTCTGAACTCCTAGAACTTATCCATAGTGATGTTTGTGATTCCAATAGGGTCTTGACCCGAGGCGGTAGGAAATACTTTGTTACTTTTATAGATGACCATTCAAAGTATTGTTATACCTACCTCCTTAAGACCAAAGATGAAGTTCTAGACAGATTCAAAGTCTATAAATCTGAAGCTGAGAACCAGTTGGATAGGAAGATTAAGATCCTTAGATCAGATCGTGGTGAAGAGTATACCTCAAATGAAATGACTAACTTCTGTGAAGAGCACGGAATTATTCATGAGGTAACTGCTCCTTATTCACCACAATCCAATGGAGTTGCTGAAAGAAAGAATCGCACTCTTTTAGATATGGTCAATGACATGCTTCTCAGCTCAGGTGCCCCTGATAATCTTTGGAGAGAAGCCTTATTGTCAGCCTGTTATATTCTTAATAGGATACCCAGTAAGACTAATGATAAGACACCATATGAGTTATGGAAAGGTCGGACCCCTAGGATTAATTACCTCAAAGTTTGGGGATGTCTAGCTAAAGTAGGAATTCCTGAACCCAAAAAGAGAAAGATAGGACCTAAGACTGTAGATGTTGTATTCATAGGATATGCCCTAGATAGTAATGCCAATAGATTTCTTGTAACCCATTATGAAGTAAATGAAATCTCTAATAACACAATCATTGAACCTAGAGATGTAGTTTACTTTGAGAATATTTTTTCCTTCAAGGATAGAACCCTTTCATCTTCCTCTAACCCTTCTCTTACTTCGTCTACTAGTTCTCATGACCAAATGCCTAATTCTCAATCTGAACAAGTCATAGAACCTAGAAGGAGTAAAAGAGAAAGGATTGAAAAAAATTTAGGAGAAGGATTCTTCATATTTTTGATAGAAGGTGATCCCTCAACTTATGAAGAAGCCATATCCTCTCCTGATGCCCCTTCTGGAAAGAAGCTATTAACAATGAGTACAACTCCATCATGGAGAATAATACTTGGTTTTTAGCAGACCTTCCTTTAGGCAGCAAACCAATAGGTTGTAAGTGGATCTTTAAGAAAAAACTTAGAGCCGATGGTACCATAGAAAAATATAAGGCTAGATTAGTGGCCAAAAGATTTACCCAGAAGAAAGGATTAGATTATTTTGATACCTACTCTCCTGTAGCTAGAATATCTTCTATTAGAACCCTTCTAGCTTTAGCATCTATTCATGATATGCTGATCCATCAAATGGATGTAAAGACAGCATTTCTAAATGGAGATTTAGAAGAAGAGATATATATGGAGCAACCTGAAGGTTTTATTGCTATAGGTCAAGAAAAGAAGGTTTGCAGATTAGTAAAATCTCTTTATGGCCTAAAGCAAGCTCCCAAGCAATGGCACAACAAATTTGATAAAGTCATTATAGAATTTGGTTTTGTGCCAAATGAATATGACAAGTGTTTGTATTCTAAAAATACAAATGAAAGTTGTGTTATTTTATGCTTATATGTTGATGATATCCTTATTCTAGGATCTTCACTGGAACTGATAAATAATACTAAGAATTATTTGTCTAACCAGTTTGATATGAAAGACCTAGGTGAAGCAAACCTGATCCTAGGAATGCAAGTGTCCAAATTCAAAGAGGGTTATACTCTATCTTTAGCACATTCAATTGAGAAAATGCTAAGAAAGTTTGAGTATTTTGACAAAAAACCTGCCCTTACTCCTTATGATAGTAATGTTGTTCTCAAGAAGAACGAAGGATCACCTTTAACATAGATATTCTCAAATGATTGGGTCCCTTATGTACATAACAAATAGGACAAGACCTGACATTGTATTTGCTATTGGGAGACTAAGTAGGTATACTAGTAACCCAAATCAATCACATTGGATTGCATTGGACAGAGTATTTAGATATCTTAAGGGAACTCTAGATTATAAACTTCATTATACTAGACACCCTGATATCATAGAAGGTTACTCCGATGCAAATTGGGTAACTGATTCACATGATGTGAAATCCACTACTGGATATGTTTTTACCCTAGCATGAGCTGCAATCTCCTGGGGATCATGTAAACAAACTATCATAGCCATGAGTACTATGGACTCTGAGATGATAGCTTTAGACACTACCTGTACAGAAGCCGAATGGCTGAGAAATCTTATTATGCATATACCTATTTCTGTTCATCATATTCCTGCAATCTCTATAAACTGTGATAATAAATCTGTTATAGAACTACTAAAGCATGATTCTGTGAATGCTAAGATGAATAGGCACCTGCAGCAGCGCTTCAAGTCAATAAAGAGCCTATTGGGCAAATATGTGGTTCTTGACTATATAAAGTCAGAAAAGAACCTTGCAGACCACTTGACGAAGGGTCTGTCTAGGACATTGATCCTAGAATCATCGAGGGGGATGGGGTTTAAGCCCATAGTATAGTCACCAGCAGTGGCAACCCAACCGAGTCTGACTGGAGATCCCAAGAAGCCGGTTCAATGGGTAGAAACAAGCTGGACTATGTGACTATTATGGAACACTGACCTAAGATTAAATTCTCTTTAAAATAAAAGCCCAAGAGGCTGTACATGTGTACATTCATACCCCATCCCTATGGTGACAGTGTTCCTTTTGTGATATGGATATGGTGAGTTTAAACTCTTAATAAGTCCAAGCTTGATATGCAGGGTTGATTCCTATCACCAACTCTTAAGGACTTACCTATATGAGAGGTCGTGAGGGCCGCGACTATAGGACAGGGCGATCCTAGAAAACTCTCATAAATGTGTAAAAGTGCGCATGGCCAATCAAACGCGCCACCCGATAGACCCAAGTACCTCTAGCGTACTATGTGTGCTATTTTCTGAGTCTGGTTCAAGAAGACTGATTCAAGGCGTAGTCTATCAAGATCTTCTTCAGACAAATATAATAATCACTACGTGAGATTCAAGGCTGTAGTCCATCTCATCTATGCATAGTATATAACTGCCCAGATTATTTTTTTCTTCTTTTTCTTTTTCTTTTCTATTCGCTTTCCTTGATTTTCTCCGTTTCGAAACTTGGTTTTTTTTTTTGGGGGGAGGGGATTGTTGTATACTGTTGCTCACTACCAAAAAACCATGTTTGTGGTTTTCCTCCAACTGCTAGCTAGTTGTCTATTAATGTCTCTCCCTCCAACGGCTAGCTAGTTGTCTCCTTTTAATGTGTTTTACTTCATTTTCCTAATTAGCCCATTCTCCAACGGCTAATCCTTCCTCCAAATTCTAACAGCCATGTAGATCAATGTTTTCCCATTAATACTATTTATTTCATTCGGGAATAAGGTTGCCTATATATGCATGGGTTTTTCTCTTCTAAGGGAGAGATAGAAATAGACATAAATTATTTTCCTTCTCTCGTACTCTCAAGATCGTTGTTGTTCTCTATTGTTGCTCTGGGCGGAGCTAAGTCGGGATCATTCTCTCGACGTCGTGTGCGGCAACGAGATTCCGGTGGAGCGGAGATTTTACCATTAGGGCATTCGGATTCAGTCTGCACATAGACCCGAACTAACTCTTAGGGCAGTGCTACGTGCACGACTTCCCCGGAGGCCGGTACAATTTAATTTTTTGTTGTTGCAGATTTAAAACGAAGTATTATTGAAGAATTTCCAACAGTTTCTTCCGTGACAAGTACCAAAAAATTAAATTATCCAACTATAACTAATTGGACATTGAAAATTCAAATTTGTGAGGACTTATTTGAAAACAACTCTGGTACACAGACCGACAGAGGGTACGATACGCGTAAACCGAGGACAGGTGGCGGCCTCCCATTGGTCCGGACTGAACCTTTACAATAGTAGGGGGACTCGGTTTTGGTAGGTCCCAATCCGAACCAATGTGGGGACGCTACGCGTCCTCGGTTTACACGCACGATTCTTCCTATCGGTCGGTGATGACTTACTCATCTGAAAACAAGCCATGAGTTCGTGAGAGCCCTATGCAAACTTTTAAAATGGGACTCATATATAATATATATAAAATTCAAATAAATTTTTTTTTTAAAAAACTTTTAGAACCATGAATTGTAGTATGCAAGTTTAACATGCCAACACTACACCACAAATCTTTTGTGATAAAATGGTGTGATATTACATATTAGTCCTATTTTAAATACAAGATTACTAATATATATATATTATATATATATATATATATATATATATATATATATTAATTTTTTTGAACCCCCATATTTTATGGGGTCCTGAGCGGTCGTCTTGGCCGTCCTGGACCAGGACCGGCCCTGTAATTATGCTATGCAGACCGACGAAAGGCACCACACGCGTCAATCGTGAATACGTGATGGTCTTCCGTTGATCCGATCTGGATCCTGATGATAGCAGGAGGACTCGACTTCGGTGGAAGTACCTGGACCTGGCACAAGTACCAAACAATATGGATATACAGATAGTGTCGTGTGTCCAACATGTTTTAAATAAGAAAACAATACGGCTATGGAAACCAATTTCTCGAGTTTTCGTACTTCCTAGAGATTTGAAAAATCTCAGAGCAATGCTACAGTTACAACCAAACATTTACAACCTTCTTACAACCACTCACCCATTTTCTGACATGTGGGCCAGGTGGTAGCCTGGTCCACATGTCAGCAAATGGGTGTAAGTTGTAAGAAGATTGTACAAGTTTGATTGTAAACCAAACATTTTCTAAAATCTCATGCTCCAAACTGAAACTAATCAAAGGTACTGTCACAGCATTAGAAAAGATGATCCGCACTAGAACTCAAATGTTTTTAAATCCTACTTAAAGATAAGTAGAACTATAGCTGGGACTGGTCGAAGCTTAGCACCATTTTGGCTACGTAAAGATGAACGAGAGAAGCAAGGAATCGAGTTGCATTTAACGAGCACCATGTTTGAAGGCCTTGTTTGGTTCGCAGATCTCAGGGTTGAAAAAAAAAGTAATTATTTTTCTATGTTTGGGTGCCAAAGAAATTGAAAAGAAAAGAAAAATAATTCTCAATGGAAGAAAAAATAGAGGAAAAGTAAGAAATCACTTTTCCACATAGAAGTAATTACTTTTCTTTCCAATTTTTTTGGCATTTTCAAACACCGGAAAGAAAAATCAATGAAAAATAAAAAAATTCAAAGAAAAGAAAATGACAAAGAATTGATTTCATCTTCCTTCCATTCCGTGAACCAAACGAGGCCTAAGAGTATAGCTCAAATCGTAAGAATTTAGGATTTATCTAGCTCATATTCGTTTGGATCGCCCCTAACTGAATTGTTGACGCAAACTTGTTTCCCAGTCATAGATAAGTCTGCTGACTGGTGGAGTACTCATTTGTAAAATAATTGTCAACCAATTCAGGTTTGGGAGGATTATGTAAAAGATATTATCCAACCGACTACTCAGTTGAATATGAGCTCCAATGGATGGAACTCAACATCAATGCTAAGGCCATCTCCAATGAGGATTTCTAAAATTGAGTTACTATTCTACTTGGTATTACACTTTAAAAAATTTCTATCATAATTGTTAGAGTTTCTACATAAAAATTGTACACGTACAAAAACACTATCCAATGGTTTTCCGTTTCTATCCACGTGACAACACATAAAATAATCAATTAAAAAATGTGGGACATAATATTAATTGGTATGAAATATAGAATTTTTTATAAGAATTTCTACATATAAAAACGTGCGTAGAAACTCTATATCCTACATCAAATTGAGATAGAAACCACTATTGGATAATATTTTTCTAAACTTGATTTGTAACGTAGAAATAGGGAAGATAAAACCCCGTTGGAGATGGCCTAAGTCGAGCATCTCAAATAAAAGTTTCCAAGAGATTATATATATTATATATATATATATATTATATTATATATTATATATATATATATTATATATATATATAATATATATATATATATTATATATGAGTGCAACTTTTTTTTATTTTGTTAGAGAAGTTTTTTCATTTATGTATATATTCTACACCTATTTATATTGTATTAAAATTTGTCAATTTTTGTAAAGATGAAACAAAGATATATACAAACATATATTTCTTGCAGTTAGGTGTAACAAGCTATTAGATGATTGTGCCAACCAATAAGATATATTTATCTCATTGCTATCCTGTAAAGACACGATTGTATTGGATTGTTAAACCATCAGACTATTATAAATAGAAGCCTATAGAGAACGCTGAAGTGTTCAACCATTAGAGAACTTACCTATCCATGCCTCTCAAATCTCTTAATCAATAAATTAACAACACGTAGCTCTATCATGCTAAAACTTATGATCACGTGATCATCCTCGAATCCTAAAAGTAAGTCTGAACTAAATTAATTTTATGATCTTTTTATTTCTTCCTTCTTGACAAAAAAAAAAGGATTCGATGAGATATCGACTTCGGGCCATGTTATAACACCGCATAGAGTCAAGTAGCCTCATGCTAAAAGGTAGAGAGTAGTAATACAACACTACAAAGAGGCTGGTATTCATGCTATTAGTGGGATGACACTGTGAGCCCCCTGAAGTTTAGGAATTTTTTTTCTTTCAAATTTTCTAAATGAATTATTTTCGATAATTTATTTTGATTTAATTATCATTAAATGCTCTTTTCCGTGACTTTGATTTCTGGAGTGTCAGAGATGTCAATCTCGAAAAACTTCCTTCACGAGTTTGTAGTAGATAAGATTATCTTCATTTTGATATATCATGTCCCACCCAAACTTGTTCTCTTGTACTCTGTTTGCATCGCGCAACTTTCGGGTCAATTTAGGCCAATTGATTATCTACCGTAAAACCTTATTTAACTTCCAATTTAATTTCAGGACTCGACATCGGTCCAATCTAATCAACCCAATATATGATTTTGAACTATTTTGAGCCTACTATGCACGTGCCACTTACGTGCCACCCAATTGATCTCCTGGATGCTCCTATTTCATCAATGATTATAAATGATTTAAATTTGTAATCATGATCAAACCTTAGCCCAAACTCAATCAAACTTGACCTAATACCTAACCAGTTTTATGTAGGCTCCTCTCATGACTACCCAAACATCCCACACAAATTTCTCCCTCTTTCCTACTCTAAAATATCTCTCTTCCTATCTCTACTTTACTTAAATCTCTCTCTCTCTCTCTCTCTCTCTCTCTCTCTTTTAATAATATATAATCTCTCTCTCTATTCCACTCACACACACAACCTCCATGCCATACGACAGCACCCCCTCATCTCTCTCTTTTCCATCATCATCATCTTCTTCTTCATTTTCCTTCCTCCCCCAAACTTCTTCTTCTTCTTCTTCACACCAAACACTACTCACCACCACCCTCACCATAACCCATCTTCATCACCATTAACACCTCACCACCACCTCCACCTTCTTTTCCTTTTCCTCCTCCTTTCCTCCTCCTCTTCCCGGGCCGCAGCTCGAGCAGCAGCCGCCGGCCAGCACCGCAGGGTAGCCGTCGTCACCTCGCACAGAGCAGCAGCAACAGTTGCAGTAGCAGTGTAGCAGCGGCGCGACAGCAGTGGCTGTCGCGCCACCGTGCGCCGGCGGTCACCGCGCAGCCACCACGACCTTCCCCTTGGCCGGGCGAGCTTCGATGAACCTCCCTAGCGTGCGTCTCCTTCCCCGACGCGTATTCTAGGCGATTCGTGCTTTTCACACGAAATCCCACCGAGACGCACGCAGAATCGAAGTCAGAATTCGTTCTCGGGACAGCAACTTCGTACGCGTTCTTCGAAAAATCCGACCGTTGGATCGTCGATCCGTTTCTTTCATCTCAATCTCAGTATATACCCCTTCACCTCTGTCCAGTTTCAATCTTTAATTTTGTCGTTTGCTATGTCAAAATCGGCCACCAAGTTGACCATTTAAATTATATTATTTTTGGACATTTTTATGAAGCCAACTTCGTCGACTCGTATCTCCTCCGTTGCAGCTTCGTTTGGCGTGCCACTGGTTCCTACATGCAGCTGGTATAACCATCTTCCTGTCCCTTAAATTTTGTTTCATTGTGAGCTAGTTGGATTGGTTAAATTTGACACTAAAGTTGGTCGTCTGAATTCCTAATTTTCAACTTGTAAAATCCTAATTTTGAACCTGGGACTCCAGATTCAAATTATGAAACCACCAGTGGACCCGTGGTATTATTCTGGCATGAATTCTATAAATCTTGTTAGATTTGGAGGACGTGAGCTCCGACACGCATTTAGGTGCAAGACGGGCCCCACAGTCCGAGTCAACGGACCATTTTGAGATCGGCTCATCGAAATCCAATTTCGGATATACCGTTGAGTTCGTATCATCATTCTAAACTCGTTGACATACTTTGCTATATTTAGTGGACTTTGGTTCTGTTACGTATTTCTGTGCAAATCGAAATTTTAAAGTCCTAGTCAACGGACCATTTTGAGATCGGCTCATCGAAATCCAATTCCGGATATACCGTTGAGTTTGTATCGTCATTCTGAACTCGTTGACATATCTTTGCTAGATTTAGTGGACATTGGTTTCGACATGTATTTCCGTACGAATTGGATTCCAATATCCGGGTCAACGAACCAATTTGAGATTGGTCCATCGGAATCCAATTTCGGATATACCGTTGAGTTTGTATCGTCATTCTGGATTTGTGAACATATATTTTGCTAGGTTTTGAGGACTTTTATTCTGGCATATTTTTTGGTGCAATGTGGGTCGAACACGGACACCGTTTTGACCCGAAATTATCTTTTTGTCCTTGTGTCCAAATTGGACTTATGGGTAGGCTATTCTAGCTATTTTAACCATTCTGGACACATTGGTGATGGTTGTTTCATCATTCAAAAATTTATATAGACTTTTTCTTATCTATCACCATTTGTTATAATCCTTCTCTTTTGGTTCATATTTTGAGACCCGTCGATTCCAGTGATTTTACATCACCGAAATTGATAAGTTGACCATGTGGATGATTATAGAGACTAGTTTTGACCTATTTTAACTTAGAGTGGACTATGAGTTGACCAGAGTTGACCAGTTGACCAAAGTCAACTATAAGTCAACCTTTGACCCTCTTTGACTTAGTTTGACTGAGTTTGACCTAGAATAGGCCTAGAAGCATAGAATTAATGTATATATATATATATATATATATATATATATATATATATATTGTTTACTCTAGAACACTAAATAACTCTGTAAATTCATATTAGGTCTCTGTGATGTCGGTTCAGGCATAGACCCTCACTTATTGCTCAGGACAGCATGCGAGTACATTCTTTGATAGTTTTTATTGTCTTGATATCTATTATATCCGATTCAATTGTAGTGTTTTACTTGATTTTCGATACGATGGTATACGGACTAGTATACATCGGATCCTGTCATGAGATGTCATTCCTGGGTTACCATGGTATATTGGTACATTGTTCGTCTTATTTCCTGTACTTGTATAGACGCCGATTCCTAAGAGAATTTGCTACTCTCTTAGAGAATTCCGTGTCATGACGTGACATGTCCGGATCCATATACTATTCGGGGATGGAGAGTTATTAGAGGTTATGTGATCAATACCCCTCTTATATTCCTGTTACTACTTGCATCATAGCTTTACCCTCGTCTCACGTAGGGTAAAGCCTGACCTGTGTTACTAGTTGCCTCATAGCTTTTCATTATGGCCTGATCTTATTTCTTGTATTTTCTGACTCATAGCCGGTCAAATGGAAGAGCCTGATCTTGACCCAAGTCGATCAAATAATGCTCTAATATCTCAAGGTACCGTTTATGTTTTCATTATACATCAGATATACTGTACTGTTCTACATTCCAGTATTTTATACCCTGACATGATATCCAGTTTTACATATGTTTATATTCCAGTCTTGATATTTTATCTTGTATTTTATTAGAATTGTCTCTTATAGAATTTATCAATTCACATGGAATTTTTGTTAGTTTATGTACTCGTTCTCATCCTGACTGGATACGTTGACAATATTTTTAGGAATTGTTATGCCCTCATTATTGGACTACAGGATGATGCTAGCTGAGGGAGATCTCGATATTCTTTCACCATGAGTTGTCTCCCAGGAGTTCTAGGTCTGGTAGTTATTTTAGTTTTGTTATTGTTTTTCCTCCGTTTTATTCTTGTCTCATATGATCTTTTTGTAGATTCTAGTTGTTCTAGTGATATTGTTATCTTTCTCGTATCTTTCTTAGCATTTGTGATGTGATATGAGTACCTTTATAGTTATGGATCTTTTAGATGTTGTAGTTAGTATCGGGTACTTGACAGAGCTCTACCGTCGATACTGCGGCGTAGGCTGGACGTGGCCCATGTATTCGTACCCGTATATCCGGGTGCGGGTCGTGACCACATGAGGTAGTGAGACATCGGCTTCGGGCCATTCCATAGTGACGTAGCCCCGCAAAAGGCATGTGCCATGTGGCCTCATGTTAGGATTTTAAATTCTCTAATGAAAGAACTCATCTATGTGGATGAACATAGATGTTAGGATTTTAAACACATACTCTAAATTATTAAAAATTGTGTAAATTACTACTTTCAGAGTGTCTTTTTGATATTGGCACACAATTGTATACTCCAAACAAATACTCCAAAATAACCTTATCTTTTCCTCTCTCTTATTTTCTTTCGCCTTTTGGCAAGATTTTTCTTGCTCCTTTTGCTCTCTTTTTTTTCTTCCTTGCTTGGTTAGAACGGTTAATTTTGGTAGACCCAATAATTAATATAGAGGAGCTATGACATGCTCTGAATCAGAAGTGCCTCTTAATTTTCTAACAATTTTTAAATATACACAAATGTCTAATGTAGTCTTCAAATATTAAAATTTAGGCTAAATTATAACTTGATACCCTCAACTTTTATAGGTACTAACTTGATACCCTAAAAAAAATTTGGACCAAATTGTCCATTCTCTTCTCCCCCCAAACCCCCCCCCCCCCCCCCCCCCCCCCCCCCCCCCCCTTCCGCCCCTTCTCTCCGGCTATGGGTGGCAGCGGACGGCGCGGGCGCGAGCAGGCGGCGCGCGGGGCAGGGGGCGGGTAGGGGGGGTAGTCGCCGGAGGGGGGGGGGGGAGGGGGAGATGGCCGCTGGGGGGTGGGGAGTAGCAGCGGAGGGTGGGGGGAGGGGGAAGTAGCAGCGGGAGGTGGTGGGGGAAGGGAGGAGGGTAGTTTAGGAATAATTTTTTTGGGTATAAATTTAGAATATAAGTTGAGATATGATTAAGTTTGTACCTATTAAAGTTTAGAATATCAAGTTAAAAACAGTAATAGTTGAAAGTATCAAATTATAATTTACTCTAAAATTTAACTAAAGTCAAAATATAGCATTAAAATCTCTCCTACTGCTCTCAACTCCCTAGAGTGCCATTGGGTAACCATCGAACCGGCCTGACCAGGACAAAGATTCCATGTCGTCGTGAGCAAATGATGCCAAATATAGGAACATGAGGACACACAAGATTGGTTCACATTCCATCGTGCAGACAGGACCTAAACAACATCAAATCAAATCTTCTTCATAAATATCGGATTCTTTTCTGGCACATGAATGAAAGCAGACACGCACTGCGTCTCCGATTCCTCTCTTTTCTCTTTACTTCACGGAGGAGACAGGGACACAGACACAGAAGAAGGAACACAAAAAAGCGAGAAAAGAAAAAGTGTTAAAAGAGTATTTTAGCATTAAAAAAAAGGAAAAAGAAAGAACAAAGGAAAAAGAAAATTAAAGTTGGACTTCGTCAAAGCTTTTACTATTCCGGTTTGTCTCCACTTTCTCTCGGTCAGCAACAAGACTTTGAAAACAAGAAGTGGAGAGAGAGAGAGAGAGAGAGAGAGAGAGAGAGAGAGAGCACACTTTATTTCTTGCTGACTATGACTCTGACTCCGAGCCTTAGCCGTGAAATCATGATACGTTAGTTGAAACAATCAAAATATTTTGGACCCACTTCCCCATGCCCATTTAAAATCCCCGTCTCCAGCATCACATATAGTTAGGGACGGTGGGCCCTGTCTGCCGAACTGGAGTGATTCTTCTAAAAAAAAAAAAAAAAAAATTAACAATTTTTTTATTTAAAATATAAAACTAGCATATATTTTTATTATTTTAAAAAATAATAATATCTATATTTTTTTAAATCAGCCAAAATTATAATTAAATAGTAAAAATATATCTTGAAATTTTATTTGTTCTATTATAATTGGAATATATACTAGTTTTTGTATTTTGAACGAGAACATTTACTAAAATAGCTCTTCTTTTAATTATCAAGGAGAGGCATAAGAGCATTCATATTAGAGACACTATAAACACATACTCCAAATTATTAAAAAAATTATAAATTGTTACTTTGAATGTTTCTTCGATATTGACACACAATGATACACTTCAAACAAATACTTCAAATTAACCTCATTTTCTCTCTTTATTTATTTTTCCATGTTTGTTGAAAAAATTCTCCTTTTTTCTTTTTATTTTTTGTCCATGTTTCTTAAGAACAATTAATTTTGTGGATAAGTTACCCACTGCAGTCTTCAGTACTATAAAATTTGACTAAACTAAAAATATTGTACTTGAAACATCTCCAATTGTGGATGCTCAATGATCCAGACTTGATCACTAAAGATTAGTAGATCGAGTCACAAAATTTTATTATTTATTCTATTTATAAAAATGATAGAAATTTAAATAGTAGATCCGAAAGATATGAAATACAGCATGTACAAAATTGTGTACGTAACACCAGGTATCTCAAAAAACAACGATAAAAAACATGGGGGACCAACTGCCAAATTGGATAAAAAAAGTAAGGGTCTAATTACAGAACAATAATGCTAAGTTTACTACCAAATTCTTACAACCTTTTTACAACCTCACTCACCCACCCCTTACATATGGGTCCCACCGGATCCCACCACCTCTCACACCCCCCCTGCTACATGGGCTCCACCCGACCCCACCACTTACTCCCCTCCTCCAATCAAAGCCCGACACGTGGCAGATTGTAGGAGGGTTGTAAGCATTGGTTGTAGGCATAGCAAAGCTCATTACAGAAACATCACAAGAACTAAAAAGAGCTCTTTTACCACGCTTGTCCTACGCAAAAGACAAATAACAGAAGGAAAAAAAAAAAAAAAAGAGAGAGAGAAAAAGACAACACGTACAAATTAAAAAATAATAATAAAGTGATTCGATGGGTGTGTCCTTCGCTATTTCTTCCGCTCTATTAAAAATCACGAACGGGCGGTCTATCGATTGCTTTTCACTTCGGTTCGCCGGACCTCCCGCCGCCCGGATCGCTCCTCGACCGGACCAGACCCAAATCCGAACCTAAAAAAAAAAAAAGAACGACACAATATCAGTACAAAATAATGAACTACAGCTTCATCAACACTAATTTATCATTTATATCTAATCGGTATACCTGATGCTATTTCAGAACTACAGACTAAGCGATCGTTCCAACAATTTTTTGAACATTAACAATGACAGCACATGCACAATGATAGAGGCTATTACACTTTTTTTTAATTATTATTTTTATATTCAAAATACATTTTAAAAAAAATGTTATAGGACTATTAAATTCTATGTGTATTAGGATTGACAAATTTCTGACAATACCAACTACAGTTAGAACTATCAAAGTCCTGTAAGAGAAAAAATTGTCTCCTAATTGTAGTTAGGATCCCTATTTTAAAAACTGGACTGAAAATCAACCAAGATAATAGATTGAGTCAAACCGATTTAACCAGTTATTTCGACCACTAGGTTATCCAAATAGTCAAAGTTCATTCTTTGGGTCAATACTAATTCGGACCGAAAAAACAACAACTAGTCAACCAGTTGAACTAGGAGATCACATCCTATTTCTAAAATACTGGATAGAACCGTCAGAATTATGTTAGTCTTTTTCGTTGCTCCCAATTCGACTGGACGAATTTCTAAAGTTTCTAAACCGTAAAAATGATGTTCAAAACCATCAATAATATTGTTTTAAATAAATACCAATTATATTAACTAAAATCTAAAATAAAAAAAATTAAAATTATTGTGTTCATATTTATTTAGAAAAACTTAGAATATACATTGAAAAGAAAATTTAACTCGCTATATTCGATTAGGATTGCAAGGGATATAAATTATGAGAACAAAAAAATTGTAAAGTGGAAGAAAATTTAGATTATTTGATATAGTAATATTTTGATATCCCCTACCCCTTTAATAACTTAAGCATACCTTCTCCAATTATGTGATAGTCGCCCTCATTTTATTATTATTCTAATATTATTTTTTACTAAAAAGCCTCAACTACTGTGTGCACAATAGAAAATAAACTAATTAATAGAAATGCGGCTGGGTGCAACCGACCTTTATCAGAATGAAACGATCTCTTGCAATGCGCGATCGCGCTCTCGATCCCGTCCTCCTCGTGCTGCACCGGCGAGCCGTCCCGCATCCGCGGAGGCGGCGAGGGGGCCGCCGCGACGGCGGCGGAGGCGGACCTGCACTTCCTCATCCGTCTCCGAATTTCCGCCACGGGCGAGCCGGACAGCTGCCTGCCGAACTTCGCGGCCGGCAACGGCTCCCTGTCGCCGCCGCCGGGGGCGAGCTGGCCGGAGAGCCGCAGCTTGTCGCCGCCGTACCTCCTCGACACCCGGACGTACAGCGGCTTGATCTTGCTCAAGTACTTGTGGATGACTTCGACGCCGCCGCCGCCGCCGCCGCGGCGGATCAGCTCCTCCTCCGGCTCTACCTTCCGGCGGCGGGACAGCGATTCTATGCGGCTCCTGAACCGGAGCATGAAGTGGCTGAGCTTGGCGGCGAGAGGCCCCGGCTTGCTGGAGGTGTCGACTCGCTTGAGGAAGAAGAGCCCGTCGCTGGAAGAAGAGGAGGAAGACATCCTTCCCCTGTCGTTTTCGTGTCCGGAGGACGTGTCCGCGTCCAGAGAGAACTCGAGGTCGAAGTAGGGGCCGTCACCGTCGCCGTCGCCGTCGTCGAAGACGTCGCGGAGGAGGCGGGGCTTGAAAATGGAGGGAGGGTCCATTAACGTTGCGAATTAACAAGGAAGCGGCTGTGAAGTTTGGAAGTGGCGAGCGAGGAAGTAGATTCCTTTTGTGCAAGTTTGTTGGGGGCGGTGGTTGTTATTAAAGAGTCTGCAAAGTGAAAGGGAGTAGCGTGAGGGGCACGTGAGAAATTAAGTTTTCATAAGTTAATGATGATGATTGTGTTCGTAGTCAAGTGATGGATGTACAACTTAGTTATCTACCTTACAATTTTATACACATTTTTAATAGGGGTTATTTAGTTTATGATTTTGTATAGCCTACTTACCTAAGGTGATAGGTTAGCACTTAAAATAATGGGCTAATTAGTGTTTAGATCCTAGATTTTATATCAATTTAGGCATCGTTTGGTTCACGGATTTAAGGAACTAGAAAAGGAAAGTTGTTCTTTTCCTTTGTTTGGTAGTCAAAATTTGGGAATCAATTTTCTGACAAAGAAAAAATGGGAGGAATATGGTTCCACTCATGATCCATGGAATTGTTTTTTCTCCTCATTTTCCAACATTTATTACAAAAAAATTATGACAAAACTAACAATGTGTTATTGCTTATTTTACTATTAACTCCTCGAATGTTGGGTCCATTTGGATTTTCATAATGTCATTTTTATTTTAAAAGGTAAGGATATTATTGGAACATTGATGTATTTTTGCTTTCCTTTCCTGCACCAACCAAACACTGGAAAGGAAATCAAATGATCTTTTGTAGGTGGTTTCCTTATTTTACCAAACAACGGAAATGAAATGTGACAGGAATTTTAGTTTCTCATTCCCATAGAAAGTATAAGGGAATCAATTTTCCTTATGTGAACCAAACGAGACCTTAGAGTTTAAGTCCTAATATGGTCAAATGGAAAGTCTAGACCTTTGATCCCTTCTTCTTTTTTTTCCTATTATACCTTCTCTTCATGTTTGGTAACATAATTTTCATATATAGAGGATATAATGGAAAAAAATAGAACAAGAAATAAAACTCGAGAGACTAAACTCTCTAATTGAATATGTGAGGGCCTAAACTTTAAACTGCATCCAGGGTCTAAACTCTAGTTAGCTCATAGAAGAGTATAGTTCAAATTCTATAAAATTATAAAAAAAATTTACTTATGACTTAACTACAATTATCAAACTGAAACAAATCTAAACTGTCCGAGGGTTGTGGCCTAGTGGTAATAACGAGGGCCCCGGCACGGAAGGCACAGGTTCGAATCCCCCCTTGATATTTGCCAAGCCTAATCTAAACTTGTCCAGCGTAATAAAACGACTTTTAAGAAACAAAAAATGAAAGAAAAAACAAAAAAATAATAAAATAATAAAGAATAAATAAATATATTTTTAATCGAGAAAAGAAGGAAAAAAACTTTTTGAGCAAAAGGAAAACAAAAGAAGGAAAAAAAAAGAAGAAAAATAAATAAAACAGATGAAAAATGAAAAATAACAAAACAAAAATATCTTTTTAGAAAAAAAAAATTAAAACAAAAACAAACAAAAAAAAGGGGGAAAAAATAGTATACCCATGGATTGAATCGGACTCGACTGAATTCGGACCCCAAACTAAATTAGACCCGACTATTTTCATAGAAAATTAATATAGCCACGTTTTCATGGGAACAAGTTTTTCATGATTTATCTGTATATGTTTTTTCGAGCGTTCAAAATTTTAGAAAATAAATTTTATAACTCAAATCAACGTCATAATAAGTTTCACATCCTAAATATGTAACCCTTATGTTTTGTCATAAGAGACAACACTTAATCGTGACAATTATATAAATGACACATACACTTGTCGTATTCGTGGCTATTCAATATACTTTTATCTTTTAAATTCGACTTTTTTATTCTCTTATGTTAGGTCAAAAAAGATTACTATGTTTTATTACATATATACATTCATACTTAATTGGTGTATATACTAAACAATTATATAAAAGAGGTATTTCATGCCAATTTCTTTTTAGAAAAAAGTTAATACATATTATTCTTGTTACATAAGTTTGTGTTTGTTGGTACAACTTATATTTGAGTTATTGTTTTCATTCCCTCTTCAAAGTTTATTTGTAATACAATAGGAGGGTTAAAAGCAGAAACTCAAACATAAGTCACATCAAAACATATAAACTTATGTTGAGTTTTGTTTTTGTTTTTGTTTTTGTTTTCATCTTCTCTTAAAAGTGTTTTTTTAATACCACAAAGGAATTTTTTAGAGAGGTTGAAGAAAAACTCAAACACAAGTCCATAAAAAATATACTTATCTAACAATAATAATATATATTGAAAAAATGATACATTTTTTCAAGAAGATGCAAGATACAATATACAATTGTTAAGATGTCTACGTACATTTTATATGCCACAGCTAGATTTCCATTGGAGTCGTTTCTCACATTACAAACATTCAACAAGAATTTTCGCGAGATTATTCTTTCGGTATTACGCTCATTATTATCCCGTTAAAGTGGTGCAAAATCTCTGATTTCATCCAATTATGATTCATTTTTTTCTCCGTAGTATAGTGTCCACGAGGTTGTGCAGGTTGAGCTCCATGTACCCGTTGAGGTTGCGGCGCGGGTTAAAGTCCTTGTACTTTCTGAGGTTGCGGTGCAGGTTGAAGTTGTTGTTCTTACAGTTGTTGTAGTGTTGTTTATTTTTCATGATAGCGAAAAATAGCTTACTCACCAAATATCACTATATTGCTTGTAAATAGTAAAAGAGACGAAAGAAAATTTGTTGTGGTAAATTTTGATAAATTATTATATTTAGAGAATTTTCGGGTGCCAAAACCACCAATATCCTTATAATATAGCTGTTATAGGAATATTTTAATCATTTTAGTAAAATGATAAAAATATGTTCGAATAACGAAAAAGGATAGAATTTGAAAATATTTTGGTAAAAATATTATCTTTATATTAATATGGTTGTTTGGAGGGTTTTTCTTTTTACCAGAATCTCTCTCATAACGTTTTAACAACATATATAATGGGAGGTATTTTGGTAAAAATTTTCCCAAATACTAATAGAGGTGGGTCCGGAGGGGAGCCGGGTTGACTGGACCCGTGACCCGGCCGGTCCGTTTTTGATGAGAGGCTCGGTTCGGCCAGAATTTTGGGTCGGACTGGGCCAGACCTAGGGTCCCGATTAGGAACCCAATCAGAACTCATATGTTACGGGGCTGACCGACACAGTCCGAATTTGGTCGTGTCAAATTCAGGCCAAATTCTGGACCACCCGGTCCATTGCACACTTTGACCGGCAGGTGATAGCTGCTCGGTCGGATTTCCTTAATGATGACACAGGGACCCTCCTAAAAGGAAACTCGATCAATCAAACCTTCAAAATATGTACTTAAACATGAATATTCCTTTTTCCTAAATTATGTGCAGAGCTAAACATGAATTTTCCTTGGTGTCTGTATTAATTCTCGTCCAGTACATCTAACTCTGTAAGAGCATCTCCAACCCGATTGTGAGTTTGAAAAAAATGGTTAGTCACGTAGGAATGACAAGTATTTTTTTTCAAAAGTACTTCTCCAATGCAAATGTGAAATAAATTGTGAAGTTGACATGGCAAGGAGAATGTGAAGTTGGTTGTCTAGATCTAGACAATGCACTTCACAATGACTTTATGTCCACATCATCAATTATGAATAAAAATATATAAAAAAGAAGAAGTGAAAAAGTTGTCTTAGAAGTTGAAAAAATAATAATTTTATTGTCTTCTCAAACTTTTACATTGGAGAAACCATTTTTATCTCATTGTCTTGTGTGAATGTCATCTTGCCACATAGGAAAGACATTGTCTTGTGCCTCATGCTACATAGGATTCACAACACAAAACAAGACAATAGGGTTGGAGATGCTCTACATGGCTTAATATATCCTGACAGAAAAATACATGGCTTAACATATATACCAGAGAAGTTTCTCATTCCCTTCTTCAAGCCATCCACAACAGTAGCAGGATGACAGTGTTCCTCTACAATATGGGTTAGCATTATTCGATTTTGGACCAAAAATTGAACCTAATCGAACCGAATAAGATACAGAAAAATACATGGCTTAACATATATACCAGAGAAGTTTCTCATTCCCTTCTTCAAGCCATCCACAAGAGTAGCGGGATGACAGTGTTCCTCTACAATATGGGTTAGCATTATTCGATTTTGGACCAAAAATTGAACCTAATCGAACCGAATAAGATATTCGGGTCGGTTTGAAAAAAATTTGGTTCGATTCCGCTTATAAAAATAGTAAAAAAAAAATAATAATTTGACTTCGACTTCGATTTCGGTCCAAAAACGAAAATCGAATAAGACTTATACAATATATAAATATCTTAAATTTTATGCATATTTTGTGATTGAAAATGTGTATATTTTAAAAACAATAATTTTATGGTGTTTTGAACTTCAATCTTGATAATTTAATAACTAGTTCAACTTTGGACGGGACTTTAAAATACAAAAAATGTGTGTATAAGTTTATTTTTTAAAATATAATTTAACCACGGTTCCAATTTTGGATCAGACCAGTTAAATAATAAAATGATCTAACTGAACAAGTCAAATTGGTTATTCAGTTGGAATCGGTTTCGATTTTGACTAATTTTGGTTGTAAAATTTTACTTTATTTGATTTTGACTATTTTAATTCGGTTGAATAATAAACTGAAGGCTCATCCCTAGTCTACAAGGCCACTTAATCTACACAAAATAAAGTAACTATTTACTAATTCGTTGTGACATTAGTTGGATTAAGCTGCAGCCAGTTATTCAGCTGGTAATCACTGATTAATCATATTTTTTCAAGAGCAAAAGAAAGAAGGAAAGAAAAGGACAATGTTGAAATTTAAGTGGGCGTAGGCGTAGCGTGTGGTGTGGGGTTGGCGAAGGAACTTTTCTGCAGAGAGAGAGAGAGAGTGGCGACAGAGGAATATTGCAGAGCGAGCGGAGACGCTCTCCCACTTTTGCTCCCTCTCGCTCGCTGCTTTGAATTGACTGACCAAACTGGCTGGCCGGGTCTGCGCTCACCCGGAGTCGCGTGGGTTTTAACTTACTATACCGCGATTGGATTATTTTGTCGATTTATTTGGTCAAGTGAGTTGCATCCAAAGTTTTATATATTATATATATATATATATATATAGAGGACGCGGAATAAAAATTTTACAGAAAGGCCTCGTTTGGTTCGCGGAATCTCTCGTTGGGAAAGGAAAGTGATTACTTTCCTATGTTTGGGTGCCCAATGAATTGAGGAGGAAAGGAAAGTGATTCCCAAGGAAAATTAGGGAGAAAAGTGATTCCATCCATCCAAGGAAGGAATCACTTTCCCACATTGAAGTATTCACTTTCCTTTCCAAATTCCTTGGCATTGCCAAACATCGGAAAGGAAAATCAATAGGAATTAAAGTTTTCCAAAGGAAAGAAAATGACAAGGAATTGATTTCCTTTCCCTTCCATTCCGCGAACCAAACGAGGCCAAAAGAGTTCCGTCAAAGTTCTGTCCTTTTCTGTACTTGTGCATCCGCTCGATCCAATAGTTGAGGACGACGGAACTCCCAATTCGAACCCATATATATGTGTGTGCGTGCGTGCGCGCTCGTGTGCGCGTAATGCTCGAATTTTTTTATAAATAATGTATCGTATGTCTTTTGGTGCACAGTCCTTTAACTTTTATCTAAATAAAAGAATAATACGTGTTACCGTAACTCAATTCTGAACTTCCATCGTCCAGCCGAAACTTTTTGTCTCCTCTCGCTGAGCACTAGGGGGGCGTTTGGTTCAAGTTTTTGAGGCTCGGGAATGAGATTTGAATTCCTTACCCATGTTTGGTATGGTTAGGATTGGGAATGAGAAGGGGGTTATGTGGTAAAGCTATTCCCATGGATGTGGGAAAACTATTCCCAAGTCCCCCCGTTGGGAATAGATTTGCTTCCCTAGGAATGATGTTTGACTATTTTGTTTGGACGGTTATACCCTCTCTTTATTTTCAAATTTTTAACTCACATCCCAAACATGTGAATCATCATGAAATTAGTGAAAGGGTATTAAAGTAAAAATAAATAAATTAAGATTCCTATCCATGTGTGAACCAAGCATCAAATTAATTTTTTTTTAAATTTTGAACTACCTATTCCCAACCTAACCAAACATGGATATGAAAATGTTGAATTTCTTTTCCATGAAAAAGGAAT
>JANAVB010033532.1:0-19811 GCA_029216955.1 Iris pallida
GTAAGACACTACAACTGAATCGGATATAGTAGATATCTAGACAATAAAAACTATCAGTGATGTACTCGCCTGTGGTCCTGAGCTGATAAGGTGAACAGACGCTCAGAGTAAATCACAGACCTAAAATGAGATGCTATAAGTTAAACAGGGTTTTATAATGAAAAAAAACTAATTTAAGTCATGATATGCAAGTCTAGGTCAAACTAGGTCAAACTAGGTCAAACTGGGTCATACTAGGTCACACTAGCATACTAGGTCATAGGAGTCAATCCAAGTTAAACTAGGTCAGACGGGGTCAAAAGTTGACTTATATTTAACTTTTGGTCAAAAGTCAACTCTGATCAGCTCTGGTCAATACTGAGTCAACCCTGGGTCAACCCTAGGTCAAACTAGGCTAATGTTGACCAACTATTGACTTTCAGTCAACTGGTCAACTCTGGTTTAGTTTCGGTCATTCTAGTCTCATAGGCTAAGTTTGACTCTCGGTTGACTTTTGTTGACTTTTGGTCAAAATGGTCAACCAAAGTCAAAACTAGTCTAGGAGCGCTATTATTGACCATTACCAACCAAGACAAACAATTTCTAACTATACGTTACACCCTAAACTCAATACCTTAGCTTCTAGGTAAATACCTATACTTATCCTTAACAAGGTATTCCCGATACCTGCCCATTACAAAGGAAACCCCGCTAATACTCAAGATACTAGCATAGGCTCCTTAGGGTAGCTAGATACTATCATATCTAAGGTTTACCTACCAAGTAATTTAGGTTTCCTAGATATGTAGCCCATCTTAGGACACATGGGGTTTATCCTCATTACCTTATCCTATATTGTTTTCATATCTAGCTAACACCCACACACCAACACTCACTCACTAACTCTCACTCATATGGTCACATATAGGTTCACATATAGGCTCACACACACATAGGCAAATAGCTACCTATTAGGCTCACCTATAGGTTCCTATACAAACTCACACACACTCACAAAAGTTTACACACACACAAACACTAAGCTCACTCACACATATGGGCATATAGGGGCTATCCATTTGGACTGGAAATGGGACTGCTTAGGACTGATATGGGGTGGCCAATATGGACTGGTTTAGGGACCTGCAAATGGGCTGATACAGGCTAAATATAGGCTGGGGTTAAGGGACTGAAATGGGTTGGTTAAGGACAGGTTTTAGGGGGCTGTTCATGCTGATATGGGACTGGTTTGGGACAGCAAATGGTTGTCAATGGGGTGCTGAATTGGGACAGGAAATAGGACTGATTTGGACTGATTCAAGGGCTAATACCTGGGCTAATTCCCCCTTCCAACCTGCTATTAAGCAGTATAAACTGCTGCTATTTAGCAGCTGATATATAACAATTCCCCCCCTCCTTGGGGACTGTTCAGGACTACAAATCAGTCCCCCTTGTGGGGACTGATACCCCATTGCTGTTGAAACAGCAGGGCATGCCTCCTCCCTTGGCCGAAATATTCCCACACATGAACACAAATTATATCACATATATATACATATATATAAGTCACAAATTATATATATATATATATATATATATATATATATATATATATATATATATATTATATATATATATATATATATATATATATATATTTATATATATATATATATTTATATATATTATATATATATATATTATATATATATATATATAATATATATATATATATATATATATATATATAAATATATATATATATATATATATATATATATATATATATATATATATATATATATATATATATAGACTAACATATATATAACCAAATATATATACAATATATATATAAATAAATATGATACAATATGATACAATATGACACATGAAGAATACATCTCTAAACAACACAAGTCTGAGATTTAATATCTAATAAATCATCAACACAATATATATATTAAATACAAGTGTCCAAATAGGTTTTCCTACTAGGACACAAACCCACACATAGGACAAACCTAAAAGTCTCCAAATGGACACGAAATGGACACAAATGGAGACACAACCATGGTGGTCATTCCTATGGGTCTAAAATCATCCTATATGCATGAGAAAATGAAAAGAAGAAGAGATTTATACCTCCCGGTAGATCGAATCTAAGAAAAACCCTTCCGATGCGACCCCGACACGTAGGAATCCCAAATGGACACGAACGAGCTCCGAATCCTCTCAAACTTGGCTAGCTCCTTCCTTAGCTTGAGTAGAGAAGAAAAGAAGAAGGTTGGGTGGAAGAACGGATCGATTTGGTGGAGAAAATCTATAGGAACCCTCTCTAAAATTTGGGGAAGAACAAGAGAGAGGAAGTGGAATGGAAAATAATAATGGGGCTCACTCTCTCTCCTTCTATTAGGGGCGACCACAATGGCTTGGTATTCCCCCCTAATGCAAGTTTAAAATCCCCCCACTAATCTATTCAATTAAAAATAGAAAATGGTTAATGGTTGAGGCTATTTTAGTCATTCTAAATCTCTAATCTAACCAAACCCTATCCATAATTAATTAGTCTAACCACTAACTAAAATTACTATCAAGTGGGCCATGGCTAACTAATGTATGGGTCCCACTAGAGTCAAAACTACCCCGGGTCCCTGATATAAGTCGGATTGAGTTGAAATTCGAACCCGACTCAAACAACCCCAAAATAATATCATAAATAAATAAATAAATAATTCCAAAATAATTCTAAGGTGGAAAAAATGACCAAAATACCCCTGTTCATGAAAACTGAGGGTGACAAATCTATCCACCTTAAAAAAAATTGTTCTCAAAATTAAAACAAACATACACTGAAATCACATACAGAAATAAAAATTATACCTCAGGGCTCGAAGAGATAAGGGTAACGCTCCCGCATGTTGTCCTCTCTCTCCCAGGTAGACTCACCTAGAGAGTGATGCCTCCATGCAACACGAACCAAGGGTATAACCTGGTTTCGGAGCACCTTCTCCCTACGACCCAGAATCTCCACTGGCTGCTCTGGATAGTGAAGAATAGGCCCCACCTCGATCGCTGAATGGTCTAATACATGGCTGGGGTCTGCTACGTACCATCTCAGCTGCGACACATGGAACACATTGTACACCCCCTCTAGCGTAGGTGGCAAGTCTAGTCGATAAGCTACTGCACCGACCCTCTCAAGGATAGTGAAGGGTCCGATGTAGCGCGGACTAAACTTTCGGCCTCCGCCAAAGCGAATCGTGCCCCGTGTCGAAGAAATCTTTAGGAACACCAAAGCACCAGCCTAGACATAAAATAAACTCAGTACACAGGACAAACAAAATCACAAGCATCACAAACAAGAACTGAAACTAACCTCAAACTCTAATGGTCTCCGGTAGCTATCGGCCCAATGCCGCTGCCTATCCTGAGCCACCCGAAGTTTGTCTCTAATCAACCTGGCCTTCTCAGCAGCATCCACTACCATCTCTGGTCCAAGCATCACTCTCTTGCCAACATCGTCCCATGACAAGGGAGTACGACATCTCCATCCGTATAGAGCCTCGAATGGCGACATCTCTATACTGGCCTGTTAGCTATTGTTGCAAGCAAACTCTACCAGGTGAAGGTGGTCCTCACAAAAACTTCTGAGATCTAGCACATACGTGTGAAGCATATCCTCCAAAGTCTGGATAGTCCTCTCCGACTGCCTGTCTGTCTGGGGTGATAAGCGGTACTAAACTTGAGCGAGGTGCCCAAGCTAGCCTACAAACTCCTCCAGAAGTGGGAAGTGAAACGACTGTCTCGGTCTGACACCATGCTCACATGAAACCCATGCAATTGCAAGATCTGACGAACGGACAGCTCTGCCAGCCTCTCCGTAGACAATCCCACCTTGAAAGACAAAAAATGGGCCGATTTGGTCAATCTATCAACTATGACCCAAATCGCGTCTTTCCCTCCAGGAGATCGTAGAAGTCCGGACACAAACTCTATGGTGATGCGCTCCCACTTCCACTCAGGAATGGGTAGTGGCTGTAGCAACCCACCAGGCCTTTGCCTCTCGGCCTTCACCTGCTGAAAAACCAAGCAGCGAGATACAAACTCAGCTACCTCGCGCTTCATGCCATACCACCAAACGTGCTCCTTCAGATCTCTGTACATCTTGTTGGCCCCAGGATGCATAGAGCACTAAGAGTGATGTACCTCCTGAAGAACCTCCTTCCGAAGCTCCCCACTTGGAACGCACAGTCTAGCACCGTACCGCAGTGACCCATCTTCGGCAATAGAGAAATCATCGAACAACCCTGCCCGCACATGCTCCCTAATGCTCCTCAGGACAACATCATTATACTGTGCTGATCTGACTCTGTCCATCAACTCAGACTGAATCTGTAAGCCATACATCTGCACCTCCATGCTCGGAATAATCATCTCGATTCCCAAAATGTCCAGGTCAGCCAAAAGATGACGATCTGCTATCAGATACATAGCTACTGGATACCTGCTCAAGGCATCTGCAACTACGTTGGCCTTCCCTGGATGGTACTGCAAGGTGATATCAAAATCTTTCATCAGCTCGAGCCAACGTCTCTGCCATATGTTCAACTCCTTCTGCGTAAACACTTACTTCAAGCTCTTGTCATCAGTGCAGATCTCAACCCGCTCTCCATACAAGTAGTATTTCTACAACTTCAAGGCAAAGATAACAGCAGCCAACTCCAGATCGTAAGTCGGGTAGTTCTTCTCATGAGGACGTAACTGCCTAGTGTTTGCCATTGATTGTAAAATAACAGAACAATTATCGGAGGACTGAACTTAGACTCACAATACAAACTCGCTTGTACAAAGAAAGCCTAGGGACGAAAACCTAGGTATAGCAATCTAAGTACAATTGTTTATTTTAGATTCTGAGGGATGACGATAGAGGCTCGGAAAAGCGACGGCAGCTCTGCCTTACTCCTTGGACGATCGGGTGCAGCCTTGGCTCTGTAGAAGAACTGCTTGGCGTTGATGAAGAAATACTCTCCTTTCAATTTCTCTCTGGCTCTCTGGATCCGAGGAGGGTTGTGCTCTCTCTCTCTCTCTGCTCTCCGCTCTCTGCTCTCTATGTCTGTCTATTCCTGTTGCAAAGAAATGGCACCTTGCTATTTATAAGAGTGGGGGCATCATTAGAGTTTTGCAATGATTGCCTATTCTCAAAAGTCGGCGGTTAAGGATCAATGAATCTGGGCCGCTCGTAATAGATTTTAGCAATTAATATGATTGCATCAAATCTTAGTAGACAATTAATAATGATTGCCATAAATCCTCAAGCTCGGATCTCCTGCCACGTGTTCAATTTGATTGATTGCAAATGATCTGATTTAATTCCAGTAATTATGAGGATGGCACTAAACCTGGTTGTTAGGATTTGTTAATGAATCTTGCCACGTGTCCCATTATTATTAGGCTGATAGCTGTAGGGACGCTGGCAGAACCGCGAGCCACTTAGGAAATCTAAGCCGCCTGAGGATTACCCTCCCTCCTGAACTGCATAAGGCTGACCACGTGCCAAGACTGCTTGGGAGTGGCCTCTGAACATTTGAATCGCATGGAGATGATCTAAGCTGCATGAGCGTAGGCGATCGCATGATGAGTGGCTTTCCAGTGAGCCGCATGAAGATAGTCCTTGTGAGCCGCATGGGTAGCCTCTACCTGAGCCGCATGGGTAGCCTCTGTCTGAGCCGCATGGGTAGCCTCTGCCTGAGCCGCATGGGTGGCCTCTGTCTAAGCCGCATGGGTGGCCTCTGTCTGAGCCGCATGCGACTATCCATATGTCAAGGCCGCATAAAAGTCTTTGGGGTTTGACGAATTGTGTCAGAGATATCCTTCGTTTCCCTAGGAGTCTGCTATTATGACATAGTCGTTATTGCATCTTTCTGTCATTGGTCAGATTTGTCAACCGTCAAGGTATTAAATACAGTAGAAGACAAAGGGAAGAGCTGTTGAGGGCCACGTGGCTCCTCTCTGGGCTGCATGGAACTATTCGAGCCGTATAGGCGCTTAAGCCGCATGGGTCGCTGAGGCACATGAGCTCTCTGAGCCGCTGTGAGCACCCTGAATTTCGGGTTGATTTTTTTTATTTTATTTTATTTCCTGATTGATTGGTTTTGATAAATATTTTATTCTGTTATTTATCTTTAAGTGTACTTTCCCGTGCCATTACTATTTGGAGTGTCAGGGATATTCAACTCTGAAAATTTTCTTCACGAGTTTTGGAGTGGACAGGATTACCTTCATGACGGTATATAGTGTCCCATCCAAACTTGTTCCCTTGTACTCTTTTTGCTTCGCTGAACTTCAGGTCGAATTAGACCATTGATTATTATTTATTTTTTTCCACTCTTTTTTTTGATCATTTTTCAGCACGTTACCGTGACTTTTAATTTGGGAGCGCAAGACCAGTCAGTTTCTTGAAACCAACTCCTCATTAATGATCTACTCGAGACGCTCTTCACCCATGACCTTTGTGTCCCACTCAGACACGTCATTTTGTGCTCCATTTGATTCGTACAACTTTCCTGACACGTGACCCGATTTTATTTCACTCCACGGCGTCACATTCATCTTCCAACTTGATTTGTGGGTCCCATATCGACCAAAACCTGTCCGCCCCAATTATGGACATGGCCCACTTTGAGTCTACTATCCGTCCGCCACTTGTGTCCCATTTATTGGAATCCCCATGTGCTACTTATTTACCCATGATCATCAACATCTATTTTAATTCGATTATTTTGCCATGTCCGGTTTTGGACCCAATCCGGCTCCACCGAGTCCAGTCCAGCTCCATGTTACTCTCCATCGTGACGCCCTCACATTTTTTTGCCCAAAAATATTAATTATTCTTCTACCTATTTTTAATTATTTATTAGAATTTTCCTTGAATTAAATCCTATAGGAATAACCTAATCTTTCCTATTTAAATTGTAGCCCTTTGATTCCCTAAATTAATCTCCTCCATTCATTTTCCTACATCAACTTTTCCCCCACACTTCACAGCCATAGGACGGCCCTAATTATGAGGAGAACACATTTCTCTCTTATTAATTGTTCTCTCTCTTTCTCTCTCTCTCTCCTTTCTATATTTCCCACAAAACTATTCCTACAACCACTCCCATGCAACCAACCTCCTCCACCTAGCCCGACATCACCACCCCAGTGGCCGGAGCTCCGACCTCACCCAGGCCGGCCTCCGGCGTGGCCTCGCCACCGGCCACCCCTGGCCGAGCATATCTCCTCCCTCCATTTCCTCCTCCTCCATCTCCATCTATAACACCACCACCTCCACACCATTCAGCCACCACCACCATCATTTTTTGCCGCCACTGGCCATGGACCACCGCCCCCAACGCTCGCCGTGGCTAGACTGGCCTCCCCGCGTCGCCTGGCCTGGCCGCGCCATCGCACAGCCCGCGCGCGCATAGCAGCGTGCATGGTCGTGCACGCGCGTGTGGGCGAGGCCGCCGCCGCCGTCGGTCGTCGTGCCCCGGCGACCCCCGCCGTTGGTAGCCCCCTCCGGCGAACCCAAGGATGTTGTCCCCTGGCGGCCACCGTCCTCCGGGATGCGCCGTCGAGGCGATTCATGCGTTTTGAACGAGATCCCGTCGGCGCGCGCGAGTTTGGAACTCAGAATTCGTGCTCCGTCGCAGCGACTTTGCGTATGTTTTCCCAGAGATCCGACCATTGGATCGGCGATTTCTTCGCTCCGTCACAATCTCGATATATCCACCTTCATCCCTGTCAATTTTCGTCCGTTGATTTTATCGTTTGATACATCAAAATCGGACACCAAGTTGACCGTTTAAATTGTATTAAATTTGGACAGTTTCGCGGGGCCAACTTCGTCAGCTTGTATCTCCTCCACCGCAGCTCCGTTTGACGTGCTACCAGTTCCGATGTGAAGATGGTATAACCCTCTTGCTACCTCTCCAGTTTTGTTTCATTGTGAGCTTGTTTGATTGGTTGAATTTGACGCCAAAGTTGGCCGTCCGAATTCGTAATTTCCAACTTGTAAAATTCCATTTTTGAACACGGGACTCCAGATTTCATTTCTGACACCACCATTAGACTTGTGGTGTTGTTTTGGCATCTTTTCATATAAAATTTGTTAGGGTTGGAGAACGTGGGCCGTGGCACATTTTTCGGTGCAAAGTGGGTCCCACATTCTGCGTCAACGGGACTTTTTGACGCCGGCTCATCGGAATCCAATTCCGGATATACCGTTGAGTTCGTATCATCATTCTGGACTCGTTGACATATAATTTGCTAGGTTTTGGTGGACATTGGGTCTGGCACGTATTTCAGTGCAAGTCGGATACCAATATCCGGGTCAACGGGTCATTTTGAGATCGGCTCTTCGGAATCCATTTTCGGAGATACCGTTGAGTTCGTATCATCATTCTGGACTCGTTGACAGGTAGTTTGCTAAGTTTTGAGAACTGTGGCTCCGGCACGCATTTTCGTGCAAACCGGAATTCTAAGTTCTGGTCAACGGGCCAAATTGAGATCGGGTCAACGGAATCCAATTCTGGAGATACCGTTGGGTTCGTATCGACATTCTGGTTTCGTTGACATATAATTTATTATATTTTATAGACTTGTTTTTTTGCACATTTTTCGGTGCAAAACGGCTCCGACACGGACACCGTTTTGACCCAAAATTACCTTTTTGCCCTTGTGTCCAAATTGGGCCGTTGGGTAGGCTATCCTAGCTAATTTGACCATTCTGGACACGTTGGAGATGTTCATTTCATCGTCCAACAATGTTTGTTGATAATTTTTCTGAGTTTAACCTTTTTATAATTAATTAATAATTAATTCATATAATATTCGTATTTCGGGATTAGTACAACGAAACTGAGATCAGCCAATTCCAGTGATCTCACATCGCTGAAATTGACAAGTTGGACACGTGGATCACTATAATAAGATTATCAACCTTACCGATAATCTTCTTATCTCGATTTGCGTGTCGAAAGTTTTGTCGTATAAATAACGAAGTATACTTTATATTAGACTAGAATTGACCCTGTTTGACCAGAGTTGACCAGTTGACCCAAAGTCAACTGTAAGTCAACACTTGACCTAGTTTGACTAGATTATTGACCGGAGTCGACCTAGAGTTGTTTTGACTTAGAAGAACCTAGAATAATGTAGATTGATTGTAGAGATTCTTTTATTACAACTTGAACACCTTGTAACCTGTGTTGCTTTAAATAGGACTCTATGGCTTCAGTGGGACCCCTATATACTTATCAGCTGTTCAGGTTATCGATGCGAGTACATTCTCTGATTATTTCATTTCCTGCTTAGAATTATTTCCTGCAGTAGATTACTTTACTTGTACTGTCACGTTGGTCACACAGATTGGTACTATATGGATCCCTTCTTGAGATGTTATCCTTAGGGAGCATCGGGTACTACATGATCTGTACGTTTTACTTACATGGCGTATCATATGCTTCATTGGTTCTTTGATCACTTATGACATATACTCTTATGATCGTAGAGTCTTCCTAGAATCCTTATCCCATTTATGGGACTACTATGTATCACCTTCGGGGTCTATCACCTTCGGGGTCTACCACCCTTCGGAGGCTGTTACATAGCATCATATAACATAACCTGGCTGGATCCTTGTGTATTGATTGGGGGTACGGGGGAGTAGAAATGGACATGTGAATAATACCCCAGTAGTATCTTATCAGAATCTCTTCCATATTGTCTTATCAGAATCTTCTATGCCATTTACATGTTCATATTGTACTCTGACTCACTAGTCACTTCTAGTTCTCTATTTATAGTAGATATTTCTATTACATCTTACTCTCTCTGTTTACATACTGCATTTCTTTCAGTACTTGTATCTTACTTTACTGCATGAATATATTTTCTAACCTGCGATGAACTGTTGAGATGTATTGTGCTCGCTCCAGTCCTGACTGGACCTGTTGATAAATTTTACAGATAGCCTTGAGGTGCCTGTTAGCCTAGAGGAGACTCATTAGAGGTTGTTTAGGTAGTTATTTCATTTTGTCTGGAGTTGTATTTACTTTGTGGATTACTGTATCTGTATTTGAGTTTTAAGATGTATTTCTGGGTTTATGTATCTTAGACACTTAGACTTCTATCTCCTGTATTTATTTTGGATTTCATGTTTTATCTATCCTTATCATGCTATACCTTAGATGTGATTGAGTCTGTATCTGCTATGTCACCCCCATTCGGGGAGTATAACTGTTTAGTCTTATACTGTTAGATGCATTGAGACCTAGGACAGCGTTCTACCGCCGACACTGCGACGTAGGCTGGGCGTTGTTACGTTCTCGTGCCCTAACTCTAGGGTGCGGGTCGTGACAGCCGCATAGGGATCCTTGGCCGCATGGATCTTTCTTTATTCTTTTCCATGCTTTACAAGACCCCCTTCAAAGTTTTCAATTTGCAAAATTGAAATACTTTGAATAAGAAGCATGGCTATGTATAAACTCTTCTGGCCGCATAGGATGTCCTGGCCGTATGGCTGTTCCAGCCGCATAGCCTCCTCAGCCGCATTGGTCAATCAGTCGCATGGACCCTTTGGCCGCATAGGCTGTCTGGCCGCATGAGTCTCCTTTCCACGTCATCCTGTCACGTGTGCAAATCTTTTGCATTAATTGCTGTTGATTTATCGTCAGTTTTAAGGCCGCTTTTGGGGAAAGGATCGTAAGAGTTTGGCCTTTATGTCAGTCGGCTCGTCTTGAGAACCGAAGGGTCGGTTACTGTACGTGGATCGAGGTGCCTCTCTCTTGCCTATAAAATATGAACGTGCTCAGTCGGAGAGACTTCTTCACTCTCTCTTTCGTCTTTGGCCCTAATTTTCTTCTTTAGTTTTCCTTCTCCGACAGTCGATACGATAATGGCCCCCAAGTCTTCCAAGGTCACTTCTGCTACTGCAAAGGGCAAGAAAACGGCCTCTTCATCGGCCGCTACGCCTGAAGTACACCCCGACGTCCACCCTGCTTTTAAGGGTAAGGATTGGATTTAAATGTTTTGAACCCTAAACCCCATGGCTCTGTTGCATGATTTATGCACAAGCCTTCATCCTTCGTCTTCATTGAACTGCCCAAGTTTAATCATGATGACACCGCTCTCGTATTCGAGCCGCATGGGGCATGCCCTGTGTTTGAGCCGCATGAGAAGGTCTTGAGCCGTATGAGCACTTTCTGGATTTGAACTGCATGAAGTCTCATTTGACCGAGACCGCATGTGCTCCTGATGAGCTAAACCGCATAAAACTTCGCTAAGTCGTGTCGCATATGCTCTTCTGCTAAACATAACCGCATACGTTTAACAAAATCGCATAAGTTCTATCGAAGCAGTGCTGCGTGAAACCCAACTGAATCGGGCCGCATAAGGCTGTGTTGACCCGAGCCGCATAGGTTCCATCGAAGCCGTGTCGCATAAAAACCAACTGAATTTGGGCCGCATAAGGCTTTGTTGATCTGAGCCGCATAGGCTTAGAGGAGCTTCTTTTTTTTAAAAAACTTTTGTTTTAACCCTCTTTTAATCCTGTTTCTTTTGTCTTCTTTCAGTGAATCTACCAACCAACCCGGCAGGAGTGTTTTGGTGGGTTCAGCACAGTATGCTGTGGCTGTGTGGCTCGACGGCTTAGTTCGACATGTGTCGGATCAGCTTTCCATCGATGAGCCTTTGGAGAGGTTGGGGGACATCAATAACCAGCCTTTCTACTTTCTTTGTACTATGATGAACTCGGGGAGACTGGAAGGAGAGTATCTGAAACCGACCTTTCTCTTTGGGGATGTTCTATCCATAAAGAACCCCCGAGTGGTGGACATCTCTGAGAACTGGGATTTTACTGTTGACGGGGTGGAGATCCATATTCCTGAAATGGAACGTTATTTTTCCCTCTCGTGGTTCAATATGGTACCGCTGAGCAGGCAGATGGTGGGCTCCCTAACTCCGACCCAATCATGGAGGTTCGTGGGCAACATCCACTATAATAGGAATATGGGGTCGGCATGTGCGAGCAGGGACTCGGTTAGTCGAAGCGTGATGGGACTGATTCCGGGTACCTTCATAAACGTATCTGGTCCCAACTTCACTTTTACTCTGGCTGATATTTTTCTGAATCAGCTCGCTCGCAAGGGGTCTTATCCTATTGGCAGGTTGTCGCTGTTGAACTGGATAAACCCCATCCCTACGTGGGTCAACCTGACCTCATGGATCTTGAGAAAATATGAGGCATTTCTTTGGGAGATTGACCTCTATTATGTCATCCGGGGCACCTGTTACGGGTTACCCATTAACAAGCCGTTATTCATGGCTCTTTTGGAAATGTATAACCGACGGACGGGAACTTTCTTCGCGTCCAGAAGGGAGTTGGGACTTGCTCTCCATAAAATGTATGCTGTTTCTAAGCTGCCATGGGGGGGTGAAGCCTTCGAAGTATATACCCTAACAAACGAGGAATTCGAGGATCTGGATCGACGATTTCCGGTTTTTGTCGTCGTGTACCAGGAACTGCTATGTCACCACAGTATTTGCCACCAAACGGCTATCAAAAAGAACAATAACTCAGAAGGGAACGCTTCCCATACTATATCTTGGGTCGCGTATCTTTTCAAATTCAGTCCCTCTGGCCGGGTTTCTTGTCGAGGTCCTCAGACCCAGGAGGAGATAAACAACCTGATATCGAATACCAAGAGGTCGAGGTCCACCGGTGACAAGTTTGGGAGTCGCACCGACTCCTTCAGCTATTTCTACTACGGTACACGGCAAATGTCTGAGAAGGCGCACTTGGCCGGATTCTTGATGGTGTGGCTACGAAAATACGTAGTCTCGGGAGGGACAGGTTCTATTGAAAGGATCAGCCGCCACTTCATCCTTTCGACCGTGAAGCTGGTCTTCAGAGTCAGGTTGGCCCTTTTTTCGGCTATGGTGTGTAGCATACACCACGGCCTCCGTGCCTTTTCGTCCAAAGTCATTACTCGCGAGACGACACTGGACTTTGAACGAATAGAACTACCCTACCATTATTCAATGGGTTGGCTATTGATGCATTATCTGTCGTTGATGAGGCCCAGGAAAGACGATGGCGTTACCGATGATGACGCTTTCCTTTTTCGATACCGTCGTCAGCCTTGGGAATTCGACACCATGCCAGCCAGTCGGAGGGCGTTGGCGAGAGTAGATGGGCTCGACTTCTTTGTGTCTGTCCCTCAATTTACCGCTAGAGAAGTGAGGGGTGTACACGTTGACGATATTGAGCCTCCCCTGCTCTTATCTAAAAAGATGCTTCTCTGGCTACACAATATTCGTCTGGCGCACCTGGTATATCGTTACCGCAATAACGTGTACCTGGAGCCCTACTTGCCTAGTAGGTTCTCCCGCCAGTTTGGGTACAGCCAGCTGTTCCTTGATTGTCCCAGTGCTTGCCTAGGCTATTAGGGCAGTGTCCTTGACGGTATTAGGGCGTAGCATTATTACAATGCGGTTCATACCCGAGCTAGCTTCTCGGTCCCCGATGCTAATACGCAAGGAGAGATTTTGTACATGGCGGCCCTCTATCATGTTACGGCGAACAAACCTCCCTTGAATTTTGACATGAGCACTAGCATTATTGTCGGGACTGGCTTGGCAGAGAAGCCCGAGGGGTCCAAGAAGAGGAAGAAAAAGGCGAATATGGTTCCTTTGCCGGACTCGAAGTCCACGACGGCGTGCGAAGAGGATGACGGGCAGGATGCCGATGATTCGTTCCATCCCTCAGATAAGGAGGCGGGGGATCAGCTACCTATCGTACCGGATGACATGGTTACGGGGCAGCCGCCTGCTGTGCCTGGTCCTTTGCGCAAGCGAAGCAGGCGTATGTTGACTGATGATAGCATAACCTACTCCATGAATTGAGCTGCGGTAAGACTCCACAGGCTATTTATTGATGATGTTGGCGCTGTTTTTGAGGTGATCTGAATTTCAACTACCTTTTCCTTTTTTTTCTAAACTATGGCTTAATTATCTTCTTTTACTCTTTGCAGGCATCAGAGGAGTCAGTTTTTCGGGATCCGACTGCTAAGGTCGATCCGGCCCTGACCACTTTGGTCAATGATATGTGCACCGATATTATTTCTGCTGGGGTTCTTCCGGAGGCGGCCGAGGAGTCCCACCTTACTGAGACCTCAGTCCATGGGGATGGAGGCTCTACTGCACCTGTCCCAGAGAATGATGAATTTCAACATGGTGATGCTGAACTGGCTGGCTCCTATTTGAGGGTGGCTGGGGCAGAGAAATCAGTTGAACTCAACTTGGAAGCCGCGGGTGAGGAGACTACGTTAGCTGCGAGCGAGCTGCGGCCTCTATGCCCCTCCCCTGGTAAGATAAGCTGAATCTTAACTTGTGAGGAGGCCTATCTGCTCTATCATCATATCCTTCGGGTTACGTCGATTGATGGTTGCTTTGGACGTACAGGTCCCACCCCTTTATTGCCGGTGACGGACATTGTTGGGGTGCACTCTACCGGAGGGGATCTGATGGAAGCACCCGTGCCTCCTTCTCTTCCCACCTATATTGAAGGGCCTCCTGCTGGTTCAAGTTTGGGGGCTCAAGTGGTGGCACAGCCGAGGCAAGGAACAACGCTTCCTGCGTCTACCTCAGTGAATATGGTCTCGGGGGTTGACCTTTCCGCCTTGCCAAGTATCGAAGCTCTTTGGGCGGCGGAAGAGGAGCTAGCCGCTATTCATGCATCTTTTCGCACGAAATTTGTTTCCCTGGTGGCAGGGATGGCAAGTTCCGATGCTACACCTTCAACATTGCCGGCCACACTCCCTCTAACGCCATCCTCTACAGAAGTTTTGGATGAAGTGTCCCAGGATGTGGTTGACAGCTTTCACCGTAATCTGAAGAGAGGGGTCGAGGCAGCCGTGGAGAAGGAAACTCCCTTTTCTATGGCCCGTCGGTGCGCCGGTGGCCAAATCGACATCCTTAGAACACTCTCCGGTAGGGCGGGGTTAGCTGCCCTTCTGGAGCCTAAGCTGTTAGAGGTCGATCGTCTTGTGGCCTAGTTTCGTGTGTTGCAGCAAGCTGATCTGTCCGCGGTGATAGATCAAGAGTGCACTTTCCTCATAACTGCGATGGAGAAGATGAGGCTTGCTCGGGAATCGATCAAGCTGACTATACTGAAGGACTGTCGTGATCTGTCTCAGTTACACGATCAATGGAGCCGTAGAAGTAAAGATTGTACGGCTCGGGAGGCGACCGCCACCCGCGGGGTAATTGACACCATGGAGCAAATCCTTTAGCTGCAGAGGAAGCTGGCCTTCCTGGAGTCCGAGCTCGAAGCCGCCCGTACTGAGAAGGGGCTTGCTATCCAGGAGGCTGACAGACTTAGTCGAGCTTCTGCCAATCTGTAACTCGCCCTAAAGAAGATGGTAGATGACTGGCGGGCATATATGCACTTGGATGATGTGGAGCAGTTGTCCCAGGAAGCCGAGTGTAGAGCTAGACAGTAGCTTGAGCGGGGGACCATCTTGGTGAGAAACCGCCTCATTGAATTATGTAATGTCGAACTATAGTCGGCCTTTTTATCCTTTTGTTTTTGTTCTTTTTTTTTCTTTTTGAGAGGGACGTGGTCCCAAAACATGTAATGCTTTTTGGCTTCCAAATAAAAAGAGTATGTTTTATTTTACCCTTTATTTGTACTGCTTGTTGTGCTTGTGGTGTTATGGTGGTGTTTGCCCCGCATGGGGGACTTGTTTGTGGACCTGTTACCCTTGGCATACCTTGGTTTTAGGTACGGATAACAAGTTTGATTGGGGATACCTAGAACAATTCCACGGCAAGGTAGTCGTGGGTGTTCCCGGTATCGGAAGAGGGAATGCCATGGAGCAGCTGGGCCCCCAGGGCATGATGAGAAATGATGGACCTGTACTAAGAAACTTACCAAAGGATATTTGTGGGCCTATTATCCTTGGTGTATCCTGACTTAGGATATGGATAATAGGATGAAAGGGAACCGACATACTTACTCAGAGGTAATGAGGACATGGCAAGCATGAGGGTTTCACCGCGGAGCCTTCCTACTCAGAGGTAATGAGGACATGGCAGGAGTGGACTCAACGGAGCATATTTGTGGACCTATTATCCTTGGCGTACTCCGGTTGTGGGTACGGATAAAAGTCGAAAGGGAATCAACATACTTACTCAGAGGGTAATGAGGACATGGCAAGCATGAAGGTTTTTCGACGGAGCCTTCCCACTCAGAGGTAATGAGGACATGGCAGGAGTGGGCTCAATGAAGAGGTACATAGAACGACTCAGAGGTAATGAGGACATGGAAGTTCTATGTAAAGGGTTGATTTATTTTTGGCGGAAGTGAAAGGACTCAGAGGTAACATCGACATGATCGTTTTGGAAATTTGTGGATCTGTTACCCTTTTTGTGCACTGGAAGTGCGGGTAGTGGATCATGAGGGAGGATCTCTTTCAGGAAGAAAGTTCAGAGGTATGGTCATACATGACTTACTATCTGAAAGAGTGACCGGAATGTGAATTCAGAGGCACCTGCGGGTACATAACTCGATAATCTGGAAGATTGTGAGTTCAGCAGTACGGGAGGGTACATGACTCAATAATCTGGGATTGCAAATGTGGCTTCAGCGGTACCGCGGGTACATGACTTAATAATCTGGAATTTGGAATATGAGTTCAGCTGTACCAGAGGGTACATAACTCGGTAATCTGGAAAATGTGATATGAGTTCCATGGTACCGGCGGGTACATGACTTGATAATCTAGAATTTTGGAGTATGAGTTCAGCGGTACCAGTGGGTACATAACTCGATGATCTGGAAATGTGATATGAGTTCAGTAGTACCGGCAGGTACATGACTCGATGATCTGGAAAATGTCGTTTCGACATAATATTTCTTCAGAAACTTGTCGTTGAGGGCAACATGAGCAAGTCTCCATTTTGTTTTACGAGACGGTAAGCACGTTGGAGAATACAGCCTCAATGATAAATGGACCTTCTATTTTGGCTAGAACTTGTCGGCGGTCTTGTGAGTCATGACCATCGGCCTGCGGACTGCCAGAACGAGATCGCCATTTGGAATGTTCTGATTTTAACCTTCTTGTTGAAGGCTTGGAGATGCGTGCTTGGTATAGCTCGATCCATTGCTGATCCAGGAGGCACTTTTCATCTAAGGCCTCCAACTCTTGTAGTCGCGACGATAGTTATCATCCGTCGATAATTGGTAAGTAAGGGCGACGGAGTGAGGGTATTTGAGTTTCCAACGGAGGACTACCTCACTTCCGTACACCAGGAAAACGGCGTATTTCCAGTGGCGTTCAGACTGTAGTTCGGTATGCCCATAAGCATTCACCAGCTTCTCGTTCCAGTCGTTTGTTGGATGATACGAACTTCTTGAGAAGTTTGATGATTATTTTGTTGAATGCTTCTGCCAACCCATTCGCTGCTAGATTGTATGGCGTTGAAGCAATATTCTGGATGCGTTGCTTGTCGCAGAACCGATAGAAGACGTGGCTTGCAAACTGCGGACCATTATCGTGGATGATCCTTCGGGGCAGTCCAAACGATAGATGACGTGATGCTTGAGGAAGCTGATCATGGTTGAAGTCTTTACTTCTGCAAGCGGGACAGCTTCGCCCATTTAGAAGTAATTTGTGATTACGAGTATGAAGCGATGTCCTGGAAGGAAGGTGGGGCGATGGACCGATGATATCCATTCCCCATGCTTCGAATGGCTAGGATGCCACTGTAGATGTAGGAATTCGGATGGTTGTGGATGAATTCGCGTGGACTTGGCAAGCTTTTACTTTCTTGCATATTCTATCGCATCTGCTACCATCGTGGGCCAGTAGTAGCCCATTCGGCGAGACGGTCTTACAATTTTGGCCAGGCTGATGGGCCCCACAGACACCGTTATGAGCTTCGCGTACGGCTTCTTTGGCTTTGCGTTTGACAGTCATCGAAGCAATAATCCATCGTAGGATTGGCGATACAGCATTTTTGTCTCTGTATCGTAGAAGAATCTGAGAGAACCTTCTGATAGAGATGGCCTCTTTTGGGTTCTCGGGCAGGATCTCGTAAACTACGAAGTCAGTAAATGGTTGTCTCCAGTCTGGGACTTCGTCGATCGTCTGAGCGGAATAACTCACCACGAATTGAATATTGTTCTTGGGACAGACCAGTTCATGGCCTATCACATCTACCGATTGATGAGTATGATTTGGCACTGCAAGGGAAGCGGCAAGGCCTGCTAAGGCATTAGCTTGATATTTGGAGTCTGGGAACGTGTTCGATGAAGAACCCCTCGAACGATGAGATGATGTCGATCGCTATTTGGAGATAGGGGATCATGTCTTCATGGCGGATTTCGTATGAACCCCGGATCTGATTGACGATTAACTGCGAATCGCCGTATGCTTTAAAATATTCTACCTCCACCTCTCTTACAAGTTGGAGGCCAATGACCAAAGCGTTGTACTCGGCCACATTGTTAGAGAAGGGTTCTGTGAGAAAGTAAGCGCGATTGATCACCAATCCGGAAGGAGAAACCAGTACCACCCCGACTTCGACGACGATGTTGCCCTTAGGTCCGGTCCTTGAGGCGGTCGAAGAACATTCGCCATATATCATCATGAGAGGTTGCATGCGAGTCGGCGACCTCATCTGGGATTCCTTATATTCTGGACGACTCCGAGCCTGGGTGGGCTGCCGAAAAGTCTGCCAGGGCTTGACCTTTAACAGCCTTTTAGGGGACGAAGATCATATGGTAGGGGAGATAGTAATATTACCCATGTAGCGAGGCGAGAGCTGAGTACCCCTGGTTCAGTCATGAGGACCCTGAGAGGGTTGACTCGTGAGATCACATGTATGGTTTGTCCTGTGACATAGTGTCACGTCTTTTGAATGGCGAACACCAGGGCGAGGTATTCCTTCTCCACGGCGGTATATCGGTGCTCTGGCCTAATCATCATTCGATTGAGGTAATATATAGCTTGTTCATGGCCGCATCATTATTTTCTGCCAGCAGAGCGCCGAGGGAATGCTCATTGCTCGTACATATAGCAAGAATGGTTTCCCAGCAATCGGGGCACCAGGACTAGAGGGTTCGACAAATATTCTTTGATGCTGTCGAAGGCACGCTGATATTCTTCGTCCCATACGAATGAGACGCCCTTCTTTATGAGATGGGTGAATGGCTGACAACGTCCGGAGAGGTTGGAAATGAACCTCCTGATGTAAGCTAACCTCCCTTGGAGGCCTCGAAGTTCTCGAAGATTTATCGGGGGACCCAATCCATGATTGCCTTTGTCTTCTCAGGGTCTACGTGGATACCCTGGGCGGTGATGATAAAACCCAAGAACTTTCTGGATACGCCCAAGAAGGATTTTATGGGATTCATCTTCAGGTTGTGTGCGCGTCAGGTCGAATACCGTCCTCAGATCCTGGAGGTGGTCACCCTTACAGCGACTCTTGACGGTGATGTCATCAACATAGCACTCCACGGTCTTGCGCAAGTGATCCCTGAAGATGATACTCATATCTCTTTGATACTTGATGCCAGCATTGTTTAAACCGAAAGGCATGACTGTGTAGCAGTATGTGCCAATCGGTGTTCGGAATGATGTATGCTTTTCGTCGTCAGGAGACATCTTGATTTGGTTGTACCCCGAGAACCATCCATGAATGACATGTGTTCGAAGCCGCATCATGATGTCTTCATGGTTGTACCAAAGAACCCTTCCTAACTCTGTATACCAACTGGAACA
>JANAVB010033533.1:0-47969 GCA_029216955.1 Iris pallida
AGTCCAAAATAAGTTAGAACAACGAGAACCATGATGGAAAAGCATATATAAAGAACTAGCAAAGAGATGAACTAACAGGATATGAACTAGCACTAGAAAGATATGAACTAGCAGAATATAACTAGCAAGGTATGTACTAACAAGATATGAACTAGAACTAGATAAAGGAAAAATAGGAATAACTATGTGTGAAATACCTTTTAATACGTGAACGGCTGGCTTATAGCACATCATACGATGGCTATCCACAATAATAGGGTACGGCTAACTCATACGTGGGGTGTATGACTTAGCTATCCATAATCAAAATAGTTGGATTTGTTCACGTACTTATCGAGTATTTCTCCTCTCGACTCTCTAACAATCAATAACGATCAATTATACACTAAGAAGGATACAATAACTACGGGTCACAATCGTATCTCAATGGAATATCAAGCAATATCTCAATGGGATATCAAACAAGGAAATGATAAAGAAATATTATAATGAACCAAACATAATACAATACTGTACTTGCCTGAATCCTTGCACAAATCGTAGTCACAAGTCGAGGATGGGGATTGTTGATCTAGAGGCTGTTAACCTATAACTTATATCGAACCGTGAATCGTGCACAAGTCAATTCTAAGGTTCTAGTTCTAAAAATTATGGAATAAGTGGCTAATGGATTACTAATCTAATAATAGTTAATTCTAGAATAATTCACTTAAAAACCTAATTTAACCTAATAATAATCTTAATATAATCTAAACATGCAAGTTTGGCCATCAAAAGTCATGTTTCCAATTTTGGAAACCATGACACACAAATCGAGGCGTGCATTGACTACCTAGTCAAACATCATGAACACTAGATTTGAAAATGCACCTTGGTAGATTTCAGCGCCACGAGTGCGCTGGAATCAGTCGTGCCGCAAAATCCATTTTGGTTAAAAGATATCGCCGTTATGGCTAATCGTGACCAAAACGGTGATCAACTGATCAATTCTGAGTTCAATAGAATAACTAAAATACTAGATGAACAAAATAATTTTTGGAAAAAATATATGTCGTAGAGCTCTGTGTTTGCTTTCCGAAACTTCAAACGGTTCGTGATTTCGATTTCCGGTCCTCCCGGAATCTCGAAAATACCGAAATATGTCAAGTTTCGGACAACCGACACTCTACGAATTCTCTAGAAATTAAGGTAATATATACGAAAATAAATTACATATTCAGAAAGTTTACCTCAAGACAAATCCAATAAAAAAATGGCATACTAAAATCACGTCGGGGTTGACGGCAATCGCCTCGGGAAGTCGGGGGTCTCCTTGGAATCAAAACTCAAAATTCGGCAGAAATAAACTAGAGTTACGAAAAAAGAATTATATATATATATATATATATTAATATATATATATATATATATAATATATATATATATATAATATTATATATATATATATATATATATAAAGAGAGCAGCCAAGAGGCGGTTACTGTAGCATTGGCGCCGACAGGTAGGCCCTCCTGGGTGATGACTGGGTAATTATTTATTTTAATTCAAAAAATTATTTAAAAGTTATTTTAAGTCCAAATAAACTCAAATAAAATCCTTAAAATTCTTAAAATTTGTAGAAAATTATAGAAAACATATTTAAGCTTCTAGAGTATAAATAAAAATACTTTACCGCATATTAGTCCCAAATGGTCTCATAATAATTATTGGAAGCCTTTAAAAATAATCAACCTTAAAAAATAAATACTTAAAAATTTCCAAAAAATATGGAAAAATTCTAGAAAATATAAAATAGTATAATGAACCCTAGAAAAAACATTTGGGGTCAATATTTGCTCTTAGGCTAGCATAATAAATTCCAGAAGTCCTAGAAAATAGGTTTTTTCTATATTTTATTATCAAAGTATTCCAGAAAATACCAAAAAATCCAGAAAATAGTTTTTGAGGTTCTAGAACCTAAATAAAATATTGGGTCCCAAAAATAACCCCGAATGGCCATATGGTAAATCATATTCAAATAAATAAACAAATTTGGGAAGTGGACTTACAGCTCACACCACTCATAACATCCAAGGGAGAGATCATGTGGGTTCACCCGGATCTCGTTCCAGAGCTGACTCAATCGGGGTACCCTTTACCTTTAAAAGCAAAGACAAGAAGACCAAGTCTTGCCGAATGGTGACTTCCTCCCTTGAGGAAGAACTGCCCGTACAAACGCGTTCACAGCAGAACACCCAATCAGAGGAGGCTTCATCCGAAGTGACACCTCCTATCATCACCACAGCTGTCCAAGGAGAGGGTTCATCCCAACCTCCTATAGCTGACAAACAAAAGCAGAAGGAGGCCCGCTTTGACAAGCCTCTTCGAAAAGACAACACTCTAGGGTCAACCAAGCCCCATAACTTCGACATACTGGCACAACTGGCCAGTACTCCAGTACGGCTTTCCCTATTCGAGCTCCTCCGCCAATCCAAAGATACTCGGGAGGATCTCTACGAAGCCCTAAAGGACGCCGAGTCTTTCATCAGTCAGGTCAAGCAGCCTGACGACGATCCTACAGCGTGTTCGTACTGTCATAATGTGGAGGAGATCGTCCCCAACATCACATTCACTCAACAGGACATGATGCTCAAGAACAACAGGCACAACTGACTCTTATATTACACATGGTATGTCGGTGCCATCAAGGTGGATCGAATGCAGATCGACCCTGGGTCTTCTCTCATCATCATCCCTCGAACTCTACTTCAGATGTTGGGATCCCGATGCATCGCCTGACGGCGTATTATACTACCATCAGTGGCTTAAACGCCAGTAAGAGTGAGCCACTGGGGAAGATCCGCTTGAAGTGTCACATCGGCGATCTCTAGACCGAGGTGACTTGTTATGTTGTGGATGCAGATGTCAACTACAACATTCTGTTGGGACGGCCGTGGATACATGAATACATGGCAGTGCCATCCACCCTCCACCAATGTATGAAATACGTATCCACCAGCGGCATCAACCGAACAGAGTTTGCTGATGTCGATCCCTTCATAGGTATTAAGCCTTCTTCACCGACGCCGACCTGTACAAATCAATTCATCTCGAAGATGAATCCAATAACGCTGACGACGAGGCAGAAGCTGAGATCGAAGCTGACTCAGAGGTAGACATGATAATCAATGCTCCCTTAAAAGTGTGACTCAAAGGGAGACCGCCTCAAACACCGGCTCCTATGGTAGTCAAACTCTGTGGGAAGGCGCCAACTTCTTCGGGCACTACACCCAATGAAGCTCTATTGAAGATACGCCTCAAAGGCAAGCCCCCTCAAGTGGCGGCTGTAGGAACGAAATAGTAAAGCGTAATACTCTAGAGGGGGGTGAATAGAGTTGACAGCAGAATAATAATACTAAATAAAAATATTAGTAGCACAATCACAGAATATTAATCACAACTGAAATAATGTAAAGGCAGAGTTAAGAGAGCAAACGCAAAGACAGCGATGTATACTGGTATCCCTGTTGAGGACTAATCCAGTCAATAGAACTCTTGCTACCAGTTGAATCCACTATTGGAAAAACCGTAAGTTTTCTTACGAAGTCCTTGCAACTTCTACAACGCGAGCTTTGATACGAAGAACTCGTCCAACTTCAAATATGAAGAGGTATTCTTCAATCAAGCCTTCTGATTACAATCTCTCAGAAACTTCTAGACCATAGCGCACTGGCAAATTGACTAGAGGATTGTAACTGGCTTGGGATCTGAAATTGTAAGCTCTAGAAAAATCTTTGGAAGACTGAAAGCTTTAGATAGAGAGAAGATTGAAAGTGAATGAGTGAGTTGAAATGATCGAAATCCTTCTCTATTTATAGGAGTTCCAAAGGTAGACTTCTGTCAGAATTCGGGCAGAATTCGGGCAGAACTCTTTGAGCAAATCTCGGTCAAATCTGCAACTGCAGGAGGACCAAGTTCCAGAGTTTCAAAATCACAACGGCCACTAACCGAACTCTGGCCGAACTCTGGCCGAACTCTGGCCGAGTTCTGTCAGGGCTAGGTTAGGGTTTTAAAAATGGGTTTTGGTGATTTTTGAAAACCTTTTTGAAAACCTTTTTGTAAATATTTTGATAGGTCATTTTAAAAACATTTTGAACTATTTTGGGGATAGCCTATTTGCCAGTATGACTCGATGTACAACAAATTTCTAGACTCAAATAAATGAAAAATTACATTGCATAGGAAATACAGACTCGAGTAGGCAAACAGATCTTCAGTCTTGAACGGAGTGGATAGCCAATCTTGCTTATGTCCAAGTAACCGAGATGTCCCAACTAGCTTTGTATATCCAGACAGAGTTTGATCAGTTATTAAAATCAGGTTGACCATATGACCAATGGGCCAATAATCTCCCCCATTTTGATAATTGACAAACTATGAATGATATAACATTAAGCTTGTTCAAAAAGAATCAAAACGTGAAATTGTTCAAGTCCTGTATTTAAACTCAAAAAAAAATGTTAGATCTTTAATTTTCTCCCCCTTTGTCACTTAGCAAAATAATTGCACAAGAGAAGGCTTCCCCGCATTTAATGCAGAAGGCTCCCCCGCAATTAATGCATAAGGAATAAATAGTGAGAAAACATAAACAAATAAAACATAATAAAATACATCATCATAGGCATGTAAAGTATCTACAAATTATTATCACATGCATGCTATTGTTTCAAAAACATAAAGAAATCTCAGGCATGCTATTTCACAGGCAGATTGTAATGAAGAAGCAGTATAAAAGATAGTGCAAAAACAAAGTGCTGAAATAAACTGGAATGTCATAAATGAAACACCATAAGCATGTCCATAAAAAAGTACTGAAACAAAGTGCTGATAAAAATCAAAAGTAATGATAAAAAGAAAAACTAATAAAACTTGGAATGTTGGAGCATTTCCAAGTATACAATAGAATATCACTAAAGATCAAATCACATCTCCTCATCACTATCCTCGTCAATATCATCATCAGCAGCTCGGCCAGCATGACCGGAAGGACCAGCACCAGAAGTACCAGCGCCAGAATGATGATCGGAAAGCACAGTTTAACAAATAGGTGTAACCCTAATACCTCAAAGAAGTGACGATGATCGGGAAATACCGTCCATTTGATCGGAGCGCCGCCGCATATGGATCGGGTGGAAAAGTCACCGTACCATAATAGGGCTTGATCGAGGGTTTGAAAGAAGAACCCATCGAAAGCGCCGTCGCTCGTTTGGATCGACGAAAACAGTGAATCCGTGTGAGGATTCGAAGACGACCCTTCCTCACTAGGAGTGGTCTTCTTCCTCTTAGATGGATTAAATCTAGGTGCCATTGGAATAAAAAGCACAAATTAAAAGGTGGAGAGAGAGGGAGTTATACCTCACGAAAATAGGATATGTTGTAGAGAATGTCGATCTTCGCACGATTCCAAATTTTGGAGAGATTTCACCAAGTAGATTGGAAGGAAAGGATTGGTAAAAAGCTAGGGTTTGAAGACTCGGGACGGCTGCTGCTGCTGTTTGAATTGGTTTGGAAGCAATGAAAGAGAAGAAGCTCTCGGGTTCTGAATATATACACAGATACCCTCAACCGAACTCGGGCCGAATTCGGTCAGAGCTCTGGCCGAATTCGCCTAGGGTTCTTCAAAGTTGATTTAAGCCACTTCTTTTTTATTGTCTCATTTCAAATATTTAATTCAAAGATTAGTTATTTTAGCCTTCAAATAACATAATTAATAATATTTTATGAATTAAATATCTTTACACAGCGACTGTCTCAGATTAGCTGTAGGAGTACTGTCCCAGCTGGCGAAGGTTCACCGGGGAACTCTTAAATACCGCTTCGCTTCAACCGTAGTTTGGTGACAGACAGACTCTTTATTGGCTTGTCTCTAATACAATTTTTGCGTATTAAGATATAATTATAAAACAAAATCAATTAATATTATTGACGTCCAAAATTCCTAATTCTCGACGTAAATAATTGAAACGATCTTCCGCTAGAGGTTTAGTGAAGATGTCAGCTAATTGATTTTCAGTATCTATGTACACAAGGTTTATATCTCCATTTTGATGATGATCTCTAAGAAAATAATGTCTAATCTCGATATGTTTAGTACGAGAGTGACATACTGGATTCTTAGTCAAATTAATAGTGCTCATGTTATCACAGAAAATGGGAATGTGTGTAAAATAAATCATAGTCTTCTAGGGTTTGTTTCATCCACAAAATCTGAGCACAATAACGTCCTGCGGTGATGTACTCAGTCTCTGTTGTTGATAGGGCTACAGAATTTTGCTTTTTACTAAACCAAGAGACTAAAGCTTTGCCTAAGAAATGACATGTGCCACTTGTACTTTTTCTATCAACTTTGTATCCAGCAAAATCTCCATCCGAATAGCCAATAAGGTCAAAGGACTTAGTTTTGGGATACCACAAGCCAACAGAAGAAGTGCCTTTAAGGTATCGGAAGATACGCTTAACTGCGGACAGATGTGATTCCTTTGGGTTAGCTTGAAAACGTGCACACAGGCAAACACTAAACATTATATCAGGACGACTAGCAGTTAAATAAAGTAAACTACTAATCATACCTCGATACTTACGTGTGTCGACTGGCTTGCCTTGTTCATCTGAATCAAGCTTTGTTGAAGTTACCATCGGAGTGCCAATAGGTTTGACATTGTCCAGATCGAACTTCTTTAGCAAGTCTTTTGTGTACTTGGCTTGATTTATGAATGTCCCATTATCGGTTTGTTTGATTTGCAATCCGAGAAAGAATTTCAGCTCTCCCATCATGCTCATTTCAAACTCATTCTGCATACACTTAGAAAATTCTTGACAAAGAGATTCATCAGTGGATCCAAATATGATATCATCAACATAGATTTGAATTAAAAGCAGCTTGCCATTAAAAGATTTAATAAAAAGTGTAGTGTCAACCTTTCCTTTTGAAAAAACCGTTGTCAAGTAGAAAAGAGCTTAGACGATCATACCAAGCACGAGGGGCTTGTTTCAAACCGTATAGAGCTTTCTTCAACATGAAAACATGGTCAGGATTTTTGAAATCCGTGAAACCCGGAGGTTGTGCTACAAAAACTTCTTCTTTTATAAAACCATTTAGAAAGGCACTCTTGACATCCATTTGAAAAAGTTTGAAATCATGAAAACATGCAAATGCACATAACATGCGAATGGATTCTAATCTCGCAACTGGGGCATAAGTCTCATCGTAGTCGATACCCTCTTCTTGATTGTATCCTTGAGCTACGAGTCGAGCCTTATTACGAGTCATTAAGCCATTCTCATTCAGTTTGTTTCGGAATACCCAACGGGTGCCAATGACTGGATGATCAACAGGCCTGGGAACAAATTCCCAAACTTGATTCCGTTCAAATTGGTTTAATTCCTCTTGCATAGCATCTATCCAAAAACTATCACTACATGCTTCATCAATAGTTTTGGGTTCTAGCTGTGAAATAAATGCAACACTAGAAACAATATCTCTACAGGATGTACGAGTACATCCTCCCTTGGTAATATCACCAATTACCAAATCCTTTGGATGATTTGCTGTAAATTTCAACCTTTTTGCTTCATTCTGAAGGTAGCTGGTTCCTGGATCTTCTCTAGGAGGTTCAGCTAGTGCAGAGCTTGGTTAAGAATCAGCTGGAGTTGAGCTTGGTACAGATGTATCTTCGTCATTGTCATCAATCGTTATTTGATTTAATTCATCAAAGGTGACATTGATTGACTCTTCGATAATCATGGTACGTTTGTTGAAGACTGTGTATCCTTTGCTCTTGGCCGCATAACCTAAAAATATACCTTCATCGGCCTTTTCATCAAAATTTCCCAAATTGTCTTTTGTGTTAAGAATAAAACATTTACAACCAAAAATTCTAAAGTATGAAACTGAAGGAATTCTATCAAACCATAACTCAAATGGAGTCTTCTTCGATTTGGGTCGAATTAGAACTCTATTGAGAACAAAGCAAGCTGTGTTGACAGCTTCAGCCCAGAAATATTTGGGTAGACTAAACTGGTTTAACATTACTCTGGCCATTTCGGTTAGAGTTCTGTTCTTACGTTCCATAACCCCATTTTGTTGTGGAGTCCTAGGGCAGGAGAACTCATGAATAAAACCGTGTGTGTCACAAAAATGCTCAAAATCAGCATTCTCGAATTCGCCACCATGATCACTTCTAATGCGAGTGATCATGTAACCTTTTTCATTCTGAACTTTCTTGTAAAAGGCGACAAATTCAGATAATGCATCATTCTTGCGTGTCAAGAAATATACCCACGTGTATCTAGAAAAATCATCTACAATTACGAAAGCATAAAGTTTACCTCCGAGGCTAGCAACTCTGCTAGGACCAAATAAGTCCATGTGAAGCAATTGTAGAGGTCTAGTAGTACATACTGCGTTTACTGACTTGAAAGTGGATCTGGTAGCTTTGTTCCTTTTACATTGACTGCATACCGAATCCTTCTTAAATGTAATGTCCGGTAAATCGCGTACTAGCTTCTTTGTGGATAATCTTGATATTGTATCCATATTAGCGTGACCGAGTCTCATATGCCACGATGACTCTCATCACTCTTGGCCATTAAGCATCTACCTGAAATGTTAGTTTTTTCTAACAAATAGAAACATATATATTGTCTTCCCTGATACCTTCAAAGATAGTACTACCGGTTGAGCTATCAACTATAGTACATTTGTCTTTGCCAAAGTTGACGCCATAACCATGATCAGCTAGATGACTTATGCTGAGTAGGTTATGTTTCAACTCGGTAACCAGACAGACATCCTTAATTACAGGATATGGAGACTTACCAACATCACCGATACCAATAATATACCCTTTCAAATTATTACCGAAGGAGACATAGCCTTCCTTCTTTTTCTTCGACAGTGTTGCAAATAGGGTAGCATCACCGGTCAAATGCCGTGAGCAACTGCTATCGAGGATCCATTTGCTTCTAGCATGTGAAGGGTGTTCCACCTACAAAATAGTTTGCAGATGAAACCTTTGGTACCCATTTCTTGTAGGGTCCTGAATTGTTAGCCTTAGGTATCCAAGTATAAACATTTAGATCTACAAGCTTTCTCATTCTACATGCAGATGATATATGACCAATGAGGCCACAATAATGACATTGTATATGTCGAGTGTTGAAAGCTGAGTTGTGCATGGTTGGTAGGTTTGGGTTTTCTAGTATAGAAGAAAGCATACCTATAATCTTGTTTGGGCTTGACCTTTTGGGGTAAAGGTTTGATAGGGTTAGGTCTGACAGTGTTTGGCTTGGGAATGTTCCGATTTTTCGGTAAGTGACACGTGTTAGGGTAGGAAGCAGCAAGCTCAGGCTGTTTTCCTAGCCTAATTTCCAATCTTTTGGAAGTGTCATACAACTTAGTATAATCAGAAGTAAGTGATTCCATTCTGATTTGTGCATATTGAAGACTTTTTTCTCTATAGAAAGTTCTTCCTTGAGTTGGTCAATAATTTTGTCTTTCTCTTCAGATGACTTGGTAGTCTCGTGTAATAAGAGCTTTATTGAAGAAAGCTCACCAGACTCACTAATATTATTTCTAACCTCAGCTAGTAGGTCGGTAAGTCTACCTATTTCACCTTTGTACTCTTTGAGTACCTTCTTAGAGGTCTGATACTTACTACGCAGTTTCCTGTAATCAGTCATCAGGTCACGTAAGGCATCTCCTAATTGCTCAAAGGTGAAGTCATAAGTTTCTACAGGTTCAGTAGGTACCTGATCGGTTGTCATGAAGCATACATTTGCAGCGTCCTCTGAGTGTTCGTCTTCTGAGTCGCTGGCTTCACTTTCATGCCATATGCTGGTGTTGGCATATTTCCGAGAAGTTGATCTTTTCAGGTTCCCTTTATCATACCTGTTGTTCTTCTTGCTCGATGATGAGTTTGGGACAATCCTTCTTCATGTGTCCCTTCTTTTTGCAGCCATAACAGACAGCATCTTCTTGGTACCAGTTGTTGCTGTTGTTTTCTTTGACTCTCTTCTCATGTCTCATGAATCTTTTGAACTTTCTTGCTAGGAGAGCTTGATCTTCAGCGTCAAATCCACTGTTGTCTGAGTCATCTTCAGCAGCTTTTCTGTACTGAGCCTTGAGGGCGATAGTCTTCTCCTTTGGTGCAGGCTCTTCAAAATCTTGTAGCTCCAGTTCATGAGTGAGTAGCTTACCCATGAGTACTTCGAGGGACATAGTTTGAGGTCGTTCCCTTCAATGATTGCAGTAGCCTTTGGAATCCAGTTCTTGGTGAGAGCTCGCAGGAGTTTGCGAATCTTTTCATGGTTACTGTAATCTTTGCCTAGGGAGGACAAAGGATTTACAATATCCAAGAATCTCTCGAACATTTGTGACTGTTTCGTTGGGCTTCATTTTGAACGCCTCGTACTCTTGAGTAAGTCTGCTGACTTTAGATTCCTTGACTTGAGTCGTGCCTTCATGTGTGACTTCGAGTAGCTTCCATACTTCATTGGCCGTTGTGCAGATAGACACCCTGTTAAATTCAGTTCTGTCTAAAGCACAAAAGAGAGCATTAATGGCACGTGCGTCAAGACTGGCCCTTTTCTTTTCTTCCTCTGTATATCTGCTATGGGGTTTTTCAACTAAAACTCCATCAACATTTATACGAGGTGGCTTTTGATAGCCATCAAGAACAATGGACCATAAATCAAAATCAAGAGATTTCAAGAAGAAACTCATCCGTGTTTCTAATATGTATAATTTGTACCATCAAACAGTGGGGTCTGTTTGTGGCCTGGCCTTCACTTGTGAATTTCACAGTTGCTATGTGTTGTGCTGTGATCTATATAACAGTTAATTAAAATGAATAAATAATTACACTGTTACCTTTGCTTTACCTGTAACACCTGCTCTGATACCAATTATAGGAACGAAATAGTAAAGCGTAATACTCTAGAGGGGGGGTGAATAGAGTTGGCAGCGGAATAATGCTAAATAAAAATTAGCAGCACAATCACAGAATATTAATCATAACTGAAATAATGTAAAGGCAGAGTTAAGAGAGCAACGCAAAGACAGCGATGTATACTGGTATCCCTCTGTTGAGGACTAATCCAGTCGGTAGAACTCTTGGTACCAGTTGAATCCACTATTGGAAAAACTGCAAGTTTTCTTACGAAGTCCTTGCAACTTCTACAATGCGAGCTTTGATACGAAGAACTCGTCCAACTTCAAATGTGAAGAGGTATTCTTCAATCAAGCCTTCTGATTACAATCTCTCAAAAACTTCTAGACCGTAGCGCACTGGCAAATTGACTAGAGGATTGTAACTGGCTTGGGATCTGAAATTGTAAGCTCTAGAAAACTCTTTGGAAGACTGAAAGCTTTAGATAGAGAGAAGATTGAAAGTGAATGAGTGAGTTGAAATGATCGAAATCCTTCTCTATTTATAGGAGTTCCAAAGGCAGACTTCTGTCAGAATTCGGGCAGAATTCGGGCAGAACCCTTTGAGCAAATCTCGGTCAAATCCGCAACTGCAGGAGGACCAAGTTCCAGAGTTTCAAAATCACAACGGCCACTAACCGAACTCTGGCCGAACTCTGGCCGAGTTCTGTCAGGGCTAGGTTAGGGTTTTAAAAATAGGTTTTGGTGATTTTTGAAAACTTTTTGAAAACCTTTTTGTAAACATTTTGATAGGTCATTTTAAAAACATTTTGAACTATTTTGGGGATAGCCTATTTGCCAGTACGACTCGGTGTACAACAAATTCCTAGACTCAAATAAAATAAAAAATTACATTGTATAGGAAATACAGACTCGAGTAGGCAAACAGATCTTCAGTCTTGAACGGTAGATAGCCAATCTTGCTCATGTCCAAGTAACCAAGGTGTCCCAACTAGCTTTGTATATCCAGACAGAGTTTGATCAGTTATTAAAATCAGGTTGACCATATGACCAATGGGCCAACAGCGGCTCCCCTCGTAGCCAAGCTACGGGGAAAGGCTCTAGCTTCTGGCACACCAACCGAGGCTCCCATCAATGTGTGGCTCAAAGGCAAGCCGCAAGCCTCATCAGTTGTCAGCACCGGTCAGGCCACAAGAGAAGACCTCGGCATCCTTCTCAGCACATTCCCAGGAGCCAGCACGGGCCAAGCTCCCCAAAAACTCTCCTGAACCTCCCAAGGCTGCTCCAGATCTCATTGATGAGGAGCTTGGAGAGTACATATCGGCTAATGTCGATGCCCCGTCCCTCGATGATGTAATCCCTCGGGACAAGATCCCATATTTTATCAATAATAGAGTATCTTTCAATTATTCTAGTCTTTCACATTGGAATACCATGTACACTCTAGATAATGCTCTACAGTCATTGCAAACACAAATAACGACTATAAGACATACAAATCGAGTCGTCCTGTACCAAGAAGTCTGTTATATAGTCCCACCTCAGAACAAGGACGAAAAGCCCATTATCTTTGGCAAAGTCGAACGTCACCAAGATCTCCTATCGACAGAGCCAGAATCTGACACCGGCAGAATACAAATCTACCGGTACAATGATCGAGCTAAATATTTCATCCAAAAGATGGGTTACAACTTGAAGAATGGCCAAGTTCTGAACTACGGCAAAGGTCAACGCCTTTTTCTACGAATTCTAGTGCCAAAAGGGAAGCAGCATGACCATTATCACCGTACCCGACGGGAGGGGGGGGGGGGGGTAGGCTACGTCATGCCTCCAACAACTCCAGAAGAATCAGAAGTAGAGGATGTCATACATTCTTACTCATCTGAAACTTCAACTTGGGACTCCGACATCAGCATCGGTTCAGTCTTCAGAAGGGTGCTGTCAGCCAACATGATATCTATACATCCTTCAGAAGATAAAGATGACGGTCGAATAGGAGAGTTCTTCGAAGAAGAACCTTGGGCTCAATGCCTAGGTGCGCAATAGGAGTCTCGCTTTGAATTATGAGAACCCCCTACCGAAGACGAAGTCGAACAGATCGACCTTGGGGATGGATCTGCATCCAAACCCATCTTCATCAGCAAGAGCTTGGTGGGGAAGGACCGAAAATCCTTAATCTGCCTGGTCAAAGAATATATGGACATCTTTGCCTGGAGCTACGAAGACATGTCGGGACTCGACCCACAAGTCGTAATACACAAACTTAACATCTTGCCTGATGCTAAACCCGTTAAACAGAAACAGCATCGCTTCCGTCCTAACATCATGGACGCTATTGACAAAAAGATCGACAAGCTCTTGGACAGTGGGTTCATTCGTGAAGAGCAACACTCCGACTGGGTAGTCAACATCGGCCCCGTCACCAAGAAGTACGGAAAGATCCGAGTCTGTATCGATTTCCGAGATCTCAACTCTGTATGCCCGAAGGATGAGTTCTCACTCTCGATCACTGACATAATGATTGACAATACATATGGCTTCGAGTGTATGTCCTTCATGGACGGCTACTCAGGCTACAATCAGATCAAGATATTCCCGGACGACGAGAAACACACGTCGTTCAGAACACCAAAGGGGCTTTACTGCTACACAGTAATGCCCTTTGGCTTGAAGAATGCTGGTGCCACATACCAACGAGCTATGAGCATCATCTTCCGTCAACACCTTCGTAAAACAGTCGAGTGCTATGTTGATGATATCGCCGTCAAGAGCCGTTTTAAAGGGTGATCACCTACGAGATCTGACGACAGTCTTCAACCTTATGCGGGCGCATCAGCTTAAAATGAAACCCGCTAAATCCTTCCTTGGGATCTCTAGTAGAAAGTTCTTGGGCTCCATCATCACTGCGAAAGGCATTCATGTCGATCCTGAGAAGGCTAAAGCCATCCTTGACATTATAAAACCCCTAAATTTCTACTATTTTTTATTATTAAATTTAGTACTGATTTAAAATTTTGTATTATACGTCGCGTAGTCGTATTGTACGTCGCGCATGAAATTTTATTTTTCTTGCTCGTCGAGTGCGAATATGTGTGAGCGTACATATTTTAGAAAAAACATTTTTTTTCTATTTTATTATACACTTTCAAAATATTATACATAATTATTATCCTTGCTATAAAAAGCCTTTTTGTTTTTAGCACTTATTAATCATAAATAATATTTATTGTATACTAGGAAAAGCATAATCATGTATGCATTATTTGTGCTTACATATATATTTCATAAATATTTTATTAAGTTTATTTTTAAATAATAATGTATTTTCAAAATTATTATTGTAGTATTTTTAGAAACATATTTGAAATTATTATAGCAATTTAAATCTTGATTTGATTTATGGATAGGTTTTAAATAGTAAATTAATATCTATATTTGAAATTTGAATTATCTTAATTGATTTTAAAATAAAAGGTAGGATTTAATTAGATTTAAATTGGATTTTGATTTGGATTGGATTTATTGAATTAATTTAAATTAATATATGAATTATCTAATTGGGTTTTAAACATTCCTAGTCCTTATCCAAATGGAAACTCCTACATCCTATAAATAGGCAGGTACTCATCCATGTATTTCTATTCTCCAAATTCTACCACAAACGGGCGTGCACCGTGTCCGTGTTCTCCGTCCAATTCTTATTCCACCCTTTACAAGTACATTCATTTCCCCGTGTCGACAACTCCGACACGATATATCAAATCCTAAAACCCAACCCTAACCTAGCCGGAATCCTGCTATCCTCCACCCCGCTTACCCTGCTGCTAGCAACTCCGCTCCCTGCGACCCGACACCGCTTCCTGTGACCAACACAAACCAGCCCCTATCCCCGGCCCGAACAGCACTACCCCCGTCGTCATCACCACAGCCCCACACCCGACATCTACAACCTACCACCACTAGAACAACCACCATCATTGCCGAGCCCAAACCACCACCCGCCGCAGCCAAACGCCAACCACCCCAACCTTCCCCACAAATCCGGTGATTACCGCCACCAACCCAGTTAACACCACGACCTCCACCACCACACAGCCAAAATCCCAAAGTCCGTCATTGCCACAAACACCAGAAAATAAATCAGAAGATATAACCCAGACCTTACCTCCACCGTGACCCCGCCGAGCCGTCGTCGACCACCTCGGTGACGACCGTGGGGGCCCTTACCGTCGTTCGCCGGGACAAACAAATCCCTTCCCCGACTAAGCTTCCACCGGATCCATCACTCGACCGCTGAGCCGCTCCGCTGACCTTTCCTCTGCGACCGTCGACGACTCCCTGACCGCGCCGCCCCATCAGCTCCGCCGCCTGACCGCAAACCCTTGTCGACCTTTTTTCCCGAGCCTCTACTCCCCGTCAGATCCTCCACCGTCCGATCAAAACCACCCGCCGCCCTGTCATCCGCGTCACCACCGCCGGAGCAACCGCCGCCGCTCTTTTCCGATCTCCTCCAGCTCCGCCCGCTCGAACAAAACCAACCGCGCCACCGCCGATCTCGAACTGCCATGCGTCCCCTCTCTCTTCCGCCTCTTCTTTCCTTCACTCTCCCGCTCCCTCGCCGCGCCGATCCGCCACCGTCCCCCTCTCTCTCCCGTCCCCCTCTTTTTCTAAGGAGCAACAGCAGCACATTAGATGTTTGTTTTGATGGGTTTTTTTATTTTGTGTTTTTTCTTTCTGTCTTCTTCTGTTTAGTGATTAATTATTATTATTATTATTATTATTATTATTATTATTATTATTATTATTATTATTATTATTATTATTATTATCTCTTTTATATATAATATATATTTGGTTAGATTAATTATTAGAATTGTTAATATTAATATGGGCATTTATGAATTATACTATTGGTATTTTGTTATTATTATAAAATATTTCTAAAATTAATTTATAACAAATATATTATTTTGCTTGGGCCATTTAGAAGTTCCATATATATTATTAAATATTTTATCTATTTTAATAGACTATCCTAGAAATTATTGTTTGACAAAATTGAGCTTTCAGATTTTCAAATAATTATCTAAATTATTTTTGACCAGTAAAATAAATTTCTACCTAAATTGTATTTCTAGGAACTTAAGAGTTTTCTGTGAATACAGTTTCTTTATATTTTAGTATTTATCTAAACACTATTTTTAACTTGCAAAAATATAAGTTCGCATTTATTATAAATTTTCTTAAATCATATATATATCCAATTTCTATCGATCAATCTCATGTCCATGATCAATCCCAGTCTTCCTATTCCTTTGCCAATTCTTTCCTACCACCGATTGACCCGAACTAAATTGACCCTTCTGGACCCAATGGAACTGTCCGTGCCACCACCCGAGGTCACCAAGTATAGTTGTTGCACCGAAGTCGCAGTTTATGCCAGCTTGATCATTGCAGCACACCAGGTATTCTACCAGGAAAGACACCTTACCATTTGCTGTTTATTTATTTTAGCTCATATTTCATGCATTATTTATTTTCTTTATGCAAAATAAACTGTGATACATGGCATAACCTGTTAGAACTTACTGTTCATTTATATTTTCTGCTATGTATTATTTTTTTTACACATTAAACCTAGATTTAAGAGACCACCTTCGTGTGTTGCATTCATGGCCTTGACACGTTGTACCACGAAGTTGTGTATCGCATATAGAACACGGACGTGCGTGATTGGCTGGCCACCAGTACGTACAAGTCGTGCGATAGGAATAACTGCTAATAGAGGTTGCATACTAGTTTGACTTAGCGGTTATAGAGTTTCTGTTGTGGATACAACATAGTAGGCATTAGGCAGGGAGGACAATTCTTTAGCGTATGGGCTTCGATGCACTTTCCCTTGTGACTCGGATTCTCCGCTGGAGATACGGGGCTGATGACCCATAATTACAGACGGCCACTGACGTTCTGCGAAATATTATGCTCTTACTGATTGGGCCTCTGGTGCCCCAAGGGAGGACCATGCTGATCCTATTTAACCAGGGCCCATGCGTAGGAAGGATTGTTCTTAACTACATTTCACTTAGAACGGTTAGGCACCTTTATCCGTTAGGTACGAGTACTTTTTATCACCCCCAGTTTTCAAATTAGGGGTATTTTCATCATTTCAAGTTTTATAATATTTTAGGAATTTTATTTGATTTTATATGATTTTTAGGAATTTATTTGAGTCGGTTTGAATTTTATCCAATTCGGACTCAATTTGGAGACTCGGGTAGCCTGAACCCTAGTGGGACCCACAAACTAGCTGGGTTTGGCCCACACACTATCATAATTAGGCTAGAAACCATAAACCCAACTTTCCATGGCTTAATTTGTCATTTTAGAGCTTAATTGGTTAATTAGAAATAAACCGAACCAAACCGAAACAAACCGAACCAAAAACCAAGTCTAATGGGTGGAGGGTTATTGGATCCAACCCAAACCCAATAACCCCCCACACATGGCCGGCCAAGACTAGGAACCCCCCCCCCCCCCCCCTTTTCTTCTTCACAAGTCAACTCTCTCTCTCTCTCTCTCTCTAAACTTCTTCTTCTTCCCAAGTTCTTCTCTTTCCTTCAAGAAAACTCTACTTAGGTATGATTTTAATCCCTCATTTATTACTCCATTTTATTTAATGCCTTCACAATAAATAGAGAGGATGAGATTCTCCACCTTTTGCCCATAAATTTTGTAGGATTTCATAGAAATTTGGGTTGAGGCTTAATTAGGAGTTTAATATATTGAATGGTATACATATATATGTATATATATATGTATATATATATGTTGATGTGTATTTGTGTGTGGAATGAGAGAATGGTAGTGGTGGTGTTTGTGTGAGGTGGAGAGAGTGAGTGTGTGGTTGTGCTTGTGTGTGTTTGTGTGTGTGTGTGTGTGTTTATATATATACTTATATATAGGAGATGTATATGTGCCTATGTATGTATATTTATAAATATACGTTTGTGTGTATATATATATATATATGTATATAGAGGAGCATGTGTGTTTGTGGAGATAGATGGATATTAGATTATGTATATGTGTATGTAGATATATATATATATATATATATATATATATATATATATATATATATATATATAGATAGGTATATATATATATATATATATATATATATATATATATATATATATATATATATATATATATATATATATATATATATATTAAAATATATATATATATATATATAAATATAGATATAATATATATATATATATATATATATATATATATATATATATATATATATATATATATATATATATATATATAAATATATAGATATATAAATAGAGAGTAGAGATGAAGAGGAGAAGAGGATGAAGAAGAATGGGAAGCTGCAGCAGCAGCTGTGGCAATAGGGGCAGCAACAGCAGCTGCTTGCAACAGCAGCAGCAGCATTGCCAAGAGCAGCAGCAGCAGCTAGCCTAGCAGCAGCAGCAGCACATGCTTTCCCCCCCCCTTTAAGCCCCCTTAGCCCTTTAAGCCTATTTAACCCCCCCTTATATTTATATATATATATATATAAATGTATAGATAAGTAGATAGATAGTTAGAATTAGAATAGAATAGGAGAAGAAGAGTAAGGAAAAGATAGAAGAAATTAGAAGAAGTTAGAATAGAGTAGGAAGAATAAGAGATTAGGGAGGTAGAGAGTTAGAAGATTAGAAGAAAGAAAAGTAGAAAAGGAAAGAAGGGGAGAAATAAGGTTAGGAAATAAGAGGAAGGAGAGGAGAAGGATAAGGAGAATGGGAGAATTAGAAGAAGGAAGAATTAGAATTAAGAGTTAAGGAAGAGATTTTAAATGAGAGCTAAAAGGGAGTTTTTAGGAGAAGTCGAGTTAGAGAGCGAAACGAAGCTCCGAGTATCGAATCGCGACGAAACTTGACGTAGGCCTAGGATACGTGAATTAGATTTTGCGGGTAGGCTTCCGAGTTGAAATCGGAGTCATAGGGCGCCGGCATCGCGTCGTATCAGTGCGTATCTTGAAATATTCAAGATATCTGCAACGGGCCGTAAGGTAGACTAGACGTCCACTTTATCTAGGTATTTTGGTAGGTAACGAACCTATAGGCTAGTACCCTACTACCCTGGGGAGCACGGGTCAAAATACTAAGCGTAGGTAGGCTAACTAGGTTTCCACCTAGGCTAAAAATTTACCCTAAAAAGGGTAAATTAAGGAATTGGCATACGGCCGAGAATTTGAGTTTGAAGTCCAAGATGGACTTGGATATGGATTGTAGAGGTTGGTAATGAGTAGAATTAGTCGTCTAAACCAAGTCTTGACCCCGGTTGACCACGGTTGACTTTTAGACTAAAAGTCAACTATGGGTCAACACTTTACCCAATTTAGTTCCAAATTCCATTTAACTTGGACAGTTGACTAAAAGTTAACTATTAGTCACCAGTGACCTAGGGTTGACCTAGAGTTGACCTAGAGTTGACCTAAAGTTGACCAGAGTTGACCCGTTGACCAAAAGTCAACGGTAAGCCAGTTTTCGACCTAGTTTGATTCGGATTGACTTCCAATGTTCTTCCATGACCAAGGTTGACCCGACTAGACATGTCTTGACCTAGAATGACTAAATAGGATTTAATTTGATTTAACTTTACTTCCTAAACATAGTATTGATACATCTTGTTCTCTATAGGTCCTCGAGACACTGCAGTTGATCCGGTCGACATATTTTATCATCTTACAGGCGAGTACATTCTCTGATACTTATTCCCAATTTATGATAACTGTTATGATTCATGTACTTAGTATTGATATGCTTATTTCCGATACATGGTTATCACGGATTGGTATTCTTGGATCCCGACGAGAGATGTTTTCTCCTTCTTAGGTTGGGATGTATTGTGCAAGCTCCCTTGTAGCTCTTGCTCAATATGTGGTCACTGATTCTAGAGAAGGCTAGCTACCTTCTCATTAGAATCCCGTACAGTGACGTGTCCTGTTTGGATCCATTCTACCAGTTGGGGTAGGGGGAGTAGTAGCGTATGCGTGTGATCATATTCCCTTGTATTCTTGAACAGTGCGAGTCATATACCGCACTTATGACTTGCTAGGCCGATTCTCGACAGGTACCCAAGGCGATCACAAGCCGAAACTACTACTCACACATATTGGATATATAGCTTACCTTGATTTGTGTACATGCCATGATTCAGTTCTACTTTCTTGTTCTAGCCCTAGCTTTACAGCTTACCATGCCATGATACATACATGTACACTCCATGATTTATTGTATATGCTCTATTTATAGTCTTATAGCTTTTATTCTATCTTGAGATTTGTTATGAGATATATGTACTCGTTCCATCCTGACTGGACTGTTGATAAAATATTATAGATGCCGACGAGGGAGATTGCAGTACCTACTACGGTCCGGACGACGTAGTGGGCCTAGACTTGGTCCCGCAGGGCGTAGCTCCGCCTGACGAGACCATACCTCTTGTTTAGTTAGTGTAGGTCTTTGTACTGGACTTTGTCTCCAGTTACTTTTGAGACTGTATTACATTTGGACTGTATTAGAGACTGGACTTGTATATTATTTGTATTTGGACTTGACAGGTTATATTTTATCGTCTTGTTGTCTTTATTTTTTAGTCTTTACTTATCATCTTAGAGTTGTGATTGAGCACTTATATATATTCATTGCTTGTCCTCCGTTCGGAGTTGACTATATTCTCGACAGGTTTTGTTATATATATAAACTGTTGTCAGACTAGAAAATCTACAGCATTCTACGCTATTTTTCCGGTGAGGGCTGGGCGTTGTCGCGTCATGTGCCCTTTTAGCGGGTGCGGGTCGTGACACGTTTTAGTGGTGGCCCACGCAGGTCCTGAAGTCGCGATTAGTGCGATATCGTGGCGGCACTCGTCTTAGAGTGTTGACTACGAGCCTGTGTTACACATAGGAGGTAGTAGGTTAAGAGTGCTCAATCACAGTAGGATCTTTTCTTGCTTATCTTGCTTACCGTCTTTGATATTGATTTACTGCATTCTAGCTGTCCTCCTTTGATATTGCCTTCATGTGCCATATTGATATCTTCTTTTCAATTTGTCTCCAGGATAGTGATGACTCATTCTCCTGGCGAGGAGCACGGGGAGACGGAGAGGTCTGCCACCTCTGGTGGACAGGCTCCGGTCACTTCCCCGGCTGATGGGACTTCTGTTGGGGCTCTCGGAGCTACTCCTCCAGCTACCTTGATGACCGTCCCTAGGGCCATTACGGGTGCTCTTCCTATAGTTCCGGGGGCTACAGCGGGAGCTGCCGGGGGCGTTCTTCCTCCTCAGCAGGGGACTCCTCCGGTGATGACGGGAGCTATTCCTCCATTGCCTTCTCTGTCTACAGACATGGGGCAGATGCTAGCGTTCTTTCACCAGGTGCTGGAGTCCCAGCAGGCCCAGCATGAGGCTCAGTTGAGGCAGACAGAGGCCATGTGCCAGGACATGGAAGATGCATACAGGTTGGCTATGGCGGCAGTGGAGCGTGGGGCTCCACAGAGGGAGGTTCAGCAGTAGCAGCAGCCGAAGATCGGGGATATCCAGGCTTTCAAGAAGCTTGGTCCGAGGGATTTCAAGGGGACTGAGGGCATTATTTATGCTGATGACTGGCTCGAGGATATCGAGCGTCAGATGAGGGCCTGCCGCCTGGCAGACGACCTGAAGGTCGAGGCGGTTGGGTTGCAGTTGTTAGATATTGCCCGGACATGGTTCCGAAACGAGTCGGCTCTTGCAGGAGAGGGCCATACTTGGGCTGAGTTTCGGGCCCTGTTCAGAGAGAAGTTCTTTTCCTTCACGGACAAGATTGGCCTGGTGCGGCAGTTCCAGAACCTACAACAGGGCAGTATGACCGTAGAGGAGTATACGGCGGAGTTCGGCCGGCTGAGCCGATACGCCGAGTACATGGTGAGTGACCCGGTGATCCGAGCGGAGCGCTTCCGGGAGGGATTGACATGGGATATCAAGATCCTGATCCCTTCCTTCTATGCGACATATGCAGAGGTTTATGCGGAGGCTCGGAAGGTGGAGAGGGAGTGGGGCTTGAAGCCGAAGAGGGATCGAGATTTGTTTTCGGGGGCCAGTAGCAGCGCAGGGGCTGCTAAGCGCCCTCAGCTTCAGCATCAGCCGTTCCAGCATCACCAGCATCAGGGGCAGGCCAGAGCGTCTGTCCAGAGGGGTCAGCAGCGTCCGGGGCAGGATGATCCGCCGTGCCACTTCTGCAAGAAGCCCGATCACCTCTTCGAGTTCTGTAGGAGGAGGCTGGGGCTGTATCTCTTTTGCGGTGCCGCTGGGCATCAGATGCGGAAGTTTCCAAGAACTCCCGTACAGCTGGAGCAGCTCAGAGGGCACCCGTTCAGAGGGCACCAGCTAGTGTGCCGGTAGTTCAGCAGCGAGGTCCACTTCCGACTCAACAGCAGCAGTTTGTTCAGCACCGCCAGCAGAGGGGTGGTCAGGGTAGAGCCTTTGCTCTTGCAGCCAAGGAGATGGAGCCTATTGCGGATGTTGTCGCAGGTTCTATTCTGTTCGATTCTTTTCCAGCTTTGGCCTTATTTGATTCTGGTGCTATGCACAGTTTTGTGTCTGTTTCTTTTGCTCTTAGGCACAATATTATTGCTGAATATCTTGGTAGAACTTGCAAGATTATGACTGGGAATGGCATCATCCTAGTTAATAATGTTTGCAAGGGGCAGAGAGTTTCTTTGAGAGGTCGGGAGCTGAGTACGTGTTTGCTCGTAATGCCACTTCCGAGTTACGATGTGGTACTCGGTATGGATTGGTTGAGCACGCACCACGCTAGCATCGATTGCAGAGGGGACAGGATTCTATTTAGGCCGCCGGGAGAGCCGGAGTATGAGTTCACCAGGGGTGCAGTGGAGCAGGGAGATGGATTCTGCGGAGCATTGTTGGCGGGGCCGGTGTTGCCACATCCATTTATTGCTGAGTTCTTGGATGTCTTTCCCGAGGAGCTGCCCGGGATGCCGCCAGATCGTGATGTTGAGTTTTCTATAGATCTAGTGCCGGGTGCTGAGCCTATCTCCCAGCACGTCTATAGAATCAACAACAGTGAGTTAGCGGAGCTGAAAAGACAGGTCGACGAGCTGGAGGACAAGGGCTTTATTCGATCTAGTTCTTCACCTTGGGGCGTGCCAGTTCTTTTTGTCCCCAAGAAGGATGGTACGATACGTCTGTGCATTGATTACAGGGTGCTCAACAACCTTACCATCAAGAACAAGTATCCTTTGTCGAGGATTGATGACTTGTTCGACCAGTTGAGCGGCGCGAGGGTGTTCTCGAAGATTGACTTGCGTACTGGGTACCATCAGCTGAAGGTGAAGCGGAATGACATTCCGAAGACTGCCTTTCGGACTCGCTATGGCCAGTATGAGTATACCGTCATGCCGTTTGGGTTAACCAACGCCCCGGCGGTATTCATGAACTTGATGAACAATGTATTTCATCAGTACCTTGACAAGTTCGTGGTGGTCTTCATTGATGACATTCTCATCTATTCGAAGACACTAGAGGAGCACGAGGAGCACCTGAGGATTGTGTTAGACACTCTCAGGAGGGAGCAGCTGTATGGGAAGCTGTCCAAGTACGAGTTCTTCTTGGATCGCGTGGAGTTCCTAGGCCATGTTGTCTCTGGCGAGGGGATTTTAGTGGATCCGAAGAAGATTTCTGCAGTGGAGTCCTGGTCTACGCGGAGCTCAGTAGCTGAGGTTCGAAGTTTTCTGGGTCTGGCAGGTTACTACCGGAGGTTCGTGTAGGACTTTTCCAGGATTGCCCAGCCGATGACCCGCCTTACCAGGAAGGACGAGGACTTTGTTTGGTCCGAGGAGTGCCAGGCCGCCTTCGAGGAGCTGAAGGCGAGGTTGACTACAGCTCCTATCTTGACGCTGCCATCTGGATCTGGTGGTTATACGATCTACAGTGATGCTTCAGGACGGGGTTTGGGTTGTGTGCTTCAGCAGTACGGGAAGGTAATTGCCTATGCATCTAGGCAGTTACGTCCTCATGAGAGGAATTACCCTACCCACGATCTGGAGCTGGCAGCTGTCATCTTTGCTTTGAAGCTGTGGAAACACTATCTGTATGGAGAGCGAGTTGAGATCTATACAGATCACAAGAGCTTGAAGTACGTATTTACCAAGAAGGAGCTGAATATGAGGCAGAGGCGATGGTTAGAGCTGATGAAGGATTTTGATATATCCTTGCAGTACCATCCGGGAAGGCCAAAGTGGTCGCGGATGCTTTGAGCAGGTATCCCGTGGCCATGTGTTTGACGATGGATCGTCACCTTCTGGCAGATCTGGAGAGCTTGGGCATAGAGGTGATAGTTCCTGGGTTCGAGGCACAGATGTGGGGTCTCCAGATGCAGTCGAAGCTGATGGACAGAGTCAGGATAGCTCAGTTTGAGGATGAGGCTCTAAGAGTCATCAGGGAGCAGGTCGAGAGGGGACTGTTAGATGAGTTCTCTATAGCAGGAGATGGGTCGTTGAGACATGGTACCAGATTGTGCGTGCCGAGCGGAGGACTTCGGGAGGAGGTTCTTCAGGAGGCGCACCATTCTCAGTACTCTATGCATCCAGGAGCCAACAAGATGTATAGAGACTTGAGACAGCATGTTTGGTGGTATGGCATGAAACGTGAGGTGGCTCAGTTCGTGTCGAGATGCTTGGTGTGCCAGCAGGTGAAGGCCGGGAGGCAGAGACCCGGTGGATTGCTTCAGCCATTACCCATTCCTGAGTGGAAGTGGGAGCATATCACTATGGACTTTGTATCTGGACTTCCGTGCTCTCCAGGAGGAAAGGATGCGATTTGGGTCATTGTTGATCGATTGACCAAATTGGCCCACTTTTTGCCTTTCAAAGTGGGTTTGTCGACGGAGAGGTTGGCCGAGATGTACGTGCGGCAGATAGTCTGATTGCACGAGGTGCCAGTGAGTATAGTCTCGGATCGGGACAGCCGATTCACTTCTACTTCTGGCGGAGTTTGCAGCTTAGCTTGGGCACATCGCTCAAGTTCAGTACCGCATACCACCCCCAGACAGACGGGCAGTCGGAGAGGACGATTCAGACCCTCGAGGATATGCTGCGTACCTGTGTCTTGGACTTTGGAGGATCTTGGGAGGACCACCTTCACTTGGTAGAGTTTGCTTACAACAACAGCTACCAAGCCAGTATAGAGATGTCATATTTCGAGGCTCTATACGGACGGAGGTGCCGTACTCCCTTGTCGTGGGATGATGTCGGTGAGAGGGTTTTGCTTGGCCCTGAGATGATGGTGGATGCTGCAGAGAAGGTCAGGGTTATCAGAGATAGACTTTGGGTGGCGCAGGATAGGCAGCGACATTGGGCCGATAGCCACCGGAGGCCATTGGAGTTTAAGGTATAATTTAGATTTTTCTAGTATTTGAGTCTGTTTATGATTGTTTTAGATCAAGTTCTAAGTCTTGTGCTTTGTTCTAGGTTGATGATCTTGTCTTTCTGCGGATTTCTCCGACGCGTGGCACGATTCGTTTTGGTGGCGGCAGGAAGCTTAGTCCACGATACATCGGACCATTCCGTATCCTGGACAGGGTCGGTGCAGTGGCTTACTGACTGGAGTTACCGCCTGCACTAGAGGGAGTGCACAGTGTGTTCCACGTGTCGCAGCTGAGACGGTACGTGGCAGATCCCAGTCACGTCTTAGACCACTCCGAGATCGAGATGGGGCCGACACTCAGCTATCCAGAGAAGCAGGTCGAGATCTTGGACCGAAGAGAGAAGGTGCTCCGGAACCAGGTCATTCCCTTGGTTCGCGTTGCATGGAGACACCACTCTCCAGGTGAGTCCACCTGGGAGAGGGAGGACGACATGCAGGAGCGATTCCCATATCTCTTCGAGCCTTGAGGTAAATTCTTTCTTTTTCTTCCTTGTTTTGTTCATGATTGCAGTGTTAGTCCTCATTCAATTTTGAGGACAAAATTTTTTAAGGAGGGTAGATTTGTCACCCCCAGTTTTCAAATTAGGGGTATTTTCATCATTTTCAAATTTTATAATATTTTAGGAATTTTATTGATTTTATATGATTTTTAGGAATTTATTTGAGTCGGTTTGAATTTTATCCAATTCGGACTCAATTTGGAGACCCGGGTAGCCTGGACCCTAGTGGGACCCACAAACTAGCTGGGTTTGGCCCACACACTATCATAATTAGGCTAGAAACCATAAACCCAACTTTCCATGGCTTAATTTGTCATTTTAAAGCTTAATTGGTTAATTAGAAATAAACTGAACCAAACCGAAACAAACCGAACCAAAAACCAAGTCTAATGGGTGGAGGGTTATTGGATCCAACCCAAACCCAATAACCCCCCACACATGGCCGGCCAAGACTAGGAACCCCCCCCCCCCCCCTTTTTCTTCTTCACAAGTCAAACTCTCTCTCTCTCTCTCTCTAACTTCTTCTTCTTCCCAAGTTCTTTTCTTTCCTTCAAGAAAACTCTACTTAGGTATGATTTTAATCCCTCATTTATTACTCCATTTCATTTAATGCCATCACAAAAATAGAGAGGATGAGATTCTCCACCTTTTGCCCATAAATTTTGTAGGATTTCATAGAAATTTGGGTTGAGGCTTAATTAGGAGTTTAATATATTGAATGGTATACATATATATATATATATATGTATATAGATATGTATATATATGTATATATATGTTGATGTGTATTTGTGTGTGGAATGAGAGAATGGTAGTGGTGGTGTTTGTGTGAGGTGGAGAGAGTGAGTGTGTGGTTGTGCTTCTGTGTGTGTGTGTGTGTGTGTGTGTGTGTGTGTTTATATAAATACTTATATATATGGAGATGTATATGTGCCTATGTATGTATATATATAAATATACGTTTGTGTGTATATATATATATTTTTTTTTACGTTTGTGTGTATATATACGTTTGTGTGTGTATATATATATATATATATATATATATATATATATATATATATATATATATATATATATATATATATATATATATGTATATAGAGGAGTGTGTGTGTTTGTGGAGATAGATGGATATTAGATTATGTATATATATATATATATATATATATATATATATATATATATATATATAGGTATATATATATATATATATATATATATATATATATATATATATATATATAAATAGAGAGTAGAGATGAAGAGGAGAAGAGGATGAAGAAGAATGGGAAGCTGCAGCAGCAGCTGTGGCAATAGGGGCAACAGCAGCAGCTGCTTGCAACAGCAGCAGCAGCATTGCCAAGAGCAGCAGCAGCAGCTAGCCTAGCAGCAGCAGCAGCACATGCTTTCCCCCCCCCCCCCCCTTTAAGCCCCCTTTAGCCCTTTAAGCCTATTTAACCCTCCCCCCTTGTATATATATGTATATAAATGTATAGATAAGTAGATAGATAGTTAGAATTAGAATAGAATAGGAGAAGAAGAGTAAGGAAAAGATAGAAGAAGTTAGAATAGAGTAGGAAGAATAAGAGATTAGGGAGTTAGAGAGTTAGAAGATTAGAAGGAAGAAAAGTAGAAAAGGAAAGAAGGGGAGAAATAAGGTTAGGAAATAAAAGGAAGGAGAGGAGAAGGATAAGGAGAATGGGAGAATTAGAAGAAGGAAGAATTAGAATTAAGAGTTAAGGAAGAGATTTTGAATGAGAGCTAAAAGGGAGTTTTTAGAAGAAGTCGAGTTAAAGAGCGAAACGGAGCTCCGAGTATCGGATCGCGACGAAACTTGACGTAGGCCTAGGATACGTGAATTAGATTTTGCGGGTAGGCTTCCGAGTTGAAATCGGAGTCGTAGGGCGCCGGTATCGCGCCGTATCAGTGCGTATCTTAAAATATTCAAGATATCTGCAACGGGCCGTAAGGTGGACTAGACGTCCACTTTATCTAGGTATTTTGGTAGGTAACGAATCTATAGGCTAGTACCCTACTACCCTGGAAAGCATGGGTCAAAATACTAAGCGTAGGTAGGCTAACTAGGTTTCCACCTAGGCTAGAAATTTACCCTAAAAAGGGTAAATTAAGGAATTAGCCTACGGCCGAGAATTTGAGTTTGAAGTCCAAGATGGACTTGGATATGGGTTGTAGAGGTTGGTAATGAGTAGAATTAGCCATCTAAACCTAGTCTTGACCCCGGTTGACCACGGTTGACTTTTTAGACTAAAAGTCAACTATGGGTCAACACTTTACCCAATTTAGTTCCAAATTCCATTTAACTTGGACAGTTGACTAAAAGTCAACTATTAGTCACCAGTGACCTAGGGTTGACCTAGAGTTGACCTAGAGTTGACCAGAGTTGACCCGTTGACCAAAAGTCAATGGTAAGCCAGTTTTTGACCTAGTTTGATTCGGATTGACTTCCAATGTTCTCCCATGACCAAGGTTGATCCGACTAGACATGTCTTGACCTAGAATGACTAAATAGGATTTAATTTGATTTAACTTTACTTCCTAAACATAGTATTGATACGTCTTGTTCTCTATAGGTCCTCGAGACACTGCAGTTGATCCGGTCGACATATTTTATCATCTTACAGGCGAGTACATTCTCTGATACTTATTTCCAATTTATGATAACTGATATGATTCATGTACTTAGTGTTGATATGCTTATTCCCGACACATGGTTCTCACGGATTGGTATTCTTGGATCCCGACGAGAGATGTTTTCTCCTTTTTAGGTTGGGATGTATTGTGCAAGCTCCCTTATAGCTCTTGCTCAATATGTGGTCACTGATTCTAGAGAAGGCTAGCTACCTTCTCATTAGAATCCCGTGCAGTGACGTGTCCTGTTTGGATCTATTCTACCAGTTGGGGTAGGGGGAGTAGTAGCGTATGCCTGTGATCATATCCCCTTGCATTCTTGAACAGTGTGAGTCATATACCGCACTTATGACTTGCCAGGCCGATTCTCGACTGGTACCCAAGCCGATCATAAGCCGAAACTACTACTCACACATATTGGATATATAGCTTACCTTGATTTGTGTACATGCCATGATTCAGTTCTACTTTCTTGTTCTAGCCCTAGCTTTACAGCTTACCATGCCATGATACATACATGTACACTCCATGATTTATTGTATATGCTCTATTTACAGTCTTATAGCTTTTATTCCATCTTGAGATTTGTTATGAGATATATGTACTCGTTCCATCCTGACTGGACTGTTGATAAAATATTACAGATGCCGACGAGGGAGATTGCAGTACCTACTACGGTCCGGACGACGTAGTGGGCCTAGACTTGGTCCCGTAGGACGTAGCTCCGCCTGACGAGACCATACCTCTTGTTTAGTTAGTATAGGTCTTTGTACTGGACTTTGTCTCCAGTTACTTTTGAGACTGTATTACATTTGGACTGTATTAGAGACTGGACTTGTATATTATTTGTATTTGGACTTGACAGGTTATATTTTATCGTCTTGTTGTCTTTATCTTTCAGTCTTTACTTATCATCTTAGAGTTGTGATTGAGCACTTATATATATTCATTGCTTGTCCTCCGTTCGGAGTTGACTATATTCTCGACAAGTTTTGTTATATATATAAACTGTTGTCAGACTAGAAAATCTACAGCATTCTACGACATTTTTCCGGTGAGGGCTGGGCGTTGTCGCGTCATGTGCCCTTTTAGCGGGTGCGGGTCATGACACTTTTGGTTTGGGTACTTGTATCTGACCGTGGCTTGGAACAATAACTTGTTGTGGATTAGTTTGTCACATCTTGTCCTTGTTTGGTTGTAGGTGTGACTTACTACTTCGATGAGAAGGTATTAAACCTTGTTGGGGTCCGGATACCATATTGGATTCATAGCATGGAAAGGTACGTCACCGTGAATTAGTTTACCATCTCCTGTCCTTGTTTGGTTGGGGGGATTGTACGCTCGTTCAATAGGTGTGTATTGGACCACGTTATAATCCAATTGACTTATTTATTTGAGCAATATTTATTCAGTTTATATGGCATGATATTATGTGTCTTGTTACGTCCCTCTGAGGACCTGGTTATCTCGCCAGGTGTATGTGTTCTTGTCTTTTGCAGGTGTTCTAGCTCTAGCCGTGGTCCTCTCCATTTCTTCGAGGATGATTGCACTTGGATCGCCTTCGCTTCGCTCGCCAAAAATCATTTCTTTTCTCATATATTTTTCCTTTACTTGTTGGTAGTAAATTTGTCTCCGCCCAACATATTATATCAAGACAATTCATTATCATTATATGATATCTTTTATTCATTTATTTTGTGTGGATGAGATTAGTTATGGTTCTACTGCATTTTACAGCTTATGTATTCATACGAGGATTCCATATATTGGAGTGTACTTCGTATGAATACAGCTGGCATGTCTACGGTCCTACGTATTTTGGGACTGGGGCGTTACAAACATGGACCCTCCGAAGAACCTCAGAGAACTTCGAGGGCGACTCGCCTACATTCGGAAGTTTATCGCGAACCTTTCCGAAAAATGTCAACCCTTAACCAAGCTTATGAAGAAGGGAGTGTCTTACGTCTGGACAGAAGAAGGTCAGAAAGCTTTCGACGATATCAAAGCTTATTTGTGTAACGCCCCAGTCCCAAATACGTACGACTAGGTACATCGACATGCCAGCTGTATTCATACGAAGTATACTCCAATATATGGAAACCTCATATGGATACATAAGCTGTAAAATGTAGTAGAACCATAACTAATCTCATCCACCCAAAATAAAAGATATCATATAATGATAAAAAATTGTCTTGATATAATATGTCGGGCGGAGACAAATCCACTACCAACAAGTAAGAAAAATACATGGGAAATAAAATAATTTTGGCGAGCGAAGCGAAGACGATCCAAGTGCATCATCCTCGAAGAAATAGCGATGAACACGGCTAGAGCTAGAACACCTGCAAAAGACAATAGCACACACCTGGCGAGATAACCAGGTCCTCAGAGGGACGTAACAAGACACATAATATCATGCCATATAAACTGAATAAATATTGCTCAAATAAATAAGGGACGCATGCAATAGGGTACCTAACCGTACTATGGTGAATATACAATAAAGAACAAACCTTTGACACATGGGCCGGATCAAGAATATCAGGAATCAGGACCGTATCTCCCACTGGAGATAACCGGCTATCAAGACAGTACCTCCCACTGGATATAACCGGCTATCAGGACCGTACCTCCCATTGGAGATAACCGGCAATCAGGGCAGTGCATATATGACCCATACATTAAGGAACTCTTCTTCCCACCTAATGCCTATTATGTTGTATCCACAACAGTAAACCTCTATAACCGCTAAGTCAAACTAGCATGTAATTCTATTAGCGGTTATTCCTATCGCACGATTTATACGTACCGGTGGCCAGCCAGTCACGCATGTCCGTGTTCTACATGCGACACACAACTTCGTGGTACAACGTGTCAAGGTCAATGAATACAACATACAAGGTGGTCCCTTAATCTGTTTAATGTGTAAGAAAAATAATACATAGCAGAAAATATAAATGAACAGTAAGTTATAACAGGTTATGCTATGTATCACAGTTTATTTTGCATAAAGAAAATAAATAATGCATAAAATATGAGCTAAAATAATTAAATAACAAATGGCAAGGTGTCTTGCCTGAGGATGGTGCGAGATGTAGCAAAATCCAACAGTCAGAATCGTTAACACGAAAAGCCCGATACGGGAAAATTTGACGGATACGGGTCAAATTCGTCGCGCACACGCAACCAATTTGAATTTCGTCAAAGCCATCACGTCCGCAAAGTCGATATGGACCTTTCGGTACTCTCGGTTTGCGACGAGGTCGCTCGGTTTGTCGGGACGTACCTCGTATGGGGTTTTTAAGGTTTATAAAAACTGATTTTCATGATTTTTAATCTAATTAAACCTGAAATTTATTGCAGAATAAATAAAACTATTTAAAAGGGGGTGCTAGAGGGTCATGTGGGCTTTCTACAAAAATTTACGGATCTAAAAACGGACAAGAATTGGAAGAGAAATTAATTGGAGAAGTCGGGTACCTCGATAAAAACTACCGTTGTTGTGGGTGTTTGTTGTTGTTGCCATGGCGACCGTGAGGCGGAGATGCTGTCGCTCCGGCAAGGCTGGCACGCACGCCAAGGAGAGGGAGGATGGAGGGAGAGGTGGAAGTGGAAGAAATTTAGGGTTTGATTTTTACTAAAACATATATATATATATATATTATATATATATATATATATATATATATTATATATATATATATCTAATATATATATATATATATATATATATATATATATATTTTTAATATATATATATATATATATATATATATATATATTCCATAAATACACCAAAATCTATTTAAATCCAATAACAAATCAAATATGATCTAATCCAATTATTTAATGTATTTAAACATATCTACATATAATAAATTCAATATTTATAATAAACTCAAAATAATAATATTTAAATAGAAAAACATGTTATTAAATCTCCAAAAATATTTCAATAATAATAGACTAATAAAATTGTTTCAATGGGTGCACTTATACCTCACACCTTTTTCGGGTCCACAAAATATACTATTTTGTAAAATATTATTTAAATAATAAAATACCAATAATTGCACAAATAATTAAACGATTTAAATTGTACATGAAATTCTAAAATAATTTAGAAATTATTTTTAAGTACATAAAATATGTCTACATGGCCACTTTGGTCCCCCATGCCTACCTGGGCTTAAATTCGGTTCGGGCCCAATTCGGGCTGAACTGGACAAAGGGCCGCCTAAAAATCAATATATAAATAATATTTAATTAAAATACTTTAAATAAGTAAATTCACAATTTGGTCTGATTTTCCTATTTGGATATCACCATGGCTAGGCTTCCCCCGGTATGACTGGTACACTAGTCAAGACACACTGCTACATCTTCCGTGCCAAAATTTATGGTATTCTCATGTTCCAAAATTCAACGATGGCTAAGGTCATTGTAAAAAATAAATAAAACCATAAATTGTATAAATTCATTTTTAAGTCTAATAATAATAAAAAAATAATTTAAAAATAGGGGGTTTTATAATCTGATAAGTCCCCCAGTCTTGGTGGCACCCGTCGCAAAAAACCATTCTTGCTTTATGTCCGAGCAATGGACCATTCCCTTGGCGCTTTATTGGCCCAGAACAATGAAGCAGGATATGAGCAGGCCATTTACTACCTCAGCAGGACAATGGTTGGGGCCGAATACCGCTACAACCCTGTGGAAAAAGAGTGTCTAGCCTTGGTGTTCGCCATCCAGAAGACTCGCCACAATGTCTCTGGACAAACAATCCATGTCATCTTCCGAGTCAACCCATTCAGAATTCTTATGAAAACCAGGAGCGCTAAACTCTCCGTTGGCTACGTGGGCGATATTATTGACACCATATGACATGGTATTCGTACCACAAAGGATGTCAAGGGCCAAACATTGGCCGACTTTCTAGCCGTGCAACCAATCCCGAAATCATCCAGGCTCTACGAAGGTATCCCTGATGAGGTGCAAGAAGCAAACATTACCGAAGAAAGCCCAGTCTGGCGGATGTTCTTTGACGGTGCTTCCAGAATAGGCCCTAAAGGCCAGATTATCGCAGGAGTAGGGGTGGTCTTAATCTTTTCCAACAAACTTGTCATCCAGCACGCTTATTCTCTTTCAGAGCCGTCCAACAATGTTACGGAGTACAATGCTCTCATCATAGGGCTTCAGTTAGCAAGACAGCTGGGGGTAGACTACCTCGAATCTTACGGCGACTCAAAGCTCGTCATCAATCAATCCGAGGAAAGTATAAAGTCTGCCATGAAGACCTCATCCCCTATCACAAAGCAGCGTTGGACATCATCTCAACCTTCATAGAATTCTTCATAGAGCATGTGCCTCGACTGCAAAACTTGGAAGCTGATGCTCTGGCCGGCCTTGCAGCCTCATTGGCTACACCCGTCGGGACTCAACACTTAGTTACGGTGATGGGTTGGAACTTGGCTTGCCCCAGAAATAATCTGTGCATACGGACAACTCATGCCATGGTCGCAGACCCTGGCATCAATGTCAGACTGGAGGTTCCCATTCATCGACTTTGCTGTCTACGGAATCCTTTCGAAGACCCGAAGGAGGCAATCTCAGTCAGAAGGCGCTCCCTCCGCTTCTATTACGATATAGCCTCCAAAAAGCTGTACCGGAGCTCCTACGATGGAATTCTCCTCCGATGTCTATCCAATGAAGAAGCCATTGAAGCTCTTCGAGAAGCTTATGACGAAACATGCGGAGCTCATCAACCAGGTCCTAAGCTATAGGACCGACTTCGACGTATGGGCTATTACTGGCCCACCATGATGGTCGATGCTGTCGAGTATGTAAAGAAGTGTCGTGCCTGTCAGCTGCACGCCGACTTCATCCACAGACCGTCAGAGCCTCTACACCCGACGGCTGCCTCTTGGCCATTTGAAGCTTGGGGTATGGATATAGTGGGGCCTATCACTCCCCCTTCGTCAAGGGGACATCGCTTTAACCTGGCAATCACCGACTATTTCTCTAAATGGGCGGAAGCAGTACCTCTCACAGATGTAAAAAGCTCAAGAGTGATCAGTTTCATCAAGCATCACATCATCTACCATTTCGGGTTACCTCGAAGGATTATCTACGACAATGGCCCGCAATTTATCAGCCATGCGTTCAGTAGGTTCTGCGACAAGAACCGTATTCAGAATGTGGCATCAACCGCATATCCGACAGCAAACGGATTGGCTGAAGCTTTTAATAAGTCCATCGTCAAGCTACTAAAAAGGTCGTGTCGTCCAATAAGCACGACTGGGACGAGAAGCTCGACAAATGCCTTTGGGCCTATCGTACAACGGTACGGACCCCGACAGGCATATGCTATTCTCCATGGTTTACGAGAGCGAAGCAGTACTACCGCTGGAGATCCAAATCCCCTCACTCCGAGTGGCGATCATAAATCCGTTGACGGAAGAGGACAATCACACATCGCCATCTGCAAGAGTTGGAAGTGCTTGACGAAAAATGCCTTGGCTCAACAACGCATCGAACTTTATCAAGCCCGCATATCACAGATTTTCAACAAAGAGTCCGACAGAGGACTTTCCAAGTGGGCGACCTGGTTCTGGCAGTCACGAGTTCGATGATGATGACTCATAAACACCAGAAAAATTCGAACCCAAATGGGAAGGACCCTTCATCATAGAGATGGTATTTTAAATGGTGCTTATAAGCTAATGGGGACTTATTCATGATGTCCATAACAGCAAGTTCCTTAAAAAGTACTATTCTTGGCCTCCATCGAAAACGTACTACCTCTCCCCGAAGAGAGTACTGGTGAACTCGACCAAACCAAGTTCACACCCCTTCTTTGACAAATCATATGCTTCTGGAACCCAGCTGCTTCGTTGCATTCTATCCCCAGTAGAAGAACAACCACGTCCATATTACCTCTGAGTTATTTCTCTAACTCTCAAGCAGGATCCTGCCCCTGTAAGATCATGTTTAAGGCAATGTTTACCACGTCCACATCACCTCTCAGTAAACATTCCATACACAATCCTGTTGTTGTACCATAGAATATCTACGTCCATATCACCTCTGAGTTGTTCTATAAATACCTATAGAGTTCAGTCCTACTATGTACACATTACCTCTGAGTGGGAAAGCTCCACCATTTTAGACCGTATTTACCATGTCCACCTTACCTCTGAGTAGATATGTCGGTCCTCTCTCTCAAACTTATTATTCGTACCTAATACCAAGGTATGCCAAGGGTGATAAGTCTACATAAAATTACCCCATATTCACTATGTCCATATTACCTCTGAGTGAATGTGTCGGTTTTCTCCGTGAGTAACTTATTATATGCACCCAGAAACCAAGGTGCACAATAGATAATGGGTCCACCAAAAACCACAGAACATCCCGTCCATATCACCTCTGAGTTGTTCTATGTACTCCTACCAAGTTCATTCCTACCATGTCCATATCACCTCTGAGTAGGAAAACTCTACCATTAGCCCCATATTTACTACGTCTATATTACCTTTGAGTAAATATGTTGGTTCTCTCTCTAAACTTATTATCTGTACCTAAAACCAAGGTGCGCTACGGATATAAGTCCACATAAATTCTCCAGTAGAAGTACCCAAACCTATCACGTCTATACTACCTCTGATAGGATTGTCACACCTAAACAGCTCTAATGTCCATGCTTCTTGTTCAAAGTATTTCAAAACTTGTCCAAAAGTTTTAAAACTTTGAAGGGGGTCTTGTAGAAGCATAAAAAAGAGGGATATTGCTTTTAATCCCACATCGGAAAGGAGAAGAAGAGACATCTCATTCTACTCTATATATAGAGCCCCTTTACCTCCTTTGAAAGGGGCACCAAAAATAAAAAACGAAAAGAAAAGGGAGCCCGTTGTCCAGGGAGTCCGTTCGAGCCACAAAAAGTTGCAACAGTGATTGTTCTTCTTCTGGATCGGCTATAAGTTCTTTTCTTGCCATCTTGGTAAGGAAAGTTGGGCTACTACGAAGAAAACCAAGGCAGCACAAGCCATGCGCCTTCACTCGCTGTCATGGCGAGGCAGAATTGGATTCTGAGTACTATACGCCTTCGTGGACTAGTACAAAGAAGTCCAAGGTAGCACAGGCCATGCGCCTCGAATGTGCTACGCCGACAGCAAACCAGAAGCATGCGCTCAAAATCAGGCACACTGCTGATGGTAAGTTGTGCAGAGTCGACTCGGGCGCATCTGTGCTAGAAATGAGTCGACTTTCAAAGTCCCCGTCTGTCACAACCCGCACCCCTTTTTCGGATACGAGACGTGTCCAAGCAGCCTACGCCGCAGAGTCGACGGTAGAACGTTGTCAAGCCCACAAGAAATAATACTAAAAATAAACTTTATTGCTCATTCACATTTCTAAATTTATTACAATTTAAAATTTATATTTGAAGGATAATATAATGTCTCACAGAATAGTAAAGTCAGCTAGTTCCACTATCTAGGTTGACCTCAGCATACCCATACCTTTCCAGTGCTAAGAGCGATCGTGGCTAAACCTGAAAAATATTGGTTTCCAGTCAGGAATGGAACAAGCATACAAATCGACGACAATGCAAAAACATAATAGAATTTACAAGACATGAAAATAACATATGAGAGATAAAAACTAGAAAGTACTGATGACATGGCAAGTGGTGGAGCAGACAAGGAAAACAAATAAAATACAACTATCTATGTGATTTAAAATATCTGTTTTGACATATGAACGGCTAGAGGGTAAATCCAGCACCCTGTACGAGTCGTGTGCAGCTGCTATTCTCCACGAAAGACACAGAGGATAGTTCTGGGTAGTCCACGTGTCTACTAAGATATTTTCCCTTCCGACTACTCCGTGTGACAAGCAAGTCCAAGCAGCAAGACATATGTATAAACATGAAATTTATAGACTACTATGAATCGAAAAACAATCAGAAAGTTTACTTGCATGAGGTCCTATGCTGGTGAAATCGATAATACTATACCACTCAATGAGCCACAATCAGTCAACACATGCAGTAGTCTCCGGATGCTGAAATAAACAACCATGTTTTTAGAATAGTCAAATTAGGTAGGATTTCCTGTCCTTAAATCCAATTCTGGATACAGGGGCAAAACGATAATTTCGGGTCAAAACAGTATCCGCCGTTGGACCCACTTTGCACCAAAAAGCGTACGACAGTCTATGGTCTCTAAAATCGTCAAACTATATGTCTACAGGTCCGATTTTCTGATACGAACCCAACCGTATGTCCAAAGTTGGATTCCGACGGGTCGTGCACAAAATCACCCGTTGAGTCGGATCGTGGGGCCCGCGAAACGGCGATCCGATCAACTGTCTCGGAATCGGACCAAATTAGCATACAGGACAAAAAAACGATATGGTCTTGTTGGCGCAAGTTTTGTCTCGATCTGATGAGCGTGCACAAAGTAATTGGGAAATTTGTACAGAGGCTGATACGGTAAATTTCGACGGATACATATCAAATTCGTCGCGCACACGCAACCAATTTAAATTCCTCAAAGCCCACATGTCCGCGAAGCCGATACGCACCTTTCGATGCTTTCGGTTCGTGACTACGTCGCCCGAATTGGCGGGACGCACGTCGTATCGAAGGTTTTTCTAGTTTTTAAAACAGATTTTTCTCAATATTAGGAAACCGATTTCTCGGCGCACAGTTATCAAAATTGATTTCTGTAAAAAGGGTTCTCTAGCCTTATATGTTGTCAATACTTGACTTCAAATGGATTCTGAAGACCCGTTGCGGTGTGGCAGCAAATCGACTTCCAAACTTGGTCCTTGGACCTTAAAACTGTCAACGTAAATCGTTGTTTTTTACGATTCTTACTGGGATTTCCTATCGATTTAGCGTATCTAAATTAAAGATAATCAATAGGAGTCGAAGGTGGTTATATCAGGATCATACCTGAAGAATTATCTCGGAAAACGATTGAGCAACGAAGGTGGACTTCGATCACGAAGTTGGCTTCCCGCAGCACCCTGCTGTCGCTCTGTTACACATGTGCGCGCGCGGCTGGTTCCCGTGCCTGGCCGGCCGGCGGCGACGGCTCGTGGCGGCGCGCGGATGTCGGGATAGGGTCGCCAGGCTGGGGTCGGCAGAGGGTTGCTAGGGTTCGAGTTTTTTTCTCTCGATCTCTCTCTTTGTTCCTTATATCGCGCACTGCGTTTTACAGAGCCGAGGGCTTAGGGTCGGGCTCGAGTCTGCTTTGGGGCCGGCTCGGCCTGGTATAGCTGAGCTGCTGGGTTTGGGATTTTTGTATGGAATTAGTTTTGTTTATTTTATTTCATTATTATTCAATAGCTATATATATATATATTGAACAGACAGAAAATTTATTGAAAAAGGAGAGGGCTCATAATGCAATACAACAAGCCTGGGCCAAAGAAGCAAAAGGGCCCGTACCAGAAGAGAACGAAAGACCGCGGCCTGGAGAATACGAAAAATTCGAAATTTCGAAACACGACATTTTAAAAAATTCAAAAAACCAAGCACGGAACCAAACACAAAAAGAAAATGAAATCTACACGCTGCCCTAGGGGGGTACGTGGCAGCCATCGCGGGGCCCGAGGGAGCCTGCTTCGAGCGCGTGGGTGAGCGCGGAACCCAAAGGGCTGGGGCGGGACCCGAGGGGACGCGGGTCCCGAGGGGGTGCCTCGGTGCTACCGCGTGCAGGCCCGGAGTGCGTCGCCGGGACGAGACGGCCGCCATGGAGGGGGCCACTAGGCCGAAGCGGGGGAACGCCGGCGCTGGAGATCAAGGATGGTCGGCGGCACCGGTGGGCGGCGGGAGCCATGTCTAGCGGGGCCACGTCGCCGCGAGGGGGGGAGACGCCGCAGACCGGCGAGGGAGGCTCGCCAAGGGGCGGCAGCTGCCACATCCGGCGGGTGGCCGACACGGCTGGCAAAGACCGAGATGGGAAGGAAGATGGCTAGAGGGCTCGCCCCGGGCGCTGTGCCAGAGAGGACCAGGAGGAGGAGATCGGTGGGAGGGAGGAGAGATCGGTGGGAGGGGGAAGAGGAGCGCCGGACGGAGAGACCCGGGCGGAGAGGATCACCGGGCGGGTGCTAGAAGAAGCGGCTCGCCCCAAGGGAATGGGTACGCCTCCTACTGCGCTGCGGAGGAAGATCCAGGGACGCTGGGGTGGGAGGACTGCCAGAGGTGCGCTGCCGATTGGGCTGGGGCGGAGACCCAATACCACCGCATGGTGGTAGGGTCTTGCCAGTAGGCCCCTGCCGCAGCGAAGGAAGACTGGGCGGGTCGGGCGACGGAAGGAGGGCCCGGGGGGCGCGGAGGAAGGGGGCTCCTGGAAGACGCCCGCGCTCGAAGCGGAGCGGGGCTCCGACGAAGGGACCGAGGCGAGAGGAGGCTCCGGGAGGCCGGCGGGGGGCCCAGGCGGGTGGAGCGCGAGGGGAGACTGGAGGAGGGCCTCCGCAAGGGCGGAGGGTGCTCGGGCCTGGGGAGATGGGGGCGCGGTCCGGGCGGCACGGGGAAAGGCTCCGGGAGGCCAAGCGCCATGGGAGGTGGAGGTGCATCCGGGCGTTGGAAGCAGAGAAAGGGGCAGCGGCCGCTGCGGGGGGCAACGCGGTGGCGGAGCCGGCTGCAGCTCCGGCGGAGGAAGACGGGCCTGGGCCGAGGAGGGAGGGGGCCGAAGAAACGGAGGGCGCCGAGCACGGCGACGCCTACGGCGCCGGCGGCTCCGCGGAAGGTGGGAGGAGAGGGAGGGGGGCTCCGCACCACGGTAGCCGCCGGAGGGGAGGCGCCCCACGGGAAGAGCGGCTGAGCGAAACCCGGCCTCCGCCGAGACCGAGATAGCTGGAAAGAACGGGGTCCCACGCGAGGAAGGGGATGCCGGACGGCGGTCGCCACCTCCCGGTCGCGCGGGAGGGGAACTCGAAGCTCGGGCGAGCTCCGCCGAGAGGGAGCCAAGCCCAGATCCCTTTCTCCATTATTATTATTATTATTATTATTATTATTATTATATTATTATTATTATTATATTATTATTATTATTATTATATATATATATCATATATTTTATATACATATATTATGTATATATATAACCATGTGATACATACCTATATACACAAATAAATATTCCATAGCCAAAATGTATATATAATTCATTTGAATAAACGAATACTAACGATATTATTTAAGAATAATATATAATAAGAATAATAATAATTAGAATAATAATAATATAATAATAATAATAATAATAATATATAATATAATAATAATAATAATAATAATGATAACAAAATTCCATAAAACCTCAATGATAATTTATTTCTTAGTGTAGGGTCTACTTATATAAATGAACACGTATTTATATTATAACATTTGTTCGACAAAAATAATATAACCAATAATAATAATATTATTATATAATAATATCCTCAATAATAATAATAATAATAACGAAATTCAACAAACCAATAATGGGTATTACTACCATGCACCGTCTACCAAAAATGTACAAGGACCTATTTTATACAATTATTATTGAATATCAACTAATAACGATATTTATAATATTAATTAAGTATACTTAGAAATATTCATTAGATCATTAAAATGGAATACGACACCATCATACCAAAATACATCACACAATGTCATTAGACGTCCCGCATGATTACATGGGCTTGGGCTTGTTTTGGGTCCTATCTGGACTAGTTCGGTACAACCGGGTTTCCTAAAACTCAATAATGTAATTAACAAATAAATAAATCTTCAGTAAAGGTTAGGTCGCAACTTGGCCTGGTTTTTTTAGTTAGGACACACTTATGGCTGGGTCATCCCTACTATGGCTAATACACTAGTCAGGCACGCCGTTGCACCATCCATACCATGATTTTTAGTCGTCTTGTACTTCAAAACTCAACCATGGTTAAAGTCATCTATCGTAATAATTAACTGAATAATTATTTATAAATTCTAAAAATCACCATTTAAATCAAATATATAAATAAAAAATTTTAAAATTTTCGGAAAGGGGAGCTACAAATCTACCTACCTTAAAAATAAATCCGTCCTCGAATTTAAGGACCAGGATGATCAAATCTTTCCAAGATTTAAATAAATTGGATTTAACAAAATCAAAATCAATCCATAATAATTTAAAAATATTCAAGATTTTAAAAATGCATTTGATCGAATCTAAATACAATACAATAATAATTTAAATGGATAATATGTTTTATCAAATGACTTGGAAATTATGGTATATATTATTTAAACAATACATATATTGTTAGTCCAAGATTGAATCAAACTAACCACAATATAACAAAATGAATTTAATTGATAATTAATATTAGCAAAAAATTTAAACGATATTTTATAAATTCTAAATCAAATGGTTTGACAAAAATTCTGTTGTCATCCAAACATATTCTATAGGAGCATGATCATGATCAAGATAGTCATGACCGTAGTTGGAACGAAGGTATAACCTTGGCTATGATTTAGTTGAAATTATAGACACGGTTATGATTTAGTCTTGATAGGAAAAATGGTTTAAGGTCAATCAAAATTGAAATCATCTGGGTACGAACAACTAGTTGAACAAAATTATTTAGGCACGATCATGGAATTGAATTCTAGAATGACAGGCGTTGGCATGACCTAAATAGAATCGAATATTTTGGTCATGATCAAAAGTATTTAAGGATGATCCAATCGAAATCGTTCCAACACGAACGATTGTGTAGTCATGATCATAGAATCAAACCTAGAAAAGGACACGAATTGACTCGATCGAAATATAAAAAAAGGAGTGTAGTAAGGATCGAAATTGTTCAAGGATGATCAAACCCAAAATCGTTTCGATATGCTTCAAATATTTATCCACGATTATTTAGGCACGAGTTTAGAATCAAAATTTAGATAGGTTTAGGAATCCAGTCAAAATTATATTAAAGTGACAATCTAAAAAATAGGAGGATAAGAAAGGAATGAAGAATTACCGGTTTATTGAGAAGATTTGTGACTAGGAATACACAAATCGATTTGAAAACCTAATAGTTATATGTCAATCAAACGTAGTCTCTATGGTATTCGAAACTCATAAACATGATCGAAGTCATTTTATCGAGAATTTATGCCTCACCATGTACAGCTAGCTGCAATAAACTCTTGATTCCACAACTCAAGCAAGGATACGGTAACGAATACCCTATCAAATCTATCCAATCTGGACATAACAGCTTAAAGACGAAGATAGGACGACCAAGATATAGCTTTGACAATCATTCGATAACTTATACTTACTTGAGATTACTTCAACTTAGGGATCATGCCTCGCCAGTACGCTACTGGCTGTAGTGAACCCGCAGTCTCCATAAGTCAAATAAGTGGTGACAGTGCGCGGCTGTCTTCCATCATAAGTCATCAAAATTATTCCAACTATATCCTCCAAGAATATCAAAGGAGTTTAAAAATCATACAAATTGATAAAGATAAAAAAGTGCAAGTATCTGTTCTTCAAGTATAAGATTCAGCTTCTTGAAAAGAAAACAATTGATTAGGAAGGATGATGATCGAAGTCGAAATAAGTAAAAATCTTTTAATCCTTGTTTCACGGGTAATCAATATTCAACGATTGAGAGGAAACTTCTGAATCAGAAAACGTAACTCGAGATTAATAGACAATTGAGGGAGAAGTTATTTTAAAAATAATTCTTTAGGTCCAAGGAGAAGAATATAAGTGTATGAACTTATGATATGGCGGTGTTTAGAAAACATAAAATAAAATTGTACAAATGATCATTATTAGGGAGAAAATGATCGAAGGTAAAAAAATATATTAAATTTATATTCTCTAATATTTAAGATCAAGAAAAAATATGTGTAAAGCACTATGTCTACCTATTCATGCACAAATATATAGGTATAGCCTAAGTAAATCCCAAAAATCCCAAATTATCATTCTAAGAGGAGGTTATCCTATTTCCAAGCGCTCGACCGCACTCTCAGTGGCAAAATTCCTGGTTATCTTGCGCTCCGAAACTTAACCGTGACTAAGGCCTTCTACACTGAATATTTATAAAAAAATTCTAAAATCAAATTTAATTCAAACAAATAAATAAAAGGATATTTTCTAAACTTTCGGAGAGAGGGGTTACAAATCTACCTACTTCAGAAATACTCGATTTAGAATAAATAGCACATCCTTATATGAAAATCATCTAACAGGATTTAGAATTCAATGAGGCCTATGTAGCAACCTTAACTACCCAACTGTCAGATTAAACTAGGGACTCCTAGTCCTAACCATTCTCTTAAAATTGATTTACTCCTAGGTGTGAATGAGCATTTCTTAGGCGCAGGCTCGCAATGGTACGACTAACTTAAGTACCATCACGAGTTCGCAATCTTTTGCAAAAATTAACCTGCATGGGCCACCACAAAAACTTATCACGACCCACACCCGCTTTTTCGGATACGAGACATGTCCAAGCCAGCCTACGCCGCAGAGTCGGCGGTAGAATGCTGTCAAGCCCGCAAGAAATAAATGCTCAAAATAAACTTTATTGCTCATTCACATTTCTAAATTTATTACAACATTTACAATATTTATATTTGAAGGATAATACAATGTCTCACAGAATAGTAAAGTCAGCTAGTTCCACTATCTAGGTTGACCTCAGCATACCCATGCCTTTCCAGTGCTAAGAGTGATTGCGGCTAAACCTAAAAATGTTAATTTTCAGTCATGAATGGAACAAGCACAAAAATCGACGGTAATGCAAAAACACAATAGAATTTACAAGACATGAAATAACATATGAGAGATGAAAACTAGAAAGTACTGATTACATGGCAAGTAGTAGAGAAGACAAGGAAAACAAATAAAATACAACTATCTATGTGATTTGAAATATCCGTTTCGACATGTGAACGGCTAGGGGGTAAATCCGGTACCCTGCACGTGTCGTATGCAGCTGCTATTCTCTATGAAAGACACGGAGGATAGTTCTGGGTAGTCCACAGTCTACTAATATTTTCCCTCCTCTACTCTGTGTGACGCATGTCAACAAGCACAAGACATATGTATAAACATGAAATGTATAGACTACTATGAATCGAAAAGCAATCAGAAAGTGTACTTGCCTAAGGTCCTGTGCTGGTGAAACCGATAATACTATACCACTCAATGAGCCACAATCAGTCAACACATGCAGAAGTCTCCGATTCTAAAATAAACATTACCAACATTTTTAGAATAGTCAAATTAGCTAGGATTGCCTGTCCTTAAGTCCAATTCTGGACACAGGAGTAAAATGATAATTTTGGGTCAAAACGGTGTCCGCCGTTGGACCCACTTTTCACCGAAAAGTGTGCCAAAGTCTATGGTCTCTAAAGTCGTCAAACTATATGTCTATAGGTCCAGTTTTCTGATACAAACCCAACCGTATGTCCAAAGTTGGATTCCGGCTGGCCGTGCACAAAATCACCCGTTGAGTCGGATCGTGGGGCCCGCGAAATGGCGATCCAATCAACTGTCTCAGAATCGTACCAAACTTGGCGTGCAGGACCAAAAATGATACGGTCCTGTTAGCACAAGTTTCGTCTCGATCTGATGAGCATGTACAAAGTAATTGGGAAATTTACATAGAGGTCGATACGATGAATTTCGACGGATACGCATCAATTCGTCGCCCACACGGAACCAATTTGAATTCCGTCAAAGCCCACACGTCCACAAAGCTGATACGTACCTTTCGATGTTTTCGGTTCGTTTCACGCAGCTCTTTTTTTGAGCCTGCGTGACTTTTCACGCAGCTCTCTTCTTGAGCTTGCGTGACTTTTCACGCAGCTCTCTTCTTGAGCCTGCATGACTTTTCACGCAGCTCTCTTCTTGAGCCTGCGTGACTTTTCACGCAGCTCTCTTCTTGAGCCTGTGTGACTTTTACGCAGCTCTCTCCTTGAGCTGCACGCTGCCTTGAGTGAGCCTGAGCGAGCCTGCGTGACTTTTACCCCTTGAGCGTACGTGCTTTTGTGCGTACACTTTTGATATTATTAGATATTATATGCCCAATTTATATTCTTACGCCTTTTCCCGAGCATGATATGAGCACTAATGTGACCCCGGAGAACAAAGTGTTCCTTCCTGATATATGTACCTGAATGTCCCAGTTCTTGTTCATGCTCGACAAATGACTCGTAACTCCACGTGGCGTATTTGCAATGATGCATTACACTAAGAAGGGTAGAACATGTTGACATACTGATTGACATGGATCCTCTTTGGGGTACTCGTACTAAGTACGACTTTAGGAGGATAATCATGCAGGCCACAGCATGTGAGTCCAAGATTTCACCTAGGGTTAAACTAGACAACTAAACATACTAGATGCATAGGGAGGGCAAAATCCCGAGATTGTGTTACACCAGCCGCCTTGAGATACTGTCTTGACGTGACGGCTGGTCTCCACGGATACTGTGTCATCTACAACGAGTGGATGACTGTATCCGATTAATTCCTACTATATATTATGTTTTAGCAAGGTGGCCTTACGAGGGACCTGTGCTCAATCATACCTGTCTACGCGAACCCCTGGGTTGGCTAGCCTTGCTGGAAAGATACGATCTGAGGATTTTCTAATAACATGACGCGAGGATAACCTCGTCCCACTAGAAACTCGTAGACTTGATTGGCCGTGAAACGACTTGCTTGTATCCTATTACCTTCTGTGAATAACTGAGGGAAACTGTCATGGTACGTGATCCAACCCATGTTCTTGTTTGATTGTTGGGTTGGTTATCGTACTATGACAGGTTGTGGACCGAAGTTATGAACGAAGACTTATTCTGGTTGTGAAGTGCTACTTCTGTGAATAACTGAGGAACATGGTCTATCATGGTACATGATCCAACCCATGTTCTTGTTTGATTGTTGGGTTGGTTATTGTGTTGCGATAGGCTATCGACCGAAGTCACGATCAGGAGATTTTATTGTTTATACCTTTTAACTTATGTGAATGTTATAGAGTACGACACGTCCCGACTCCATGCGGCACCTTTTGTCCTTGTTTGGTTGTAAGGGTGCCATATGGGTTCGAAGATGTTGCGCTACCCTGTAATAGTAGCATAAGTATTACTATTATCAATCATTCTATTAACTGGGTTTTTAATCTTCTCTTGTGCCCCTTTGGCGGTACTTGCTATTCGGGGCTGACCCCGCTGGTTTTGTTTGGCCAGATCTCGTAGCAGAGCCAGAGGACACGATCTTCCTCCCTGACATCCATGGTGCATACTAGGAGCATGGCGGTTCGGGGACTCGAGTGAGTTTTTTCTCCACCACTCCTGCTTATTTTGTGCGGCGTTTAGCCACCGGCACCTGTTAGCCGGATTACTTGATATTTTGTGTCAGTACATCATTGTAATTAAACAGACTGCAGCTGTGTATAATTTTGTACTTCTGACTCTCTGAGATAGCTAAATTATAAAGCTAGTCTCTCATGACCATTTTGATGAAGCGTCGGGGACGCCTTACTCTTTATGTTCATTTAATTGCTGATGTGATTTGAGTGATTGAGACATAGAACTCTGTGGGACCATAGGAGACTTGATTGTAGCATGTACCCCCTAGTCTCTCGACAGCCACGATCACCGTATGACGTTACGTACCTCATATGGAGTAGCTGGCCTAGTCCGTCTCCGTATTTCGGTACTGGGGCGTGACAGTTCGCAACCACGTCGCCCGGATTGGCGGGACGTACGTCGTATCGAAGGTTTTTCTAGTTTTTAAAACAAATTTTTCTCAATATTGGGAAACTGATTTCTCGGCGCACAGTTATCAAAATTGATTTCTGTAAAAAGGGTTCTCTAGCCTTATATGTTGTCAATACTTGCCTTCAAATTTTTGAAGACCCATTGGGGTGTGGCAGCAATTCGACTTTAAAACTAGGTCCCTGGACCTTAAAACTGTCAACGTAAATCGTAGTTTTTTACGATTTTTACTGGAGATTTCCTATCGATTTAGCGTATCAAAATTAGAGATAATCAATGGGAGTAGAAACTGGTTATATCAGGATCATACCTGAAGAATTATCTCGGAAAACAATTAAGCACCGGTGGACTTCGATCACGAAGTTGGCTTCCTGCAGCACCCTACTGTTGTCGCTCTATTACACGCGTGCGCGCGCGGCTGGTTCCCGCTGGTCGACCGGCGACGACGGCTCGCGGTGGCACACGGATGTCGGGATAGGGTCGCCAGGCTGGGGTCGGCGGAGGGTTGTTAGGGTTCGAGTTTTTCTCTCGATCTCTCCCACTGTTCCTTGTATACGCGCGCTGCATTTTACAGAGCTGAGGGCTTAGGGTC
>JANAVB010033534.1:0-67927 GCA_029216955.1 Iris pallida
GTTTAATGTCTAATAGGTTTAATTATGTTTTAATTTCAGTTTTAGACATGTTAATGGATTGATGTTAGTAAGGATGGTTAGAATGAGTTTTATTTGGATACCCATGGTTAGATCTAAGTGGTTTAGTCTACATGTCATATTTTTAGCCTCAACTTGTCATTTTAGTGTCTCTTTATATAATGGACTATTTTGTATATATATAATAGGTATGTAAAATATATTTCATATATTTAGATGTGTGTGGATATGTTATTAATTGTGTGCTTGTGTTAGAGGAGAGAAAAGTGTGGTTTGATGTGTATCATGAGTGGTGTGGAGAGTGAGATATGTTTCTTTTGTCCAAACAACCCAAATTCGTCATAATATTCATCCACGTTTTTAGTAGTTATAGCAACTTAGAAATGTCATAACTTTTAGCTTAGAACTCCGATTAATCTTCCATTTTTTTTAAAGAACCATATCGAAGTTAGCTTTCCAGATATATATATATATATATATGTTAATAGATCAAATGAGTTTTAAAACTTTCTGTAGAATTGTTTGAGTGTCAGCTGTACGAAAGAAGAACGCGTTTCGGTATTTTTGCGATTTCGGGAGCTTCCGGACATGAAAATGCGATCCGTTTGAAGTTTCAGAAAGCTAATACGAAGAGCTATACTTTAATCCTAAAATTTAGTGAAGGCCCAATTGGTACAATATTGATTTTAAGTAGAAGAGTGCCTATACGACATAGGCATTTTGTGTAACCTATGAGCCTATGTAGTATGGATATTAAGTGAATGTAGGTATCATAGGTTGTCGAGTATATATATGATATAGTACATATATATATATATATATATATATATATATATATATATATATATATATATTATTGTTAGGTAATATTTGTTAGTATGAGTGTTAGTTAGATAGTAGACGTTAGTATTTTGTTAGATATTTGATAAGTTATTAGATAGTTTGATGTTAGATATCTAGTATGTTAGATATTGATATGTTAGTAGGTTATGTTAGTTCTAGATATTGGTATGTTAGCAAGTTAGTCTCTATAGGTTATATGTTAGATATTAATTAAGATGTTATGTTAGTACATTAGATAGTTAGCTAATTAGATATTTGAGAGGTATCTTGGTATCTCATGATACCAAGTTAGTATCTTAAGGTAAATATGAATTACCTTTACCTTCAAGGTAAATGATTAGTTTACCTTATGACCAAGGTATGGTATCAAGGTACCAAGGTAAGGTATTAAGATATCAAGGTAAGGTTAGGTTTACCCAAGTTAAGGTATTGGATTCCAACCAAGGTATTGGTATTGGGATGCCGATATGACCAAGGTTGATATGGTATCCTAGTGTTTGTGGGTTAGTGTCTAAGTGTTTGAGTTTGAGTAGGTGATGTTAGATTGTGGAAGGGTTATATTGATAGGTATATATATTTTTGGGTTATATAGTATCTATATATATTATGAGAGTATATAGATATAGGTTATGGTTCATAGTGAGGATATGTATATACTTGATATATGATATCTATATGTATATGTTAGGGTGGTACTATATGGGTAAGGATGTATGTCGTATGTATATATATTAAATATATCCTAAGTATCATAGATGTTGACCACTAATCTAAGTTTGACCAAAACCTTAGAAGCTTAACCTTGACTCCTAGTTTGACCCAAGGTGGATCAGAGTTGACTTTGACCTAGATTGACTTAGAAACATGTAGATTGTATTATAAATTTCTATCATTTCAAATTGAACTCTTTATAACTTGTGTTGCTCTAATTAGGACTCTGTGGCATCAGTTCGGACATCTATTTATATCAATCATTCAGGGTATTAGGCGAGTACATTCTCTGATAGTTCTTTCTTTTACTTGATGATTACTGTATTTCAGTTCTAGTTAGTTCTATTGGAAGTCTACTATGATTCTTGGCACAATTGTACACGGATTGGTATTGTTATTGGATCTTCAGTCATGAGATGTTACCTTACATCATCGATACTATCGAATACTGTTCTCGTTGGTATTGGATAACATTGGATAACATTGAATAACATTGAATAACATTGGCTAATATTGGATAACATTGAATAACATTGGCTAGTGATGTGTCATAATTTTGGATCCATCGTATCAGTCGAGGCGGGAGTAATATTAGTTAGATATGCGATCAAGAACTATCGACAAATAGTATAATTATCGGCTACTAGCTAAGCATACATTGCACGTATGGTTGAGCTAGCTTTTTCTTAGTGTAAGCATTGAATATCCCAGGCCGATCACATATCCAACTGGTATTCAAAAACACATTGTCTATTACAGTTTTACATTTTTAGTTCACCTTTACATTGTTCTATTTTGATATGATAGTTTTTTTCCATTACTTGTTCTCATAGGTTTTTGTCTGTCTTACTATTTCATCAATATAACTGTCTATAACTACTTTATAGTCCTTGTCATTTACTTGGGATTTTTAGATGAGATGTGCTCGTTCCAATCCTGACTGAATATTGTTAAAAATATTACAAATGATATAGATAACTGTCCTACCTTCTATAAGGCTTATGAGAGTGGTACACAGTAGCCAGAGGAGGACCTAGCCTAGTAGAGTGTGCTTAGTTATAGCTTAGTACTTTATAGCTTTCAGTTTGTATCGGATTATTCCGATTGTTAGTTGAGACTTATTTATATTCAGGACTTGTATTTATTTGTGTTGGACATCTATTTTGTGTGGTATGATAACTCTATTTATATTCAGTTTCTTCCTTTTATCTGATTCCATATCGTGCTCTATCTTTCTTAGACTTGTGATTGAGATTATATAGTAGAGATGTTATATTATACCTCCATGCGGAGATGACAAGTTTATATATCTTGTTGTTAGATGTTATAGATGACCTATATAGCATTCTACCGCCGACACTACGGCATAGGCTGGACGTACCCATGTTCTCATGCCCCTAAACAGGGTGCGGGTCGTGACAATTTTTTCTCTTATTCGTGATGTGTGTAATGTCCCGTCCCGTTCAGTTCAATCGGAAGAATCAAAACGCCAACGACGTTGGACATAGCCATGCAACAGCCTGCTCGAAGTCCCGCTCGGCTGAGGCGACTCCTCGCTCAGGTGGGTAGCTTCGGTGAACTTGCCTCAGCTTATCCTTCACACTAATAAAATGAAAGTTTTCAACTGCACAAGTAGACTTGATAATAAAAGAGGCGAATCCACATAGATAAGGGAATAATTCCAAGTTGGGTTAGATTGAGTTAGAATATGGAAATATCCCACGGTCGGCTTAGAATCGTTACACGCCATGCTTTCAAAATGGCACTCGGTCCTTCATCCCATGGCTTGGGAGAAGGAAAGTTGGTCTAAGTTACCACAAAGCTATAAAATTAGCCTAAGTCATATGCGTCTGTCACGACCCGCACCCGCTTTTCGGACGCGAGCTCGTGAGCAAGCCAGCTACGTATCGAGCGAACTCCAGCCCGACTCGAGTACGTATAAGTTGTCAAGGTCATGGTATCATATATAATCTAACTATATCTCAATCCACATGAATCATATAAAGCAAGAATGAACAAGTATGGGTCATGGTCTGCAGCCCATTAGCATATTGTTCGATTAGACTCCAAGAATGACATGAGTCTATGAATAAGCAGAGTATTTCATGGTACAGAATATAAAGCACGAAAGGATAATAAAGAAATATCACAAGTAAATACCTGTATCATAGATCGTAATCCTCCACCATCCCTGTAGTGACCCGCTCCGCCCTAGCGGAACGCCGATCCAAACGGCAAGTGCAACGACTCAAACGAGCCGTCGACCCGAAGAGTTGCTTCGTCCCGATGAAGTATCGATGTGAATCGATGCAAGGCTTACATTGGCCCGACAGGATGAATCCAGACTTAGACTTTCAAAGGCGCGCTCGGAATATCGCTCGGCCGATGCGAACATCGCTAAGGTGGGTGGCTCCGATGAACCCGTCTTTGCTTAGCCTATGCACATAATAATGCGGACACAAACACGAGAATCGCTAGGCGATAACATCTTGCATGCTAATAAATGACCCAACGCACCTAGCTAAGGGAATAATCCCAACTTGTATGCTTGTATAGAATATGGAAAGTAACATGGAAAATACGAGAACTCTCGCCCGCGCTCCATGCTCGTGCTACGGCACAAGCCTACGTTGATGCTCCCTATACGTCCAAACAATCAAACAATGAATGGGTTACAACAATGAAACGGAAAGACTATCAATATAGTCGCACCGTGTAGATTATAGCAACATTGAAAGGCTATGGGACCGATGGGTCGCCAAGGCGACTCCCATACGAGGAGTCGTGTAATGTATAAATGAAAGAGCAAACGAATAAGTGAATCAACGAATGAATACGTGAATGAATCGATGAACTAATGAACAAGTGAAAGAAAGAAAGAAAAGGAAAGGAAACTTGAAAAGATAAGAAAAGAAAGAAGGATTAGCGACAGGTGTGACGGGCACGTGCATCGGGGCTCGCTACCCGCGCTGTACGGACGCCAACCTGGTCGATAACGTAAGAAGGCTAAGGGTTAGCCTAAGGCACAAAGACAGCCATTAAGTTAAAATGATAATAAAATACGAAATGGTCGTGGACAACGGCACGAGCGAGGGGTGGCGTATGCTGTGACCGTGAAAGGGGATTCCGCGGCATGATCAAAGGGGGGATATGCCGGCCTAGGCGGATCCAAAAGGGGCTTACGGGCTTAACTGGGGGAGGCTTGGCCCCAGGAGACGTAAGTGCGGGGTATTTTTCAAGAGACTATCAGGGTGTACCAGCCGCACGCCATGATAGGTGCGAAAATGCCAAGGAGAAAGTCCAGGATGGCTTGTGGTGCCAGCGACCGATGCATATAGAGTTAAGTGGGCTTTGCTGGTGGCGATCCACGTGCAAGTCCTTGCATTGAAATCAAAGTAATTTATGTTAACAAATAAAGTGCCTTATGAATATGCTTGAAACGTAACACACCAAATGACAATGAGAAATTTATACAAGTGAGTTAGATAACGTGCTTACGACATGCTAAAATCCGAGGCAGGGACACACACTTGACATTGAAAGTTAATATCGAATGGTTGGCTAACTTGGTTTACTTTTGACAGGGAAGGCCGGACGGTAAGTATGGGTAAGTTGTGCATGTATCTCCATGCGACACTCTGAAATCGGTAACACGAGATAGGTTATATCATATGCCATGTAAATGACCCTAAGGCAAGATTAGAAAGACAATGAATGATAGAGATGCACACAAGTAAATGGATCGTGTTCGGTAATGATAGTGATTATGGGCGAGCTAGCCTCCCCACCAGTGCATAACAATGTACTGATAACCCCACAGTCTACTTGCAGGATGCAGGAGACGCCGGCGGGTGCGGAGCTTCAATCGAACGTGCTAAGGCGCGGAGCTATCTCTGGGCCTTGGAGCGTTGCAAAGGAGCTGGAGCACCATATACGGGACGTAATGTATCGGAACATCGCCATGAATCATTCCATCTTGTAAGCCACTTGGCACGCCTTTTATGTTTCAGAGAGAGAGAGAGCTTGAGCGACTTGTAATATCGGCCTAGCGCCGCTTGTAAACTTGTTGAATATCAATAAAGAATTTGGTTTCACTTCAATTGTGTTCATTTATATTCCGCTGCAAATGGGGACACTCTGTGCGACTCTGTGGCCTAGAACTCAAATCGGCCGTTTCTGGACTTGGCCTTGCACGGGCGCAACCTAGGCCCGTGCGGCATCACGCCTTAGCGAGGACGATCGCTCCTACGGGAGCGGGGCGTGACAGATTGGTATCAGAGCACGGCTTTACGTCCTTGGACATCATTTCGATTCTCTCAGTTTTGAAAGCTCGCGTTGGAAACAAAAGAAGTGTATGCTCTCTCTCGTTGTGCATTGGGATGTTCCATACAATAAGTCTAATATTGCGAAAGCTCGTATGAGTACTCGGTTGCACGGGACCGATAGGCGATGGCCTTTGTGCCACTACGACGGACTTGATAGGCGATGGCCTTTGTGCCGAACCACAATGGACTCGAGTCGGACGAAAACTAAATGCTAAGAGTTAGCAAACGCGAGGCATGCTTAAATAGGCTTACGTTGACGATAGCAAACGGGTACACGAGACCGGAGTATTATTCGAACGGGATGGTTTTGCACGCAGCCTTTTGGCTAAGTTGTGCGGAGTATCGCGCACCTAGACCCTTTGGTGCAAACGAGTTGCGAACGAGAATAAGTGAGCGTGCAAACTTGAATGTGGTCCGAACGGGATGGTTAAGCGGTACAACTTAGTCCACGTGTTGCGCACCTCGACTCTTGGGTGCCATCGGGTTGCGAGCGATATCAACGTATCGCTCGATCGAGAACGGAGATACACTTTGAGTGTGTATCGATAGGAACGTTATCGAGTTAATGCTTAGGCACACTCGAAGGATCGATTTGGACCTTGAGGATTATTGCGAACGACTTAATGCGTCGCAACGGCACGAACGACTACGCTAGCGATTCGTTGAACGAATCGATAAGACGTCTTAGCGCGTGGCGCAAACGTGATTGAGGACTAGATCAGATGGCTCGAATCTGAGTGGTGTATGGACGTCTTGGAAATAGTTCGAGCGAAATCGAGGATTACGAGTATGTCGGCGAGGCGATGCGGTCGCGCAAAGCCTTAGAACGCGTCACACTTAGTTGGTTGTGACTTCGATTGTCCCGAGCGAGATGTCGCTCGAACAACTTGTCGTTAGACAACGTGAGTTAGAAAACGACTCAGAACGACAGAGGTAAATGAATGGTCTTGATCGAGGAAACTTAGAGGATTGCGCGTACGATCTCGGATTGATTCAAATGAATCGCGACTTGAGTTTGAACAACGATCTTGACCCTAGCTGGAGAGATAGCGGTCGAACTTGATCTTGAATATCGAGGAAATTGTGGAATATCCAACTCGGACAATAGCATCAATGCATGACTCGAAAATCGGTTGCAAAGGAAGATCGTCAGGTTACGCATATCGTCGATGGTATTGAGGCGTATCAAAGATCGATATGCGATAACTCGGGGGCACTCCGACTCGGCGAATGACGATCATGCGAATGTCATTGTTCCGTTGGATGCTATACTTGGGTCGTTAAGGATGTGTCGAGGAAAAGATAAACTTGGCTCGAGGATGAATGACGGTCGGACTATCAAATATAGACTTGGCTTGGATGAAAACGGAGTGCTTGGATTTACTTCGTTGTCAACCACAACGTAGACGTTCTTGCCTTATGCGAGCGCAACCCCAGCCTCGCACATGCGTCGTGCCGACTAGGACTATCACTCCGCGTGAGCGCTGGTATGGTGATTCATACAGCGGGAGTGATCGGTACTCGCCTGGCGTGGCAACTCGTATGCTTCGACTTGTGGTTTGACACGAAGGAGACTTGAGGATGAGTTGTGTGTTTGAAGAGTTGAACTTGAGGATTGAGTAGGTCCAATCTGCGTATCGAGAATGAGTTAGTCTAAACTCAAACAGGAGTTACGCCCCGATGAGAATGATTATTCCGCGGGAGCGTTGCATGGTGATTCATGAACCGCCGTGGATAATCGGACTCGCGTGAGATTGGGGCAGAACGTATTGTCGAGCTGGATAACCTCGAGATCGAATACATGAATTGGTTTAGAATTGGTGATTGAACAGATTTGGATGTTGCAAAACGAATACATCTATGCGAACTAAGTGATCGTGCTCGATGTTTAGGAATCTGAGTGACACGAGCTTGGGTAGAAAAATCCCGCACCACCGACTTTGGTTTGACCCTAGGATTGGGGTCAGTGTTGGCATTATTGTTGGGGAACTATGATTCCAATCCTGACATTGACTTAGCCTTGAGAATTGGCCTAGCGGATAGGCTTGACGCCCCTGTTGCAAGAGTTGCAAATAAAGGATTGAGCTTGAGGATTGACATGGATTGAAAGAGTGGATCAAGAGTAGGAAACCCTGCTCACGAGACTCGGCTGATATGCATATATCTCAGGAACGCTTGAGTATGTGCACGATGCGACTCGAGTGAGAATGACAAACTCACTATCCTGCGGCTTGGCTGAATGCATGTATTTTGGGGACGCCTGAAATGCGTGCACGATCCAACCAAGTGATACGCTGAGTTCTAGCATGACTTGGGGAGTGAACGAGTGTCGTGAACGTAAAATCGTGCTAGTTAAAAGTTGGTGCAACGAATTGAACCATCGATAGGAAGTTATGCTCGACGATGGTGTCGTTCTTGGTCTTGAATCGGACGGAAATTTCGTAGACTTGGTCGACTCCGCTAAGAAGAAGTCATAATGATTTCATAGACGAAAACGCTTGAGAAGCGAATCGAGTGATCCCGATAATTGAGGTAAACGAAAGTGAGTTGCCTCAATTATGACCCACGCATTTGGCAAAATCCAGCGTGCCTTGTGCAACCACTCCAGTCCCATGACACGAAGAAATAGAAACCAATATGAAGAAACGCTTGAATTGAAAAGATAACATCAAGTCTAAAATGAACGAGAAGCTATTCAATAAAAATCGACCAAAACGTATACGACACGGAACTTAGAAAGAAACCGAGTGTCGTTCGATGCCATTGAACGACGATGCCTAGGAAATTGTCTAAGGTAGGTACACGGTCCGAGTTAAGGAATGGTAGGATGACCTGCACTCAAGAAGTCTCGAGGACGAGACTTATTTTGAGTGGTGTATTATGTAGTGACCCGCTCCGCCCTAGCGGAACGCCGATCCAAACGGCAAGTGCAACGACTCAAACGAGCCGTCGACCCGAAGAGTTGCTTCGTCCCGATGAAGTATCGATGTGAATCGATGCAAGGCTTACATTGGCCCGACAGGATGAATCCAGACTTAGACTTTCAAAGGCGCGCTCGGAATATCGCTCGGCCGATGCGAACATCGCTAAGGTGGGTGGCTCCGATGAACCCGTCTTTGCTTAGCCTATGCACATAATAATGCGGACACAAACACGAGAATCGCTAGGCGATAACATCTTGCATGCTAATAAATGACCCAACGCACCTAGCTAAGGGAATAATCCCAACTTGTATGCTTGTATAGAATATGGAAAGTAACATGGAAAATACGAGAACTCTCGTCCGCGCTCCATGCTCGTGCTACGGCACAAGCCTACGTTGATGCTCCCTATACGTCCAAACAATCAAACAATGAATGGGTTACAACAATGAAACGGAAATACTATCAATATAGTCGCACCGTGTAGATTATAGCAACATTGAAAGGCTATGGGACCGATGGGTCGCCAAGGCGACTCCCATACGAGGAGTCGTGTAATGTATAAATGAAAGAGCAAACGAATAAGTGAATCAACGAATGAATACGTGAATGAATCGATGAACTAATGAACAAGTGAAAGAAAGAAAGAAAAGGAAAGGAAACTTGAAAAGATAAGAAAAGAAAGAAGGATTAGCGACAGGTGTGACGGGCACGTGCATCGGGGCTCGCTACCCGCGCTGTACGGACGCCAACCTGGTCGATAACGTAAGAAGGCTAAGGGTTAGCCTAAGGCACAAAGACAGCCATTAAGTTAAAATGATAATAAAATACGAAATGGTCTTGGACAACGGCACGAGCGAGGGGTGGCGTATGCTGTGACCGTGAAAGGGGATTCCGCGGCATGATCAAAGGGGGGATATGCCGGCCTAGGCGGATCCAAAAGGGGCTTACGGGCTTAACTGGGGGAGGCTTGGCCCCAGGAGACGTAAGTGCGGGGTATTTTTCAAGAGACTATCAGGGTGTACCAGCCGCACGCCATGATAGGTACGAAAATGCCAAGGAGAAAGTCCAGGATGGCTTGTGGTGCCAGCGACCGATGCATATAGAGTTAAGTGGGCTTTGCTGGTGGCGATCCACGTGCAAGTCCTTGCATTGAAATCAAAGTAATTTATGTTAACAAATAAAGTGCCTTATGAATATGCTTGAAACGTAACACACCAAATGACAATGAGAAATTTATACAAGTGAGTTAGATAACGTGCTTACGACATGCTAAAATCCGAGGCAGGGACACACACTTGACATTGAAAGTTAATATCGAATGGTTGGCTAACTTGGTTTACTTTTGACAGGGAAGGCCGGACGGTAAGTATGGGTAAGTTGTGCATGTATCTCCATGCGACACTCTGAAATCGGTAACACGAGATAGGTTATATCATATGCCATGTAAATGACCCTAAGGCAAGATTAGAAAGACAATGAATGATAGAGATGCACACAAGTAAATGGATCGTGTTCGGTAATGATAGTGATTATGGGCGAGCTAGCCTCCCCACCAGTGCATAACAATGTACTGATAACCCCACAGTCTACTTGCAGGATGCAGGAGACGCCGGCGGGTGCGGAGCTTCAATCGAACGTGCTAAGGCGCGGAGCTATCTCTGGGCCTTGGAGCGTTGCAAAGGAGCTGGAGCACCATATACGGGACGTAATGTATCGGAACATCGCCATGAATCATTCCATCTTGTAAGCCACTTGGCACGCCTTTTATGTTTCAGAGAGAGAGAGAGCTTGAGCGACTTGTAATATCGGCCTAGCGCCGCTTGTAAACTTGTTGAATATCAATAAAGAATTTGGTTTCACTTCAATTGTGTTCATTTATATTCCGCTGCAAATGGGGACACTCTGTGCGACTCTGTGGCCTAGAACTCAAATCGGCCGTTTCTGGACTTGGCCTTGCACGGGCGCAACCTAGGCCCGTGCGGCATCACGCCTTAGCGAGGACGATCGCTCCTACGGGAGCGGGGCGTGACAGATTGGTATCAGAGCACGGCTTTACGTCCTTGGACATCATTTCGATTCTCTCAGTTTTGAAAGCTCGCGTTGGAAACAAAAGAAGTGTATGCTCTCTCTCGTTGTGCATTGGGATGTTCCATACAATAAGTCTAATATTGCGAAAGCTCGTACGAGTACTCGGTTGCACGGGACCGATAGGCGATGGCCTTTGTGCCACTACGACGGACTTGATAGGCGATGGCCTTTGTGCCGAACCACAATGGACTCGAGTCGGACGAAAACTAAATGCTAAGAGTTAGCAAACGCGAGGCATGCTTAAATAGGCTTACGTTGACGATAGCAAACGGGTATACGAGACCGGAGTATTATTCGAACGGGATGGTTTTGCACGCAGCCTTTTGGCTAAGTTGTGCGGAGTATCGCGCACCTAGACCCTTTGGTGCAAACGAGTTGCGAACGAGAATAAGTGAGCGTGCAAACTTGAATGTGGTCCGAACGGGATGGTTAAGCGGTACAACTTAGTCCACGTGTTGCGCACCTCGACTCTTGGGTGCCATCGGGTTGCGAGCGATATCAACGTATCGCTCGATCGAGAACGGAGATACACTTTGAGTGTGTATCGATAGGAACGTTATCGAGTTAATGCTTAGGCACACTCGAAGGATCGATTTGGACCTTGAGGATTATTGCGAACGACTTAATGCGTCGCAACGGCACGAACGACTACGCTAGCGATTCGTTGAACGAATCGATAAGACGTCTTAGCGCGTGGCGCAAACGTGATTGAGGACTAGATCAGATGGCTCGAATCCGAGTGGTGTATGGACGTCTTGGAAATAGTTCGAGCGAAATCGAGGATTACGAGTATGTCGGCGAGGCGATGCGGTCGCGCAAAGCCTTAGAACGCGTCACACTTAGTTGGTTGTGACTTCGATTGTCCCGAGCGAGATGTCGCTCGAACAACTTGTCGTTAGACAACGTGAGTTAGAAAACGACTCAGAACGACAGAGGTAAATGAATGGTCTTGATCGAGGAAACTTAGAGGATTGCGCGTACGATCTCGGATTGATTCAAATGAATCGCGACTTGAGTTTGAACAACGATCTTGACCCTAGCTGGAGAGATAGCGGTCGAACTTGATCTTGAATATCGAGGAAATTGTGGAATATCCAACTCGGACAATAGCATCAATGCATGACTCGAAAATCGGTTGCAAAGGAAGATCGTCAGGTTACGCATATCGTCGATGGTATTGAGGCGTATCAAAGATCGATATGCGATAACTCGGGGGCACTCCGACTCGGCGAATGACGATCATGCGAATGTCATTGTTCCGTTGGATGCTATACTTGGGTCGTTAAGGATGTGTCGAGGAAAAGATAAACTTGGCTCGAGGATGAATGATGGTCGGACTATCAAATATAGACTTGGCTTGGATGAAAACGGAGTGCTTGGATTTACTTCGTTGTCAACCACAACGTAGACGTTCTTGCCTTATGCGAGCGCAACCCCAGCCTCGCACATGCGTCGCGCCGACTAGGACTATCACTCCGCGTGAGCGCTGGTATGGTGATTCATACAGCGGGAGTGATCGGTACTCGCCTGGCGTGGCAACTCGTATGCTTCGACTTGTGGTTTGACACGAAGGAGACTTGAGGATGAGTTGTGTGTTTGAAGAGTTGAACTTGAGGATTGAGTAGGTCCAATCTGCGTATCGAGAATGAGTTAGTCTAAACTCAAACAGGAGTTACGCCCCGATGAGAATGATTATTCCGCGGGAGCGTTGCATGGTGATTCATGAACCGCCGTGGATAATCGGACTCGCGTGAGATTGGGGCAGAACGTATTGTCGAGCTGGATAACCTCGAGATCGAATACATGAATTGGTTTAGAATTGGTGATTGAACAGATTTGGATGTTGCAAAACGAATACATCTATGCGAACTAAGTGATCGTGCTCGATGTTTAGGAATCTGAGTGACACGAGCTTGGGTAGAAAAATCCCGCACCACCGACTTTGGTTTGACCCTAGGATTGGGGTCAGTGTTGGCATTATTGTTGGGGAACTATGATTCCAATCCTGACATTGACTTAGCCTTGAGAATTGGCCTAGCGGATAGGCTTGACGCCCCTGTTGCAAGAGTTGCAAATAAAGGATTGAGCTTGAGGATTGACATGGATTGAAAGAGTGGATCAAGAGTAGGAAACCCTGCTCACGAGACTCGGCTGATATGCATATATCTCAGGAACGCTTGAGTATGTGCACGATGCGACTCGAGTGAGAATGACAAACTCACTATCCTGCGGCTTGGCTGAATGCATGTATTTTGGGGACGCCTGAAATGCGTGCACGATCCAACCAAGTGATACGCTGAGTTCTAGCATGACTTGGGGAGTGAACGAGTGTCGTGAACGTAAAATCGTGCTAGTTAAAAGTTGGTGCAACGAATTGAACCATCGATAGGAAGTTATGCTCGACGATGGTGTCGTTCTTGGTCTTGAATCGGACGGAAATTTCGTAGACTTGGTCGACTCCGCTAAGAAGAAGTCATAATGATTTCATAGACGAAAACGCTTGAGAAGCGAATCGAGTGATCCCGATAATTGAGGTAAACGAAAGTGAGTTGCCTCAATTATGACCCACGCATTTGGCAAAATCCAGCGTGCCTTGTGCAACCACTCCAGTCCCATGACACGAAGAAATAGAAACCAATATGAAGAAACGCTTGAATTGAAAAGATAACATCAAGTCTAAAATGAACGAGAAGCTATTCAATAAAAATCGACCAAAACGTATACGACACGGAACTTAGAAAGAAACCGAGTGTCGTTCGATGCCATTGAACGACGATGCCTAGGAAATTGTCTAAGGTAGGTACACGGTCCGAGTTAAGGAATGGTAGGATGACCTGCACTCAAGAAGTCTCGAGGACGAGACTTATTTTGAGTGGTGTATTATGTAGTGACCCGCTCCGCCCTAGCGGAACGCCGATCCAAACGGCAAGTGCAACGACTCAAACGAGCCGTCGACCCGAAGAGTTGCTTCGTCCCGATGAAGTATCGATGTGAATCGATGCAAGGCTTACATTGGCCCGACAGGATGAATCCAGACTTAGACTTTCAAAGGCGCGCTCGGAATATCGCTCGGCCGATGCGAACATCGCTAAGGTGGGTGGCTCCGATGAACCCGTCTTTGCTTAGCCTATGCACATAATAATGCGGACACAAACACGAGAATCGCTAGGCGATAACATCTTGCATGCTAATAAATGACCCAACGCACCTAGCTAAGGGAATAATCCCAACTTGTATGCTTGTATAGAATATGGAAAGTAACATGGAAAATACGAGAACTCTCGTCCGCGCTCCATGCTCGTGCTACGGCACAAGCCTACGTTGATGCTCCCTATACGTCCAAACAATCAAACAATGAATGGGTTACAACAATGAAACGGAAAGACTATCAATATAGTCGCACCGTGTAGATTATAGCAACATTGAAAGGCTATGGGACCGATGGGTCGCCAAGGCGACTCCCATACGAGGAGTCGTGTAATGTATAAATGAAAGAGCAAACGAATAAGTGAATCAACGAATGAATACGTGAATGAATCGATGAACTAATGAACAAGTGAAAGAAAGAAAGAAAAGGAAAGGAAACTTGAAAAGATAAGAAAAGAAAGAAGGATTAGCGACAGGTGTGACGGGCACGTGCATCGGGGCTCGCTACCCGCGCTGTACGGACGCCAACCTGGTCGATAACGTAAGAAGGCTAAGGGTTAGCCTAAGGCACAAAGACAGCCATTAAGTTAAAATGATAATAAAATACGAAATGGTCGTGGACAACGGCACGAGCGAGGGGTGGCGTATGCTGTGACCGTGAAAGGGGATTCCGCGGCATGATCAAAGGGGGGATATGCCGGCCTAGGCGGATCCAAAAGGGGCTTACGGGCTTAACTGGGGGAGGCTTGGCCCCAGGAGACGTAAGTGCGGGGTATTTTTCAAGAGACTATCAGGGTGTACCAGCCGCACGCCATGATAGGTGCGAAAATGCCAAGGAGAAAGTCCAGGATGGCTTGTGGTGCCAGCGACCGATGCATATAGAGTTAAGTGGGCTTTGCTGGTGGCGATCCACGTGCAAGTCCTTGCATTGAAATCAAAGTAATTTATGTTAACAAATAAAGTGCCTTATGAATATGCTTGAAACGTAACACACCAAATGACAATGAGAAATTTATACAAGTGAGTTAGATAACGTGCTTACGACATGCTAAAATCCGAGGCAGGGACACACACTTGACATTGAAAGTTAATATCGAATGGTTGGCTAACTTGGTTTACTTTTGACAGGGAAGGCCGGACGGTAAGTATGGGTAAGTTGTGCATGTATCTCCATGCGACACTCTGAAATCGGTAACACGAGATAGGTTATATCATATGCCATGTAAATGACCCTAAGGCAAGATTAGAAAGACAATGAATGATAGAGATGCACACAAGTAAATAGATCGTGTTCGGTAATGATAGTGATTATGGGCGAGCTAGCCTCCCCACCAGTGCATAACAATGTACTGATAACCCCACAGTCTACTTGCAGGATGCAGGAGACGCCGGCGGGTGCGGAGCTTCAATCGAACGTGCTAAGGCGCGGAGCTATCTCTGGGCCTTGGAGCGTTGCAAAGGAGCTGGAGCACCATATACGGGACGTAATGTATCGGAACATCGCCATGAATCATTCCATCTTGTAAGCCACTTGGCACGCCTTTTATGTTTCAGAGAGAGAGAGAGCTTGAGCGACTTGTAATATCGGCCTAGCGCCGCTTGTAAACTTGTTGAATATCAATAAAGAATTTGGTTTCACTTCAATTGTGTTCATTTATATTCCGCTGCAAATGGGGACACTCTGTGCGACTCTGTGGCCTAGAACTCAAATCGGCCGTTTCTGGACTTGGCCTTGCACGGGCGCAACCTAGGCCCGTGCGGCATCACGCCTTAGCGAGGACGATCGCTCCTACGGGAGCGGGGCGTGACAGATTGGTATCAGAGCACGGCTTTACGTCCTTGGACATCATTTCGATTCTCTCAGTTTTGAAAGCTCGCGTTGGAAACAAAAGAAGTGTATGCTCTCTCTCGTTGTGCATTGGGATGTTCCATACAATAAGTCTAATATTGCGAAAGCTCGTACGAGTACTCGGTTGCACGGGACCGATAGGCGATGGCCTTTGTGCCACTACGACGGACTTGATAGGCGATGGCCTTTGTGCCGAACCACAATGGACTCGAGTCGGACGAAAACTAAATGCTAAGAGTTAGCAAACGCGAGGCATGCTTAAATAGGCTTACGTTGACGATAGCAAACGGGTACACGAGACCGGAGTATTATTCGAACGGGATGGTTTTGCACGCAGCCTTTTGGCTAAGTTGTGCGGAGTATCGCGCACCTAGACCCTTTGGTGCAAACGAGTTGCGAACGAGAATAAGTGAGCGTGCAAACTTGAATGTGGTCCGAACGGGATGGTTAAGCGGTACAACTTAGTCCACGTGTTGCGCACCTCGACTCTTGGGTGCCATCGGGTTGCGAGCGATATCAACGTATCGCTCGATCGAGAACGGAGATACACTTTGAGTGTGTATCGATAGGAACGTTATCGAGTTAATGCTTAGGCACACTCGAAGGATCGATTTGGACCTTGAGGATTATTGCGAACGACTTAATGCGTCGCAACGGCACGAACGACTACGCTAGCGATTCGTTGAACGAATCGATAAGACGTCTTAGCGCGTGGCGCAAACGTGATTGAGGACTAGATCAGATGGCTCGAATCCGAGTGGTGTATGGACGTCTTGGAAATAGTTCGAGCGAAATCGAGGATTACGAGTATGTCGGCGAGGCGATGCGGTCGCGCAAAGCCTTAGAACGCGTCACACTTAGTTGGTTGTGACTTCGATTGTCCCGAGCGAGATGTCGCTCGAACAACTTGTCGTTAGACAACGTGAGTTAGAAAACGACTCAGAACGACAGAGGTAAATGAATGGTCTTGATCGAGGAAACTTAGAGGATTGCGCGTACGATCTCGGATTGATTCAAATGAATCGCGACTTGAGTTTGAACAACGATCTTGACCCTAGCTGGAGAGATAGCGGTCGAACTTGATCTTGAATATCGAGGAAATTGTGGAATATCCAACTCGGACAATAGCATCAATGCATGACTCGAAAATCGGTTGCAAAGGAAGATCGTCAGGTTACGCATATCGTCGATGGTATTGAGGCGTATCAAAGATCGATATGCGATAACTCGGGGGCACTCCGACTCGGCGAATGACGATCATGCGAATGTCATTGTTCCGTTGGATGCTATACTTGGGTCGTTAAGGATGTGTCGAGGAAAAGATAAACTTGGCTCGAGGATGAATGACGGTCGGACTATCAAATATAGACTTGGCTTGGATGAAAACGGAGTGCTTGGATTTACTTCGTTGTCAACCACAACATAGACGTTCTTGCCTTATGCGAGCGCAACCCCAGCCTCGCACATGCGTCGCGCCGACTAGGACTATCACTCCGCATGAGCGCTGGTATGGTGATTCATACAGCGGGAGTGATCGGTACTCGCCTGGCGTGGCAACTCGTATGCTTCGACTTGTGGTTTGACACGAAGGAGACTTGAGGATGAGTTGTGTGTTTGAAGAGTTGAACTTGAGGATTGAGTAGGTCCAATCTGCGTATCGAGAATGAGTTAGTCTAAACTCAAACAGGAGTTACGCCCCGATGAGAATGATTATTCCGCGGGAGCGTTGCATGGTGATTCATGAACCGCCGTGGATAATCGGACTCGCGTGAGATTGGGGCAGAACGTATTGTCGAGCTGGATAACCTCGAGATCGAATACATGAATTGGTTTAGAATTGGTGATTGAACAGATTTGGATGTTGCAAAACGAATACATCTATGCGAACTAAGTGATCGTGCTCGATGTTTAGGAATCTGAGTGACACGAGCTTGGGTAGAAAAATCCCGCACCACCGACTTTGGTTTGACCCTAGGATTGGGGTCAGTGTTGGCATTATTGTTGGGGAACTATGATTCCAATCCTGACATTGACTTAGCCTTGAGAATTGGCCTAGCGGATAGGCTAACTTGGTTTACTTTTGACAGGGAAGGCCGGACGGTAAGTATGGGTAAGTTGTGCATGTATCTCCATGCGACACTCTGAAATCGGTAACACGAGATAGGTTATATCATATGCCATGTAAATGACCCTAAGGCAAGATTAGAAAGACAATGAATGATAGAGATGCACACAAGTAAATGGATCGTGTTCGGTAATGATAGTGATTATGGGCGAGCTAGCCTCCCCACCAGTGCATAACAATGTACTGATAACCCCACAGTCTACTTGCAGGATGCAGGAGACGCCGGCGGGTGCGGAGCTTCAATCGAACGTGCTAAGGCGCGGAGCTATCTCTGGGCCTTGGAGCGTTGCAAAGGAGCTGGAGCACCATATACGGGACGTAATGTATCGGAACATCGCCATGAATCATTCCATCTTGTAAGCCACTTGGCACGCCTTTTATGTTTCAGAGAGAGAGAGCTTGAGCGACTTGTAATATCGGCCTAGCGCCGCTTGTAAACTTGTTGAATATCAATAAAGAATTTGGTTTCACTTCAATTGTGTTCATTTATATTCCGCTGCAAATGGGGACACTCTGTGCGACTCTGTGGCCTAGAACTCAAATCGGCCGTTTCTGGACTTGGCCTTGCACGGGCGCAACCTAGGCCCGTGCGGCATCACGCCTTAGCGAGGACGATCGCTCCTACGGGAGCGGGGCGTGACAATCCCGCTCTACTAACTAACTCCATGCAACCGCTAAACCTGAAGAGATCATCAGGTCCTCAGAGGACTACCAAGATACATAAAACATGCCTATCTAACAGTTTAATCATGCAATAATATATACAGGGTATAAACAAGAACTAGACAGGGAACTGACACATGGCTACTGACAGGTAACTATGAACTCGGATACGGGATCAAGTATGCATAAATAAACTGCTGGTAGATCAATGGATACCAACCCTCGCCCCGAATGTGGACTCGCAGGTCAGCTTCAAGACAAGTCACCCTCGCCCCGATTGTGGACTCGCAGGTGCAAAGGCAACCCTCGCCCCGTGTGTGGACTCGCAGGTTGTGGAAAAGACAAGGAATAGCAGTTCACTCACATATACTTGCAGACACGACTCAGTCAAGACACAGGTGAAGACATGACACGACCCAATCACGATACACGAGAGAACCAATCTAATATGAACTAACAAGGCTAACCATGTACAAGGACTATAGCTATATTAGCATGTACGATATACAAATCACAAGTAATAACCAACTAGTAAAACTTTATAATAATAGAAATATGCATGTAAACAAACTGTAGAGGGAGGCAAGGTATACTTCCCTGGAGGTTGCATGGAGAACCAACAATATATCACCAATCAACGAGTCAGAAAGTCCAAATCATCATAACTGTCTCCGAAAGCTGAAATAAACATTACCAATGTTCTCAAAATAGTCAAATTAGCTAGGATTGCCTGTCCTTAAGTCCAATTCTGGACACAGGGGCAAAACGATAATTTTGGGCAAAAACGATGTCCGTTGTTGGACCCGCTTTGCACCGAAAAGTGTGCCAGAGTCAATGGTCTCTAAAGTCATCAAACTACATGTCTACGGATCCGGTTTTCCGATACGAACCCAACCGTATGTCCAAAGTTGGATTCCGGCGGGCCGTGCACAAAATCACCCGTTGAGTCGGACCGGGGGCCCCGCGAAACGGTAATTTTATCAACTGTCTCAGAATCGGACCAAACTTGGCATACAGGACCAGAAAAACGATACGGTTCTGTTGGCATAAGTTTCGTCTCGATCTGACGAGCGTGCACAAAGTAATTAGGAAATTTTCAAAGTGCACGATACGGAGAATTTCGACGGATACGCATCAAATTCGTCGCGCACACGCGACCAATTTAAATTCCGTCAAAGCCCACACGACCACGAGACCGTTATGCAGCTTTCGATGCCTTCGGTTTGCGACTACGTCGCCCGGTTTGGCGGGACGCACGTCGTGTGGATGAATTTCTACATTTTGAAAACAGATTTTTCGTCAACTTTATCTTAATTTTAAACAGCAATTAACTAACAAGAATTAAATCTAAAAATAGTGTTTCCATCTTAGTTAGGTTGTCTAGAAGTCTGTTCAAGCGGTTTTCTAAAATTCGCGATGTTCTGGTCGCAAATCGACCGCAAACTTTGGACGTTGGGCAGTTTCTATACCCAGGAAATCGAGATTTTTCCCAGTTTTGGAACTCGATTCTCGTCGTGTACGGTGCGAGTAAAAAGAGTCTATGTGAAGGGATTTATAGTCTTATGGGTTGTGAACGTACCTGCGAAAACAGTGTGCAAAACGATCACACGGTGATCGAGAAAACCTGTCGCGAAGACTGCCCCATGGCGGCGGACTGCTGTTAACTCCCGCGCGCAGTCTGCTGTCGTGTGTGGCTCTGGCCGTGCTGCCGGCGGCCGACGGCGGCCAAGGGCGGCGCGCCCAGGGTCTGACTCCGGCTAGGGGTCATTGGGAAGTTGCGGCGTTGAGTTTGTGTTAGGGTTTGATGATAAGTATGTGCGTGTGCAGTATATATACATGGGCGCGGGTGTCTGTTCTCTCGGCCATTGATTCGAGCTTGGCCTGGGCCCAGCTACTTGCGGGAAATAGAGCCTGGGCTCGGTTAGCATTGGTTTTATTCTTTGGTTCTTAGGTTCTAAGGGGATTAGCACATTCAGTTGGGCTTAGGATTAGGGAGAAGCTCACGGGTTGGCTTTCTTATCCTCTCCTTTTTCTTTTACTGATTCTTTTTCTTTTTTTCTTTTTATTACCATTAACTATATATATATTTTTTATTACCATTAACTATATAAATATATATATATATATAAATATATATATATATATATATATATATATATATATATATATATATATATATATATATATATATATATATATATATATATATACACACACACACACACACAAATCTATAATTATATATACATACAATTACACTATTATATGTAATTATATATACATACAATTACATATATAATATCTATATATATATATATATATTTTTTTTTATATATAATATCTATATATACCTATATTCATATATTTATATATATATCTTTATATATATATATATATATATATATATATATATATATATATATATATATATATATATATATATATATATATATATATATATATATATATATTTATATTTATATACATACACCACACACATATATATATATTTATATATACGTACACATACATATACTACCACTTTCTAGAATAATTTAAGGTATATGCTAAGTAATAAATTACAAAGATATTCAACACGAATTTGTTTTGCAGGAAAATAACCTGTATATAAGATTTTACTAACTAAATAAATCGTGTAATTAATTAATAAGCTTATTTAATAAATAAAGGTATTTAAAAGTAATTACTAATTGTAAAATTCCACAAAATAGTGGGCTTCTAAATAACAAACAACAATAACCATAATAACAACCCTCTATATCATAAATTCACACTTACCTATATTTCTAATTAAACACCATTTTACTGTCAATGCCATATACAATATATACAATAATCATTTATATAAAAATACTTATATGGTCATACCAGAATTAATACATGCAAAATGTTTGTGTCCACATGGACGTCTTTGGATGCACTACTCGACTACATGGGCTGGCCTTGGTTTGGGTCAGGTCCGGCTAGAATAGTACAGCCGGGTCTACTAAAATCAATAATCTTTAATAATAAATGATTAAATCTTTTATAGTGGTCATGTCGCAACTTGGCCTGGTTTTCCTAGTTGGAACCCACATATGGCTTGGCATTCCCCTACCATGGCTAAACACTAGTCGAAACACGCCACTGCACTATCCGTGCCATGATTCTTAGTTGTCTTGTATTCCAATCTCAACCATGGCTAAAATCATCTACCGTAATAATTAACTAAATAAATATTTGTAAAATTCTAAAATCACTATTAAATCAAATAAATGAATAAATAAATATTAAAAAAATCCGGGAAGGGGAGCTATAAATCTACCCACCTTAAAAATAATTTCGTCCTCGAAATTCCAATTCCTAACTATTACCTCAATCTCCTCAAATTTAATTTCTCAAAAATATTTATGGCCTTCTCTAATCATTTGATATTTACAAAATCTCGATGACTTCTACCCACCTTTGGTCACACTACTCCCTTGAAACACAGGTCACTAAGATCATATAATCTTATAACTAGTAACTAATAATTATACCAAAAATATCTAGGACATATGGTATCTATAATCCCTCATATCTATAAACAATCAAAACTCAATAACCATGCAATATTTATACTATAATTTAAGAATTTCTGATAAATTCTAAGCAGCACGATCGTTCGTCACTCCTAAATAGGAATGGACGAGAATCAACGGTACGGAAAGCAAGGAAGTATAATCGAGGGCAAATATGGAGTTTCAAGGACGTAGAAAAATTTCTAGGAGAATTTTCAAAGCAGAGTGGATTGAGATTTCTAAGGGTTTAGTTATTGTCGCAGGCTCGTATCAGTACAGTTACGTAACCGATACGATATGCTCTGACCTGCATGGGCCACCACAAAAACTTGTCACGACCCGTACCCACTTTTCGGACGCGAGCTCGTGAGCAAGCCAGCTACGTATCGAGCGGACTCCAGCCCGACTCGAGTACGTATAAGCTGTCAAGATCATGGTATCATATCTAATCTAACTATATCTCAATCCACATGAATCATATAAAGCAAGAATGAACAAGTATGGGTCATGGTCTGCAGCCCATTAGCATATTGTTCGATTAGACTCCAAGAATGACATGAGTCTATGAATAAGCAGAGTATATCATGGTACAGAATATAAAGCACGAAAGGATAATAAAGAAATATCACAAGCAAATACCTGTATCATAGATCGTAATCCTCTACCATCCCGCTCTACTAACTAACTCCATGCAACCGCTAAACCTGAAGAGATCATCAGGTCCTCAGAGGACTAGCAAGATACATAAAACATGCCTATCTAACAGTTTAATCATGCAATAATATATACAGGGTATAAACAAGAACTAGACAGGGAACTGACACATGGCTACTGACAGGTAACTATGAACTCGGATACGGGATCAAGTATGCATAAATGAACTGCTGGTAGATCATTGGATACCAACCCTCGCCCCGAATGTGGACTCGTAGGTCAGCTTCAAGACAAGTCACCCTCGTCCCGATTGTGGACTCGCAGGTGCAAAGGCAACCCTCGCCCCGTGTGTGGACTCGCAGGTTGTGGGAAAGACAAGGAATAGCAGTTCACTCACATATACTTGCAGACATGACTCAGTCAAGACACAGGTGAAGACATGACACGACCCAATCACGATACACGAGAGAACCAATCCAATATGAACTAACAAGGCTAACCATGTACAAGGACTATAGCTATACTAGCATGTACGATATACAAATCACAAGTAATAACCAACTAGTAAAACTTTATAATAATAGAAATATGCATGTAAACAAACTGTAGAGGGAGGCAAGGTATACTTGCCTGGAGGTTGCACGGAGAACCAACAATATATCACCAATCAATGAGTCAGAAAGTCCAAATCATCACAACTGTCTCCGAAAGCTAAAATAAACATTACCAATGTTCTCAGAATAGTCAAATTAGCTAGGATTGCCTGTACTTAAGTCCAATTCTGGACACAGGGGCAAAACGGTAATTTCAGGCAAAAACGATGTCTGCCGTTGGACCCGCTTTGCACCGAAAAGTGTGCCAGAGTCAATGGTCTCTAAAGTTGCCAAACTACATGTCTACGGATCCAGTTTTCCGATACGAACCCAACCGTATGTCCAAAGTTGGATTCCGGCGGGCCGTGCACAAAATCACCCGTTGAGTCGGACCGGGGGCCCCGCAAAACGGCGATTTTATCAACTGTCTCAGAATCGGACCAAACTTGGCATACAGGACCAAAAAAATGATATGGTTCTGTTGGCACAAGTTTTGTCTCGATCTGACAAGCGTGCACAAAGTAATTGAAAAATTTAAAAAGTGCACGATACGATGAATTTCGACGGATACGCATCAAATTCGTCGCGCACACGCGACCAATTTGAATTCCGTCAAAGCCCACACAACCACAAGGCCGTTATGCAGCTTTCGATGCCTTCAGTTCGCGACCACGTCGCCCGGTTTGGCGGGACGCACGTCGTGTGGATAAATTTCTACGTTTTGAAAACAGATTTTTCGTCAACTTTATCTTAATTTTAAACAGCAATTAACTAACAAGAATTAAATCTAAAAATAGTGTTTCCATCTTGGTTAGGTTGTCTAGAAGTCTGTTCAAGCAGTTTTCTAAAACTCGCGATGTTCTGGTCGCAAATCGACCGCAAACTTTGGACGTTGGGGCAGTTTCTATACCCAGGAAATCGAGATTTTTTGCAGTTTTGGAACTCGATTCTCGTCGTGTACGGTGCAAGTAAAAAGAGTCTATGTGTAGGGATTTATAGTCTTATGGGTTTTGAACGTACCTGCGAAAATGGTGTGCAAAATGATCACACGGTGATCGAGAAAACCTGTCGCGAAGACTGCCCCGTGGCGGCTGACTGCTGTTAACTCCCGTGCGCAGTCTGCTGTCGTGTGCGGCTCTGGCCGCGCTGCCGGCGGCCGGCGGCACGCCTAGGGTCTGACTCCGGCCAGGGGTCAATGGGAAGTTGCGGCGTTGAGTTTGTGTTAGGGTTTGATGATAAGTATGTGCGTGTGCAGTATATATACATGGGCGCGGGTGTCTGTTCTCTCGGCCATTGATTCGAGCTTGGCCTGGGCCCAGCTACTTGCGTGGGGGAATTAGAGCCTGGGCTCGGTTAGCATTGGTTTTATTCTTTGGTTCTTAGGTTCTAAGGGGATTAGCACATTCAGTTGGGCTTAGGATTGGGGAGAAGCTCACGGGTTGGCTTTCTTATCCTCTCCTTTTTCTTTTACTGATTCTTTTTCTTTTTTTCTTTTTATTACCATTAACTATATATATATATATATATATATATATATATATATATATATATATATATATATATACACACACACACACACACAAATCTATAATTATATATACATACAATTACACTATTATATGTAATTTTTTATTATTATTATATGTAATTATATATACATACAATTACATATATAATATCTATATATACCTATATTCATATATTTATATATATATATATCTTTATATATATATATATTTATATACATACACCACATATATATATATATATATATATATATATATATATATATATATATATATATATATATATATATATATATATATATATATATATATATATATATATATACTACCACTTTCTAGAATAATTTAAGGTATATGCTAAGTAATAAATTACAAAGATATTCAACACGAATTTGTTTTGCAGGAAAATAACCTGTATATAAGATTTTACTAACTAAATAAATCGTGTAATTAATTAATAAGCTTATTTAATAAATAAAGGTATTTAAAAGTAATTACTAATTATAAAATTCCATAAAATAGTGGGCTTCTAAATAACAAACAACAATAACCATAATAACAACCCTCTATATCATAAATTCACACTTACCTATATTTCTAATTAAACATCATTTTACTGTCAATGCCATATACAATATATACAATAATCATTTATATAAAAATACTTATATGGTCATACCAAAATTAATACATGTAAAATGTATGTGTCCACATGGACGTCTTTGGATGCACTACCCGACTACATGGGCTGGCCTTGGTTTGGGTCAGGTCCGGCTAGAATAGTACAGCCGGGTCTACTAAAATCAATAATCTTTAATAATAAATAATTAAATCCTTTATAGTGGTCATGTCGCAACTTAGCCTGGTTTTCCTAGTTGGGACCCACATATAGCTTGGCATTCCCCTACCATGGCTAAATACTAGTCGAAACACGTCACTGCACTATCCGTGCCATGATTCTTAGTTGTCTTGTATTCCAAATCTCAACCATGGCTAAAATCATCTACCGTAATAATTAACTAAATAAATATTTGTAAAATTCTAAAATCACTATTAAATCAAATAAATGAATAAATAAATATTAAAAAAATTCGGGAAGGGGAGCTACAGCGTCACACGTATAAATGCTTGATAAAGAATGCACAGTCCCATCAAATAAAGTGTCCCACGAGTCTTAATGCACTCTTCTACGGTGCAAGGTTTGACATAGCCTTTGCTCGTCCCACGGGTTAAGTTGTTGCATGATTGAGTTAGGCAAGAGTTTTGCTGGGCTATCGAAGTCATAGCAAGCACTGTCCCATGTTTTCTACGGTTGTCAAAGTTACACAGTCCCACGATCTCAAGGCTCGTCATATAAAGTATAACTTAGATGGTAGTGTCGCATAGAACAAAAGTTGGTTTAAGGCACGGACCACAGTTGGTTTAGGGATAAGTATGCTACGGTCTATGGAACACGCATGGTTCAAGTTAAGTAGGAAGGCTATGCAATAGCCGTTCCTTGTGTTTCAAAGAATGTAAAGTTCACACGATCGTTTGTCGCGAAGACCGGTCCCGTGGCTTGGGAGTCTCCAATGAAGAATGGAAAGCATGGACATAGATAAAGAAGTATAAGGAAGAAAAAATAAGTTATATTATCTGTAGGCCTTGTATTTACATCGAGTCTAGAAGTCGTCGTAGGTGCGTGGTCATGGACAACTTGTGCACAAGGGGTAGTCTTCTTCGACATGATCGCCGGGACCTCAGGATCATGTCATTCTCGGGGGAAGCGAGTTGGCTAAAGCAGGATGCTGGATGTACCGCATACGAGATTCGAGGCTTCCACGGGCTTGCTACCCATTGGATGATCGCCGTCTATCCTCAGCCAAGTCCAAGATAGCTTGACATTGCTAGTGACCTTTCATATAGATGAGTCGGTGTGCTGAGCGACAATCCGCATACATGGTGTCGGTCAAATCAAAAAAAGTACAAGCATGACACGAATTGAGTTAAGAAGGTGTGCACAGTTGCAACACCATTATGGAGCCTAAGATTTGGCTATAGCAAGGACACGTGCTTGGCACGAAATGTGACGTCGTCTTTGAGTCGTCCACACAAGTTCTACAAGTCGGGATTGAGTCGTCTCAAATTAAGTCAGGAAGGGCCGTAAGGCAAAGTTGGTTAAGTCGTATTGAATTGTGAGGCACGGCCTCGATGTTTGAAGCACGGACCAAATCGATGACACGAAACATATTGCTTCCCAAAGTACGAGTCGAAAAGGCAAGTACGAGTCGACATATTAATGTTGTTGGCACGAAAATGGTCTAGAGGCACAACGATAAGTAAGTCAAAAAGGCAAGTACGAGTCGACATATTGCTTCCCAAAGTACGTCTATGTCACGTCCCGCATCCATAATTTAACGGTGATATCATGAACACTTCCCCAAGTTATGCGCCGAATTCGCGATTGTCGCCCATAAAACATCAGAATGGAAAATACAAAAATTTTCTATATTCATGTATACAACCACAACTATATTATACATCAAGCATTTTCTAAGAGTATATTATTACAAGTCTATTTCAACAAGATAATTTACATACGACTGGCTACAAATGTTGGTTGCCGTCTCTTGAGATTCTCCAGATAGTCTATTCCTCGATATTGTCTTTCGTCATAAAGAGATAATATTTTCGCAGGAACGTCATCTTCCCCTAGTGAACAAATATTAGGTCGCTTAGAAACGACAAGCAAGTCCTCGGTCAAGAAACGGTTAAAGGAAATGAAAATATGATAGAGATTGAAATAAATGATATATATATATATATATATATATATATATATATATATATATATATATATATATATATATATATCTCAAAATTTAGGAAAGTTAGATTTACCTTCATGCTTATAAATTGAATTCCTTTGAACAAGAATAAATATTTCCTAAAATGAAATACAAATTGGAGAACAACCTTTTTGAATATCCTCATAACCAGCTTTTTTGACAACAATCTCGTATACCTGGGATCAGGCTGTGACTTGGTGGCACGGTGCTTAGAATCTAGCCCTGCCTCTTCTGGGCTTAAATATGCTAAGTCTCTCTTGGATTTAGAAAAAATCACCAATTCGATGTTGCTGTCGAAATTGGTGCAAATATCGGATTGCATAGAATTAAATTCGATCCTGCCTCTCATAGGCTAAATGGATGGCACGGTTATTACAAATCCGGCCCTGTCTCTCATGGGCTAAGTGAGCTAATCCTCACATACTCGATTTGTATGGCCCTACGAATGAGTTTATATACTGATCAGCTTTGGTTATAATTATGTTGCGGAACTAAAGTAATATTCGGGTTGTTCTCCCCCGTCCAATGCTTTCTAATTGTTAATTAAATTCCAAGAGGATTTCCATAAAGGATTTCTAGGTTTATGAGAATAAATCGATCTAAAAGTCGAGAATTTGGCTATCTCTTGGAATTTTTGAAAATTTCGGCAGAGTCTCCTTTGTATTTATGGACTCCAAAAATTCACAAGAGACAATATAATATATGAATATAAACCCGGATTCGCCGACCCCTTCGGTGGAGCAACTCTCAACACCGGAACCACGCATTAATATGCATTTAATTTTAAAGTTTTTCTTACCTTGGTAAGTAATTTAGGCAATTTAAGCAATTTATTTGATCTCTTCCTTTCTATAAAAACTAACCAAAACGAAATGGTTAGTAATATAATGGTATCAAGGTATAAAACTTCAACTTATCACATACTAAGTAATTTTATGTACTTGAGATATTGGTTGAATTAAATCTAAAGTACAAATGAAACTCATGTCGTAATATACCAAAATTTTGACTTCTTAAAGACACAAAAGAAGCTTAAAATTGAAAATTTTACAAATGTATGGTTACCCTATCATATAGGAACTTAAAATATTCCCATTTGACTATATAATGAAGTCCAAATCTACTAAATAAGGACATTTTTCAAAGTGGACAGGATTGACCTAGTACTAGTTCATATGTGTACATATCAAGATCCATATATATTCTCCTTTTTATAGTGTATGGATTGAAATCCTAGTTTGTGCAATATATATATATATATATATATATATATATATATATATATATATATATATATATATATATATATATATATACATATTTTGACACAATATGTACATGTAAATTCATGAATTTATATCAAAATATGTACAATATGTACATGTAAATTCATGAATTTATATATATATACATATTTTGACACAATATGTACAATATGTACATGTAAATTCATGAATTTATATATATATATATATATATATATATATATATATATATATATATATATATATATATATATATGAAGGGATATTACACCAAACTTATTGCATCAATTGTTGCACAAAACAATCTCAACCACACATTTATTTCTATCATGTGGTTATAAAGCATTCCATAAAGTTGTTGCCACGTCAGCATGCTTTATAACCACATGATTGAAATAAATGTGTGGTTGAGATTGTTTGGTGCAATAATTGATGCAATAAGTTTGGTGCAATATCCCTCCCCTATATATATATATATATATATATATATATATATATATATATATATATATATATATATATATATATATATATATATATATATATATATATATATATATATATATATATAAACACACACACACACGTTGGTGTCCTTGCGTACATACATATACATATACTTCATAGATTGCATGTAAATATATATACATGTTATAAAATTACATTCGGATGTCTACTTGTATTGTGTCCTACGTATTGTATTAAGGTACATATAAGTAGGTGTTCGTGTACATATACATAATTCACGGATTGTGTCTACACAAATTCTTTATATTTATAAATGTCACATATAATTTAGTGTCAAAGTGTCATTCATTTCGTGTCCTATATACATATTGTATCTGTTATGTTGTATCCAACTTGTATGTTCATTCGAAGGTGTTGTGTCCATATGTTATGTTCAAATTGTATATCCATTTAAGATGTGGTATTATGTGTTGTGTCCATGTTGTGTATTTATTCAAAGTGTGATGGGTCCACATATTGTATCCAAATTGTATGTTCATTCAAAGTGTTCATAATATATATTTATTCAAAATGTGATGTGTCCACATATTGTGTCCAAATTGCATATTCATTCAAGTGTTTTTTTGTGTTGTGTCCAAGCTACACATTCATATTGTGTCCACATGTCGTGTCCAAATTACTCGTTCATTCGATTAATGGTGTCCATAGTGGAGTTTTGTCATAAGTTTGGTAAATTTCAGAATGTAAATAAATTCAAATTGTTCCAAATTAATTAGGAGATCAAATTTGAGAACATTTCAAGGAAAAGAGGGAAAGAGGAAGAGAACTTGCCTTGGTTTTGATGATGACCTAGATTTAGCTTTCCCAACTTCTTCCTAACACAACCCAAATCAAAGGTTTTTATCAAATATATATGCATTCATATACAAACCCAATTTCCTTTGACCTAGAATTGCAATTGGAAGGGAAAGAGAAGGAAAAGAGAGGAGTTGAGTAGTTTGTATGTATGTGTGTGTGTAGAGGAAGGAGATGGAAAAGAAATAATGGAGGAGAAGTGAGAGGTGTCTCATGGAGAGGGTTTTCTCCATGCTTGGAGACATGTGGCAAGTTATGTGCCACATGTCATAGGTGAATGCCACCTATGCTTATGGTATGCCACATACCCTCTCATTTTGACACATCACCAATTTGAGTTGGTAAATTTAGAATTTGAATTTGCAAAAATTTTCTAAGGGTCTTAATGAAAAATTATTTGATTAGCATTACCATTATTTGTTAATTGTTATTAAGAGATAATTAGAGCATAACAGTCTATGTCCTAAAACTGATCCTAAGGCAAGATTAGAAAGACAATCGAAAGGATATGTTGCACAAACTAAATGAACGTGTCGGTTTTGCATGGGGTGGACAAGGAGCTCACTCCACCAGTACTGTTGAGTACTGGCACTCACACAGTGTTTATGTGCAGGCACAGGTAGAAGCTCGTTGGCGCGGAGCTCGTTTGGATGCGTCGAGGCACTGAGTTCCTTAGCGTTTCGAGACTTGCGACCGCATGGAGTCTAAACTTATACGGGACATAATGTATGAACATCGCCTTCCGAAGCATTCGCAAGTTGCAGCCTTGAAGCTTGCATCGAGAGATGAGAGAGAGCAGAGTGACTTGTATTGTGAGAAGAGTGATTAATAATCAAATCGCTTATGATTTAAGCTATTGGAACTCAAATTGTGATTAATAATCAAATCGAATGCAAGTTCCAACAAAAAGAGAAGGTAAAAATTAGACAATATAAATTAATTAATTAATACACTCCAAAAAATATATATTTTTTGGCTTGAACACAAGCAAATATCACGAATTTCTCCAACTCAACCACTTGAGCTACGGGTGATTAATATATATTAAAGCTTTTAGCAAAGAGAGATGATGGAAAACATAAATAGTCTCAACTTTCAACATGTTCTACACAGATTCTTGGAATCAATCATTGCTAATTGGAATCTCATTTTAATTATTGTTGTTTGTAAAATTAAAGTATATGATAATAGAAAGAAAGAGGTCTTCTCCTTTGGTGTAGTCTTATAAATGCTGGTTTCAAGAACAACATCCAGCTTTTTATTGTCCAACCGGAGATGGAAACTTTCAACGAGTTCTACTCAGATTCAATGGCTCGTGCTATTGAGCTGAAGCAACCCAAGTTCGAGCAGAACATGCTTACCAATCCATGTCAATTTGTAGCATTATTAAATACAATATATAAAAAATGAGATGTAAATAAAATTTCTATGAAGTAAAAATTTTAGTTCGACTACAAAAACTCAAATAAGAATTCAAAATAGTAACTTACAGTATGAATGTGATACGTAAATTTTAGTAATATTAAAAGTGCATATATATATTTTTTAGTTATTGAAAACATTTAAAATAAAAACTTAGATATATGTAATCCTGTTTGAAGGGATACTAGATATCGTAGAATAGTACTTTTCTTCTTGTTATTTCATCATATGGCAAGGGCCATATATATAGGGATAAAGGGCAACCCAAGGGTCATGAGTTACATGATCCCAAGGGTCATGTGTAACTCATGACATAATGGTGAATAGTAAGGGTTTCACAACACTCCCCCCTTATTCATCCATTTCCTTGGATCCACTTATGAAATACTTCAGGATTCAATAAGCTAATGGGGTGGATACTGCTGGATCCAGAGTAAACTTGGTTTGCCTCGTTAAAGTCCTATTTTGCCCATTTAAAATCCTATTTTGCCGTAAGGGAATAGTTTATAATTCATAATTCGGTTATTCAAATACGAATCTCGAGGTAGACTGATCCAAAAATTTTCTCCCATGGTTCGAATACACATGAAAGAGATACCGGAATGTTTGTAGTTCTTTGTCTTCAGTTGTTCCTCCCTGTGCAATCTTTTATTTTAAAGATTGTGACTGAGAGGACAAATATTTATGCCTTATTACATAGTCGACTTGCTTGAATCTCTACAAGCTCATGAGTTTTTACATATATAGTTAAAAAAAGTAGTTAACTCATAATGGCAGGACAGCAGCGCAATGTCGCCATTTATTTAAATTATGGAGACTATGGACTCACTGCAGCCAGCAGCACACTGGCGAGGCACGACCCCTAGAGTTGAAATTAGTTTAAGAGAATATAGGTTATAGAATATTGCTAAACTATAGCTAGTGGTCCTCTTTGACCATAGTCACCCTTGTGTCAATATAAGGTAGAGTATCGGATAGCATATCACCCTGAAATCACGAATCCAAGGGTTTACCACAGTCCGAGTATACGGGCGAGGCATAACTCTCGGTGAAATGACTTCATACGTGATTACAAGTTTAAGATACTATAGAGGATAGGACAATGCCATGTATGTTCCGTAAGACCCGAAGCCAATATTAGTGGAAGTTTGTAAGTTGGGTGGTATGTCTTCCGATCTAGCATTCAGTAGTTCTTGTGAGTTATTGACGAGGAAATTGACTGCACCAATAATTTTGCCTAGAATATAGAATCTAGAGATTCACAACCCTTTAGTCGACCAAGGCAGTATGGATGAAAAGATAGTAGGATGACCGTATAAGCAAGAACACTAGATAAGGTTTGTTTCTCACAAAACTCGAACTACTTGTGGCTTCTTTCAAAAATCTTGTATACTTGTAATTTGACTATCTTGACCAATATTGCTATCACAGCCTAGTTTTGCAAGCTCACTCTTTTATCGAGCTTGATTTAAGACATATGTTTATTGGGGACGCCCACTAATATATTGTCTAATCAGAATTAATGTATTATGGTCTGATCAACCATGATGCATTTGGTTCGCACTTTATTTAATTACCCTACGTGGATTGAGATGTAGATATCTCTAGGGTTTCATCCACGATTGCTTTGACAATTCCTCTTGAATTATACATTCGTCTTTGAATCACGTAATTATATTCAGTGACATCTCTCTTGAACTCTTTATTGTTTTGTCTTTTACCGATTAGAAAGACGAAAGCTCGTGATGGTAGAGAGATACAAAGTATTCCCATGGCTATGATAATGGTAGGCACAAGTGTAGCTACCATCGGCCAGTCATGTGATTGAGTTACTCGTTCTCCCATCGACCCTCAAACTACTATTGAGACTTTCGAGTCATCTGAATTTGAGAATGATTAGGATTTTACCGTTAGTCGTAATGCCAACCTAGGAGACTATCTATTCTCAATAAATCAAATGTTATGAGTCTCTAATTAGTTGCTAGAAGCTTGCCTTAACTAGCAACCCTTAAGCCTTGAACCAACCCTTCCTCGACCGAAGCCCATAGTTAGACATGAGGTGAGTGGACAATAGGATAATCATTTACCGTGACACTCATCCCGAGATTGGTTTCCAACAAATATTACTCTAGTTATATAAATTTTATTATTAAGACCTAACTAGTGTTGGAACACCACAGTCACTAGCTTAGCCAATACCATAGCTTAAATACCCTGTCATATTATGATCTACCAGTTGTCAATAGCAATACACGATCACTACAACTCTTGTGACGATAGTCTGACAGGTTGACACAAATAGAAATTCATGACTCAGTTGTTAGAAATCTTGTGCCTTAGAGTTGGTTACCCCGTCAATAACTCTAGTATACTATAGACGAGTAGATCATCCTATTTTATCGACCATGTGTCATTGTACACACTCGTTCTCCATTTAATGAGGAACGATCCTTGACTTGACTTGTAACTACCATATCCCGTTACACCGTGCCCTATTCTTCATTAACGAGAGTCGAGGTACAGTATCCGAACTTTGGGAACCCTCTAACCTCATTATTCCTAAAACCATATCATAGCTTCTAAGGTGGGTAGACTATAAGCCTTCTAAAAATTTTAGGATGTACCAGGATTATCGAGTGATTAGAATAACTTCCATTAGGATGATGATTAGTGCCCTTGGACTCCCACTTTCCATTTAGATCATTCTGTGCCCCGGCCGTGCCATTAGTATTCGGAGCACGAGACCAACTGTTATCTTCCAACAAATTTCATATGCAAGATCTAGACGAGTCTACCTTCACCTAGGTATATCATGTCCCACTCAAACACGTCCCCTTGTACTCTATTTTTATGGTACGACTTTCAGGACAAAAGGACTAGCTAAAACCCTTACCATAGTACCGATATACTTTCCAACTTCCACTAGAGCCTCAACCTTGACTCAATTCATTCGGCCCAATATATGGTTGTGATCAACTCGAAGCCCACTACATGCCTGCCACTAAGGTATTACCCAATTGAGACCCCATGTGCTACTTAAACACAAAAGTCACTGAAAGCACATTTTGGGCTTTAGGGACCTAGCTAACCAACCGGACCGGCAACTAGCTCAACCCTTGGATAGAAACCTAATCTAGGATACCCTAATCTAGTAGGAAGAGTTTCATCATTGGGATCTTATCCAATCCTTATAGATCGAAATCCAATGTTCATCCAACCAACGACTGATGTCCAAATAGAGAACCCATTAAGGCCCAGTAGAACCCATCCGTGCACACCACTATATTTGGACTATAGAACTGAACTATTTGAGATAGGTCCCTATACCGATCATGTAGCCTCCATCTCTTAGAATATGGTGTCATTCGTAACCATTATTCTATCTACCTGGAAGTCGAGATACGATCTTGTATTGCATTTATAATCCTTACTCGTGTGTTTAAATAACCACGGGAAAGATCACAATCTTGATTTCTCAAATTCCGTTCTATTATATAACCTTGTTTAGATTAATTTCGAGAACGGAATTTTCGTATTGCATGGATTGCGAGACTCTCAGAGAAACGAAGGATTCTTAGACTTAGCAAGTGACTGGACTAGAGTAGTCCAATCTAGCAAATAAGGTAGTAGTTCATAAACTCCCTTTCTATCTGTAATATTGGATACTCTCTGCCACTCTTGAAACGTTATATTTGCTCTCGATAATTCTTCCATATCTTCCTGTACTCCCTACTTTGGAGCGACGAATAGTCATGCTTACTGAAGTTTATCAATATTTTTGCTGCTTGTGTAGATTTGTTGCCTGTTAAATTTTGGGTTGCTGATAGATAGGAGAGGGTTGTAGATGCCTTAGGCTATAGATATCCGTCGGTAGTTACTTTTTGTAATTAGCTGGAGGGTTATAATGTTATGACGTCAGGTGTTTGAAGTGGGTAGTGTGACCAAAGGTGGGTAGAAGTCCTCGATGATTCGTAGTTACGAAATGGCAAGGAGGAGGATATAAATAGTTCTGAGAAATTAAAATTTGAGAAGATTGTGGTAATAGTGGATTTATTCTTTTACTTTTATTTTTGAATTTTTGGCATGTTTATGAGTTAGAATTTCGAGGACAAAATTATTTTTAAGGTGGATAGATTTGTAGCTCCCATTTCCGAAAATTTTAAAATATTTTTATTTTATTTATTTTATTTAATTGGTGATTTAGATTATTATAAATAGTTATTTAGTTTATTATTACGGTAGATGATTTTAGTCATTGTTAGGAATTGAGTACAAGGTGACTAGGAATCATGGCACGGATAGTGCAGTGACGTGCCTTGACTAGTGTATTAGTCATGCCAAGGAAGACCGAGCCATAGAGATGTCCTAACTAGGAAAACCAGACTAAGTTGTGACATGACCGTTATAAATAGTTTAATTATTTATATTTAATATTATTTGATATTAGGAGACCCGGTTGTATCAAACCAGCCCGGACTAGACCCGTACCATGCCCAAACCCATGTAGTCATGCGGGACGTCCAATGACATTCGTGTCGATACGTTTTGATATGATGGTGTTGTATTCCGTTTTAATGATCTAACGAGTATTTTCTAAATATTCTTAATTAAATACTATAAATATCATTATTAGTTGGTAATCAGCAATGTTTGTATATAATAGGCCCTATACATTTTTGGGATTATCAGACTGTGTCTGGTGGTATATACACGACTATTGGTTTATCGAATTTTGTTATTATTATTCTATTATTATTATTATTTTTTTTTATTGTAGATATTAAATATAAAATCAAGGATTGAATTTCAAATGTTAAATATACTTAATATTTATTGTTCATATTTTTGGTACGTGTGTGTATATATATATATATTATATATATATTTTATATATATATATATATATATATATATATATATATATATATATATATATATATAAATATATATATATATATATATATATATATATATATATATATATATATATATATATATTGAGATTGTATTTCTATTAAACTATCTATTTAGATTTTTGAGATTTGTTATATAAGTAAATATATATATATATATATATATGTGTGAGTGTAGGGATATATATATATATATATATATATATATATATATATATATATATATATATATATATATATAAATTATGAGTGTATGTGTATGTATATATATGAATATATATATATATATATATATATATATATATTATATAGGTGAATGTATATACATAGATATATATACATAAAGGCGTATATAAGTATATATTAGAATATAAGAAATAGAATATATATATAAGAAAGATAAAAGTATTAATAAAAAAACAAAAACCAAAAAAGGCCAGGCTCGGCACAGCCGAGCCCAACCCACATGTGCGCCGCGCGCACAGGACACAGCAGCGACGGAACCGCGGGGCCTTCGCAGTAGACTTTCGTCGCGCTCAGTCGACCAATGATCGAACCACCTTCACAGGTAATCCAACAACCTAACCCCCTTTATTTCGATTCGATTAGATCGATATATCTTGCATTACACGCATCACAAACTAAGTCGAAAATCGACGAAAAATCTGTTCGAAAACAGAGCAAAAATAGTCCCAACGACCCGACTTGGAAGGCGATTATTTGCCAAACCATTAACAGTCTTGAAAATTCGTTTAAACAGATTCAATAACAACCTATACGAGTTCGAAACCTTTCTTTTACTTTTATTTTTCATCTATTAAACCTCTGTTAAAACTATTTCAAAGTTTGACGAAAATCTGTTTTAAAAACATAAAAAATCATCCACACGACGTGCGTCCCGCCAAACCGGGCGACGTGGTCACGCACAGTAGGCATCGAAAGCTGCGTAACAGCTTCGTGGTTGTGTGGGCTTTGACGAAATTCAAATTGGTCGCGTGTGCGCGACGAATTTGATGCGTATCCGTCAAAATTCACCGTATCGTGCACTTTGCAAATTTTCTAATTACTTTGTGCACGCTCGTCAAATCGAGACAAAACTTGCGCCAGCAGGTCCGTATCATTTTTCTGGTCCTGTATGTCAAGTTTGGTCCAATTCTTAGACAGTTGAATCGTACGTCATTTTGCGAGCCCCACGGTCCGACTCAACGGGCGATTTTGTGCACGGTCCGCCGGAATCCAACTCTGGACATATGGTTGGGTTCGTATCGGAAAACTGGATCCGTAGACATGTAGTTTGACAACTTTAGAGACCGTTGACTCTGGCACATTGAGTAGTTCAGACTGTCGGTTTCACCAGCAGAGGACCACAGGCGAGTACAGTTTATTGTCTGTATTTCGATATTGATTTTTACTATATTTCATTGATTGGCCATTGGTTATATGATTATTTTCTATTATAAATTATTGAGTCGGAAATGAGAAGTACCAAGGATGTGTGATCTGACCTTAGACAGTGTAGACAGTGTAGACAGTGATTTATTATTGCAAAGTAGACAGTGTAGACAGTGATTTATTTATTACAAAGTAGACAGTGTAGACCGTGATTATTATTGCATTTAAACTGTGTAGTTCATGATTATTATTTTGTAGACAGTGTTTCTTTATTATAATATTAACTGTAGACCGTGTAACTTTAGACAGTGTAGACAGTGTAACTTTAGACAGTGTAGACAGTGTCGCATAATTGTCCCAAGACCGATCACATATCAAAGGTACTTCTAACAGTTGGGGAAAGTATTTTGTGTCTATTTATTTGTTACTAATTTTTTGTCTTTACTGTTTATTTTCAAAACTCATGATTGATGTCTAACATTTGTTGTATAGTCATTTTCTTTATTGAAATTGCATTCAGTGAATTGTGCTCGTTCCATTCCTGACTGGAAACCAATATTTTTCAGGTTAGCCGTGGATTTACTTAGCATGGGAGATACGGGAATACTTGCAGACAAAAGCCTAGAGACTAGCTAGATAGTTGAGTTGTAGTCATTCATTTATTTGTACAAGTTTATATTTTTCTACAAATGTAAAACTTGTGATCATTGTAAGTTAAATTAATTATGTGAATCAGCATTATTTGTGATTTGATCTTCATGGCCGTGACAGCGTTCTACCGTCGACACTGCGGCGTAGGCTGGCTTGTACACGTCTCGTATCCGTTTAAAAAAAAAATGGGTGCGGGTCGTGACACTAAGGAAAAAGAGTACAATCCTATAGTTTTACTCCCCTTGATCTATACAAGCTTCAGGCTTGCAGGTCTTTTGGTTGCCTCATCCCTATTCCTCTTACAAGCTTTACAAAAGTATATCGTGACAGTATTTTGGTAAACAAATCTGCTAAGTTATTACAAGATTGAATTTGTTGTATTTTGACTTGTTCTTCTCTTGAAGGTCGTACGTCCAGAAGAATTTGGGGGATATGTGCTTCGTCTTGTCATTCTTTATGTATCCTTTCTGAAGTTGAGCTACGCATGCTGCATTATCTTCAAAAAGGGTAGTAGGCTCAAGTTCACCAGTTTTCAGGCCAGTAGATGCCAAAATGTGCTGAATGACGGAGCGAAGCCAAACACACTCCTTGCTTGTTTCATGGATTTCCAGGAGTTCAGAATGGTTAGATGAGATAGCCACACTGGTCTGTTTGACGGACCTCCAGGAGATAGCCGTACCACCGAAAGTAAACACAAATCCAGTTTGTGATTTCTCTATGTGGGGATCTGATCTATAACCTGCATCTGAATAACCAAGTAAAGTGGAAGACCCACTATTCGGGTAATATAGTCCTAGGTCTATAAACCCTTGGAGGTAGCGCAGAAGATGCTTCACTCCATTCCAGTGGCGCTTTGTGGGCGCTGCACTGTATCTGACTAATAAGTTAACTAAAAACGCTATATCAGGACGCGTACAGTTAGCTATATAGAGTAGTTCCCCAATGGCACTTAGGTAAGGTACTTTAGGACATAATGATTCCTCCCCCTCTTCTAGTGGACAGAAAGGGTCCTTCTTTACGTCCAATGATCGAACGACCATTGGTGTACTAAGGGGATGACATTTATCCATATGGAATTGTTTAAGTAATCTTCATGTATATGTAGATTGGTGTAACAGGATACCACCCTTTAGGTGTTCGATCTGTAAGCCAAGACAATACTTTATTTTCCCTAGGTCTTTCATTTCAAAAGTTATCTTAAGGCTTTCAGATATCTCAGTGATCTCTGCAGGAGATCCAATGAGATTTAAGTCGTCTACATAAACGGCGACTATAACAAATCCTGTTCCCGATCTTTTTATAAAGATACACGGGCAGACTTTATCATTAATAAATTCTTGCGTAGCAAGAAACTCACTTACTCTGTTATACCACATTTTTTCTGATTGTTTAAGACCGTACAATGATCTTTGTAACCTTACAGAATAGGTGTCCCGAGGTCTATCTGTTTTCTCTGGTGAAATTTTATATCCTTCAGGGAGTTTCATATAGATATCTTTATCTATATTGCCATAAAGATATGCAGTCACAACGTCCATGAGATGCATTTCTAGGCTTTTCAGAGAAGAGAGGCTGATCAGGAATCTGAAGGTATTCCCATCCATGACCGGAGAATATGTTTCTTCATAATCTATTCCCGGTTTCTGGGAGAAACCTTGTGCTACAAGGCGTGCTTTGTAGCGCACAACTATGTTGTGTTCATTTCTTTTTTCTTGTGAATATCCATTTATATCCTACAGGTTTTACACCTTCAGGTGTTTGGACTACTGGTCCAAAGACTTCGCGTTTCAAGAGTGAGTCCAGCTCTACTCCTATTGCTTCGTTCCACTTTGGCCAATCGCCTCTGCGTTTATATTCCGCTAGAGACCGTGGATTGATGTCATCATCATTTTCAGTGACGTGAACGGCAATATTGAACGTAAAATTGTCGTCGACGACTGTGCTTTTTCTGTTCAGTACCTCTCCAGTACGTACATAATTTAATGATATTTCTCCTGTTTGTTCCTCTTTATGGGAAACTAGGAGGGGAGAGGTAGCTGATCTGAGCTCAGCATCCTATGTTGGGATCTTCTTAATTTCTTCAGGGTTTTTTCTTTTACGAGGGACTTTGTCTCTCGAACCTGGTGGGCGTCCTCTTTTTAATTGAGGTATTGCCATTTCTGCTGCCGGCGGATTGCATCCATCTTTGGGGATGTCAATCCTAGCTGGTGTGTTGGCAGCAGGGACGTGTGATCTGACAATCTTCTGGTTGTCAGTAAATGTATCCGGAAGTAGATGTACAGTGTTCTGAAGATGTAATATCTTCAGGATCTCATCTTCACATTGACTTGTACGCGGATCAAAATGAGACAAAGTTTTTGTGTCCCAAGAAATTGTCTTAGAAGCTTCTGGCTTCGACTGTGTGCCCAGTTTAGGAAATAATCCTTCATTAAACTCATAGTCATCAAGACGTGCCTTAAATACGTCACCCGTCAGGGGTTCTAGGTATCTAATTATAGAGGGTGAGTTAAACCCAACATAAATACCTAATCGACGTTGTAGACCCATTTTGGTCCTCTGTGGGGGAGCAATGGGGACGTAAACAGCACAACCAAAAACTCTCAAATGAGAGATATTTGGAGGTGAACCATAAGCGAGCTGCATCGGAGATAGAATATGACCTCCAGAAGGCCGTATTTTAATAAGTGATGCGGCATGCAATATAGCATGACCCCAAGCTTCCACAGTCAACTGTGACTGCATCAACAATGGACGAGCAATCCATTGTAATCTCTTAATAAAAGATTCTGCTAACCCGTTCTGGGTGTGAACATGAGCTACAGGATGTTCAACTTCGATGCCAGTTGCTTTGCAATAGTCTTGAAAAACCTGTGAAGTAAATTCACCCACATTATCAAGTCTTAATTTTTTTGATATGGTTATCGGGGAAATGAGCCCGCAACTTAATTATTTGTGCCAATAGCTTAGAAAAAGCTAAGTTGCGGGTGGACAAAAGGCACACATAAGACCATTTAGTAGATGCATCGATAAGTACCATAAAGTACCTAAATGGACCACTTGCGGGGTGTATAGGTCCGCAAATGTCTCCATGAATTCTCTCTATGAAGCTAGGAGACTCTAGTCCCACTTTCAAAAGGGATGGTCTCGTTATAATTTTGCCTTAAAAACAAGGTAGACACGAGTAATCATACTTCTGAAGAATCTTCAGGTTCTGCAGGTTGTGTCCAGTGGATTGGCTTATGATTCGTTTCATCATAGCTGATCCTGTGTGACCCAGTCTATTATGCCAAAGTTTAAATTTTGGCGATGAATGACACTTCTGGTGCACAATCATGTTAGCTTCTGTTGATTGAATATGAGTATGATAGAGACCCGACGGGAGTCCTTTGAATCGTTCTAAGATAGTTTTTGAACCATCTTTTAGACGAGTAACATACAGATATTCTGCCTCATTTATTTCATTTGTTTCCAAGTGATATCCGTTTAAACGAATGTCCTTGAAACTTATGAGGTTCCTATTTGATTTAGGAGAGAATAGTGCATCTTTTATTATTAGTCTTGTTTTATTTGGGAGCAATATAATTGCTTCACCAGATCCTTCTATTATGTTTGATAGTCCTGATATCGTAATAACGGGACCGTCATAATCATATAAGCTATAAAAATAGCTTTTTTTCTCGAAGGATTGTGTGCGTCGAGGCGCTGTCCACAAGGCATTCACACTTCATCTATAGATCAATAAAAAAAAACAACAACAAACAATCGTAATTAAAACAACGGTTTTGAAATACAATTTTTTTTAAAAAATTCTCTTATATCGATCGACGGGCCGATATAGAGAGGTCAATAAGTTGCTTGCAAAAATGCATAATTTATAATAAAAGAGAAGCATAATATGAAAATGCGGCAACAAGTTTTTAAAAGCATGAAATAAGATAGTGGCTCTAGTCGAGTAGGTCGTCGTTCTCGAAGTCTTCCGCCGAGAACTGAGTAGACGGCTGCTTTTCTACCATATTTGTTTCAACTTGAGACTTCTGGCTTGCTTGATACAGATCTTGTAGATGTCGCGGGGTGCGACAGATTCTGGACCAGTGTCCAGTCATGCCACATTTGTGGCATTTGTCCTCCCAATTTTTCTTGGGAATGGACATCAGTTCTGTGGTCTTCTTCCACTTCTTCTTTGCCCCACTTTTGCTGCTATGGGGATGAAAGTTGTTCTGGGGTGGACTTCTGGCCGGCCTCTTATGGGCATTCTCCATGTTAGATTTGTCCTTATTTTTCTTCTGCTTCTTGGAAGAAAAATGAGCTTCTGGGAGAGGAGCTGAGCCTGCAGGGCGTAGGTTATGAGTGGCCAAGAGAAGTTCTCTGTTTTGTTCTGCCATCATCAGGGTGGAGTGCAATTCAGAGTACTTTTTGAACTTTCGTTCACGGTACTGTTGCATGAGGATTGCGTCCTTCTCGTGGAAGGATGTATAAGTTTTTTTCCAACATGCGATACTCCGAGACTTCTTCACCACACAACTTCAAGCGTGAGGTGATATTATGGAGAGCTGAGTTGTACTCAGCTACGGACTTAAAGTCCTGAAGTCGAAGGTTTTCCCACTCATACCTTGCACGTGGGAGGATTACATCTTTTTGATGTTTATAGCGATCCTCCAGTGCAGTCCACAATTCCTTTGGGTCTTCTACAGTGAGGTATTCGGCCTTCAGGGTCCGATCAATGTGTCTCCTGATGTAGATAATGGCTTTCGTCTTATCTATATCAGAGACGTTTAGTGTAGAAACAACCACAGCAGTGTCTGCTGTATTTCCTGTACCAGTGGCCGGAGTCGATGGAAGAGGAGTTGAAATTTTGGCTAATAAGTCCTGGGCACGTAAGTGGAACTTCAGGTCCACATGCCAGCTCAAATAATTTTTTCCAGCAACATCTAGTACTGCGAAATCGACACTCGCTATTTTGGCCATTTTATCTATCATGTGAAAAATATGCATAAATTAAAATTAAATATTTATGCATAATCATAAATGTTACAGAGCTCATAATAAAAATACCACGGTGCTTAATAAAACAGTTCAGTCCAGAAGCTAATATGCAAGCTGTCAATATTACAGTAAGTAATTTTTTTTTTCAATGATATGTACACAGAACAGTAAGTAGTAATGAGTACACAAGCAAGTAATAAAAATTGTTGTACAAAATAGTAACAATTGGTTTAACAGCAAGGCAATTTGTTCAACAACAAGTTGGTCTAACAATAAGTCAATTTGTTGTACAGTGAACAATATTTGTTTTAATAAGAAGCAAATTTGTTTTGAACGTTAGCAATATAAAGAATATCACTCTTAGATTGTTAGATATATATATTGCTAATTTTCATTCAAACAATTAATTTGTAAAAAAAATGTTACCAGCCTCTGGTCGGATCGACTAGGGAAAAAGGAAGGATGACGTCGAGATCTGGGCGTCGATTCTCCTTGCTTCAGCAATCGTGCTGATAACGTGTTTGAAGGGATACGTAGAATAGTATTTTTCTTCTTGTTATTTCATTATATGGCAATGGCCATATATATAGGGATAAAGGGCAACCCAATGGTCATGAGTTACATGATCCCAAGAGTCATGTGTAACTCATGACATAATGGTGAATAGTAAGGTTTCACAACAAATCCAACCATTGTTAAATGATCGAATTTTAAAATTAAGAACTCGCATCTCAAAAAATAAATAAATTAAGAATTTTTATGGCCTTTAGGCTTTCTTCTCCCCTGGTATGGGCCACGTGGGTCAGCCCCTGCCCACAAGTTTCATAATTAAGACAAAACCCACTCATTGGACAACACTGTCCAAAAAGGACATCATAAAGAAGAAGATTCCCTCATCTACCCACCACCACAATCCGCACGAGCGACCAAAACCCCAAAAGCATAAAATAAATAAATATAAATTTACAAATTTCCGAGGGCTTTTCCGTAAAAAACTCCGTCTCCTCCGCAGACTATATCAGCGCCCCCTCCTCCTCCTCTTCATCCGCAAGCAACAACAAAATTCTTATCGGAGCTCCGATAGCATGGAACGGGTCTTCGAAGAGATATCGGATCCGTTCTGGGCCTCCGCCACGTCAGCGGCCGGCGGCGGGCTAGGCCCGAGGATGATGGGCCGGAGCCCGTCGGAGTGGATGCTCGAGAAGTTTCTGGAATGCGGGGACGCCGTTCCGGAAGCACCTCCCCTCCCTCCTCCTCCTCCGACGAGGAATCAGAACCCTAACCCTAGCTTTCCTGTCGCGTCGGTATCCTCCTCGAATTTCTCCTCCGACGAGGTGGTCGAGATCAAGAACTCCCGGTCCGCTCCTCCTCCTCCTCCACCGGTGGCGGCGCAGATTGCTCCGGCGGATCCGGCGCCGGACGTGGATCCGGGGGAGTACGCGGCGATGCTTAAGCAGAAGCTCGATATGTACTGCCATGCCGTCGCTCTGGCAAGGGTACTTTTCTTCAATTTCGAACATGACCACCTCTCATTTCTATATCTTTTGTTACTTGTCATTAATAATTAGGTTAACTACAGTCTATACTGCATTGGTAATTTGCGAAATTAGGTGTTAATAATTAAGTTTGCAAAGTGTCATTTTGCGCGATTATAGGGATTGCCACTTGCGTCCCTGTCCGGCCCCTTGTTAGCAATGACCCAAATAAAATGCGTATTATACGCAAATTTTTCCGTATCTTACATAAACGTATAATACTTACGTACTTTTGAAAAATTCGAATTTGTACGCGAATTTTAAGCCTGTGGCGTTTTAAACGCGTACCGTACAAATTTTTTAAAAATTTGGCCAAAAAAATGTTATCAAGAAACCCAACAGCCGTAACTTTCTTAACTCTTGCTGCTATTAGATATTAAGACTGGCACAATTCTAAAAAATTATCAAAAGAAAAGAAGAAAAAGTCTCACAGTAACCAAAAAAAGAAACCCAAGAGTCTTTGCACATGTTATTTGCAACAATCAAAGGAAAAACCTTTCGGTTTTCCATCATCCAACCTCTTCTTATTCTCATACTGAACCCTTGTTTATGAAGGAGTAGAGGTGGGTGGGCCCTATATATATGCCGAATTTTTAGTGCCGAATTGGTTCATATGAAACGTACTAAACACGAATTAAATCTGATCCAAATGTTTTTCGTTAGACGGATTTTTGACCGAATTTTTGACCGTATTTTACTTATATTGTGTCGATTTATACTCGTACTTTTGCCGTTCCAAATTTTTTCCGTTTGCCGAATTGCTAACAAGGGTCCGGCCGCGGAAACAACTATTTGGGGCTCCGTGGTTGCCTTTCAGGTGTTATAATTGGTCCAAATTGAACCATTGATAATATTATTAGTATTAAAAAGTACTTGTTTTTTAGTTCTACACAGAGATGTTAGAAGCAGGGAGTTTGACACAGGACAGATCCAAAGGGAAGGCAGGCTAGGTAGGTGGATTTGTGAAATTTAGGGAGTTGAAGCTTTATGGTCTATGAACTAGTATCATATCTATGTATCACAAAACAATTCCAATTATTCTCAAAATTTAACAATGAAAGTAGAGACAGGACGAAGTCACTGATATGCAAAGTGACGAAATGGCGGCGAACATATGAAGAAGACAAAACTAGAATGGGATATGGACAACACTGTCTAATTTCAGTGAAGGAGGAATATCTTTGTGATGACGTGGAAGTTTGTTTCCGAATGGAAATCACGAAAGGCAATGGTGAAGAATTTGTAGATATTTTATAGAGAGAAATAACAATTAGGGTTTACTCATAAACAGCCAATATGATTTCTCTATTAAAGAGAAATGTACATTTCATAGAAAAGTAAACCCTAAACAAATGAAGATGAATTAAAAAAAATTACATCAAATATTTGTAATTATATCTAAACAAATTTAAATAAGAATCAAATCTAACAAAATAACTAACTAAATCCTAACTAAAATTTGATTTTTAGTGTGGCCTGTTACGATTCTCCATATTTCTCAGCGAATTTGAAAACTTTAGCACATGGTGAACGAGGTGATGGCTTTAAGAACTGAACTAGTAAAACTACTCTAAGCCCGCGGTTGTAGTGACTACTATGTATCTTGAATACTATATATCTGGACGTCCTCTTCAACATACTAAATAGCGCGCAATCTCATACTCGTTGTTAGCTTCTTATTAGCTACGAGATCATCTCCTAATATACACACAACCAATGTTCGCAATATCAGCATAGGCCCTCCCTATGAGTATCGGATTGGCAGTATCGGCACTTTCGGATCGGAGTATCTAATTTTTCAGTATCGAAAGACGAATGATTATTAAAAATTTAGAAAAAATTTATTTATATATTTAGGCAGAATTTTGAGTATTTTATATGTTTCTTCTTAATAGTTTTGAAATTGAATCCTTATTGATTGGTTTACCTACAGTAAATAATTTTTTTTCCATGTACATGCTTTTTCAACCATACTATGGTTTTACACCCTTGCTGATTGTTCATTTTCGTCCATTTTTCTCTACCGAATTGACTAGGAAAGAGACCCAAAATGTCAGTATCAATAGCTGTCGGTATCGGATCGGAATATGCCAAACCATATCGATATCGGCCGTAGCAGATCGGTATCGGCCGATATTGAAAACTATGCACACAACCCAAAGTGTGTGATGTCTCCAGTTTGGCCAAGGAAGAGGTGGCGATGTCAGGGAGAACTAAAGGAACTTGTCTATATCTCCATGGCGACATTGGTGGGTGTGGAGGTGGATGAAGTACGATGACCTCTGGTGATGTGCACCAAACACTCCAGTTGTGGGATGTCTTAGTGTTTCGATAGAATCGAGAAAATGTGTGGTACCACCAACAAAAAGATAAATGTCCTCCACATGATCATAGTGACGAGATCGTCTCCTAGGGCTCTCATTTTGAGATCGTCTCCAAGGGCTCTCATTTGAAATGGCACATGCCAAATGGAGCTCTTATGAGCATTTACTATTTTGGTCATTTTTGTATGGTAAAAACGATAAATGGTTGGAACCAAACGAAATTTACTTACCGTTTTGGTTAAGATGCCAACCAAAATGACAAATGCTCCATACCAAACGGGAACCAAACTAGTCCCTAATGTCGCACAATCTCATGTGTGTGATGTCTCCAGGCCAAAGAGGAGGCAGTATGGTGAGAACTACAGGAACATGTCTAATATCTCCATGGTAACATCAGTGGTCGTGGAGGTGGAAGAAGAACGATGCCCTCTGTTGATGTGTCATCCAACACCCTTATTGGGGTCTTTGTCTGATTGTCTCCTAATTGGGGCACCGAACTATTTGCGAGCTGGCTCGCTGAAAAGATCGTGAGCCGAACTTTTTGAGCTCGAGAGCACGAGTTTGAGGCTAAGAATAGACTCAATAGATAAAAGAGTCCAAACAAGAGCTTAGAGGTATTCAACTCGTGAGTTGACTTGTTTTTATTTATATACTTATAAAAAAGAAATATCTTGTACTAATAAACTTTTCTAATTTGATATGAAGTTCATTTAAGCACTTCTAGTTTGATTGTTATGCTTACTAAAGTGTACTTTTGGTTTGGAACAAAGTTGACGAGTTCATAAAGAAGCTCAATTCAAGCTTAAGCTTGTTTATAAGTTTATCATGGTTTCGAGTTTAAAAGAGCGGCTTGCGAAGCCGAGTTCATGCTCGCAAATATTTTAGAGAACCGAACTTGAGCTTTATTTTAGGATCATATAAAATGCTTGAGCTCTATTTTCTCTTAGAGAGACGAGCTCGAGCAAGGGGTGCTCGCTCAAAGCTCAGCTAGTTAACACCCCTACTTCAAAGGATGAGATAAAGCAATCTAGGCTCATATGTGGCTTCGTCTTAAGACTAGGTTGTCAACGAACTTTATGTCACGTCCCAGTTCCAATATATAGGAACCCAGGACATGAGCATGCCAGCTGTACGGCTAGAATAAGTATTTCCAATTTAATGGACTTATCCTAATCGTAGTACGCTGAATAGTTTGCTAACTAATTTATATCTCAACTATATCTCAATCCACAATAATGAACAAAATCAAGAACAAACAATATATGTCATGGTCTGCCGTCCATCAACATATATGTTTGGAATGGATCTGAAGAATAATAGAGGTCCAGTAAAGCTAGGTAATTGAGCAAAATATAACAGAAAAGGAAATAGAAAGCACGAGAAAACGATAAACTAGCACTAGAAGCATTACCTAACCCTGCAGCCAAAATCATACCATCCACCTGTCTATACTATAAGCTCAGCAACAACTTGGAGAGATCATCAGATCCTCAGAGGGACGTAAAGATACAACAACTAGCCACAATATGAACAGTAAAAGTAATATAAATAAACATGAATATAACTGACAAGGTAAACTATTCATCTAAGTGTATGCATTTGAAGACTACTTTGATACGTATGAGTAGGTAAAGGAATAAAGCATAACATCTACTAGAGACTTATGTATATACTAGCATACCTTTCGACCGTGTTCTGACGCGCGGTCAGCGGCCGCTGCCAGATATATATTCTAGCAATACACCCATAACCGGCAAACTATGAACCCATAATCGGGCAACTATGAGGCTAAAAAGGTGGCTATCTCATACGCCTACTAATAGTCTTTCCCGTCCAGGAGTAGTACAAGATCATGTCCATGACTCACACGACTCATATCTCACATGCAAGTCCTCTAACTAACACAACTAGTCATATATGATCCGTCACACGAACCTCTTGTACCGGCCAAGTACAGGGTGCGTGCCAATACCAATATAATTCTCACTCCAAGTGTCGTGTCATGAGTCGTGTCTAAGTCATAGAAGTCATTTAAAACTAATTTCAACACAAGTCTACTAGCACGCTAGGTCACTACACAACTACTATATGTCATCGATGGCATCATCGACGGCATACAAGTCATACTTGGATGCTATCCAAACATATTTAACCATAACACACAACAACACATCCATGTATAGCAGGAAATAAAATAAAATCACAGTGGCATGGTATCTTGTCTGGAATCGCTGCGAGAGTGTAGATTATGGATCCGGCTCCAACTTCTGCAGTCTCGGTCTCACGAACTCCTATAAATAATAATAATAACTAACATTAATAACAACAATAACATTATTACTATATATATATATATATATATATATATATATATATATATATTTCATATGACTATCTAACTATATACTAGTCACAACTAGTCATAATACATACTAGTCATAATACTCCTTCAAGGGCTAATAAAATTCCACAAAATATATGTATAAAATATTCAGAATTAATTCTGAAATAAATCCCTATAATTCTGGAAATATATTTCATATAATTACTACTGCATAAAAGATCAACTCATGATCAAACTAATACCAACATTGATAAATCAACGTTATTAGAACTTGTTTAACCATAATAAAACAATTTGAATATTCTGAAATAAATGGTAAATAATTATTTAAACTATCAAATATTCATGATCATGAGTCGAGGATTGATAATATGGAGCATTAGATGCACACAAAATTATTAGGGACTCACAAGATGATAATGTCGATAGTTCGTTTTACGGCAGAATTTTGTCTTTCAAAGATCGAATGATTCAAGCATTAAAACAACAAAATTATGAAAAACTCATTGAACAAGAATTGTAAGTAATTAAAATACGGTCTTTTCATACATGATATCAATGGTAAAAGTGAAGTTATACAGTTCAAAACTGTCACGCACTGAACAATGTCAATTCTGGACACACTTTGGTAAAACGTGTCCCGAAAAATTTAGAAAGAATTTCGACATAAAATTTTATATGAAGGTAGTAGACACATAGAGGAACCCAGCATTTTTGGTCCCATAAAGTTTTGATGTCTAGAAATGGAGGAAACGCATTCGCACGATGAACATACTTGCTGTGTTTTTGGACAACAAGTTGAGGGTGTCTTGTGCGGGTTGTTGCGACCTATAGGAGTGGTTTCCGGTGATTGTCGGCCTTGGGAAGGTGGAGGGGGGTTTTGGACACTTAGGGGATAAGGTGGTTGGGCTGGAGGTGGTCAGCAAGTGCGCCAAACAGCAGCACAAGAAGGGGACAGCAGCGGCAGCACTAGAGATTAGATTAGGGTTTTGTTTGGGGTATTTTCGGTTACGGTGAGATGGTATTTATATAGGGTATTGATGGGGGTCTGTCATAGGCTGTTCTTGTGCGGGTATGGGTGGATTTTGATGGATTTTGGAAACCAAATACAAGAGGGATTGGCACAAAGATATACAAGTTTTGAAATATAGAACCTTGCATTGATTGAGTTTTCCTATTAGGTTTGACCCAATTAAAGTCTCTAAAAATCTGAAATAAAAATATAGTACGACCCTATCTATGTGGGGATAATCCTAACAAGTCATCTACAACTTGTTAGACAAGTTTAGGCTAAAAAAATTATCCGATTGGAAAATAGACTTAAAAAGTCACATAAGGGATCTTATGTACCATTTGAATTTAAATAGCACATGGGGCCTCGATTAAGTGGGACACCCTAGGCATGTGTGTAGTAGGCTCAAAATAGTCGAAATCCTATATGAGATCGTTTAGGTTGGATCGATATCGAGTTCCGAATTCAAGTTGAAAGTTACGACAAGTCTCATGGTAGATAACTTCTTGGCCTAAATTGATCCCGAAGTTGTGCGAAGCAAATAAAATACAAGAAGACATATTTTAGTGGAACATGATATACCAAATCGAAGATAAACTTATCTAGGTCAAACTCATGAAGGAAGTTTCTAGAGTTTGGCATTTCTTGTGCTCCAAAAATCAAAGTTACAGAAGAGTACATTTTATAATAAAAAATAATAGTGGAAAATATCTTTTAATAACTATATTAAACATAAAACAAATTAGAAAAAAAATAACTCTAAAAATCTAGGGGGCTTACAACCTACCCACCTTAAAGAATTTTGTCCTCGAAATTACACTAACTCATGATATAAGGAAACTAATTATATAAGATTTCTAGAGGATGCTAATACTAATGAGTTCTAAATTATCATAATCTAGGTTTACATATTCTAAGCATATCTTCTATCATTAAAATAATATGACATCCCTATTTCAAACATGAAAAATATATGCTATATCGCATCAAGATAGTAATACATCATATGGCTAGGTTTAGACTAAAGGATTCTATGTCGCAACCTTGGTTCATAGGCTAACATAGCACAATAGCTCAACCCTTCAAACAAGTATAATGGGTGAACCATGCATCATGACAGTCCATGTCCCTAGACTGTTAACAGAAGCAACAACCACCATAAATCAGACTTATGATCGGATAATCATTCCTAATATATGGTACTCTATTTAATACTCTCATATATGGAAGTCTACCCACCTTAGTTCTTTACCTAGTCCTATTTTAGCATGGATTCCTAACTTCTTTCCATAAGAATCTTCCAAATTCTTTGGTAAGGTGAAGTGGCTACTCTAGGCTTGGCTACGAACTACCATAGATGAAAGAAAATAATATGGCCTTAGAATCAGCAATGGGTGCAAACTAAAATAATACCTGCTACAGCTACACCCCTAGGCTCCCTCCCTACTGGTGCCATAACATAAGTCTGGCCAATTCTCTGTCCTCCATCATGCTGTCTAGCCCTCCCGTACTGGACCTCCTGTGGTGGTAAAAGGTGGTCCTCTCTATGGTCCTACTGGTGTTGCAGTCGCCTCAACATGCGGTCTCGATGCTGGTGGTGCTAGTAGTGCTGGCCTCGGAGGTGGATACTGTGGTCGGTCGCTCTGCTGCAGTCACTCCATAGTACGGTGCTAGTCAGATCCACATCGCAAGCATTGTCCTAGTCTTTTTCGGCAATCTCGTTGAATGTGTCCCTTCTTGCCACAATGATAACAAGTCGGGAGCTCCTTTGCTGGATACGGGATAAGTTGTTGCTGAAGATGCTCTTCTGGCCATCTGCTTGGTCTTACATGCTATCCTTAAATTTAAAATATGATATAAAAGAAACTCATCAAACATGATTTCTAAAGGCACTGCTACTATTGGAATTCTAAGTTCACACAACCTACCAGAAAATAAGGTACCCTTAGTTCTAGGTCTATCCCAACTTGTGTGATGACAACAACAAAAGTCAATGTCAAGAACGGTACACGTATATGGAATACAAAACTTAGTACTGCGGAATGAAATCAAGGCTTTCTAAGGAGTCCTAAGTACCGTCATGGCTATTGGTTAGCAACTCTACAAGGAGAAATTATTACTAACTCAACACTATTCCTATATAGGCCAGGTCTTCAACAAAGTAGAAGAAAAACAATACTCTACTTCTTTTTACTGTCAACAGGCTATACAATTCTTACAAGTACACCTAAAATTTTGCACCTATCTGCTAGACAAGGGTCGAGATTAAGCTGAACAGATACACACACCCATTGGTCAATCTTCTAGTCATGGTGTTTTATAGATCGTTTCAAGACTAGTCTTACCATATGTAGAGAGAGTCGTCTAGCCTAACTCAAACCTTCATACTCTATATAATACTTCTAGGTCATCTATCATGATATTAGCACTCGATAAAAATTCCTCTAGTACTTCTATTCAAGGTTATATCTTAGGCAAATGGTAGCATAGATTAGTCTTGTAATTTTAGGGTCTCTCGCTATGATCAAATCCTACAATGTACTCTATTCTAACTTTCGTCTTAGGGAAATATCTATAAAATTCTACCCACCTTAGCTATTTACCTACTCCTATCAAGCATGGGTTCCTATATCCTTTAGGTAGAAATTTCTACTGCGGAAGAATGTTGCTACTACCTACTCGGTCCATCTAGTATAGGTGCCTATCTCTACCCTATTCGTATGTGGACAATCACTCCCTATAATATTCTATCCCTCTTACTTCTATCGCACAATATAAATAAAATAATTCATCAAGCACAGATGTTCGGTTTTCCGAAACTAGAAAAGACGAGAATTCGATACCAGGAGTTCAAGAGAGGTATGTTCGATTACAAATACGAGGTTCAAGGGCGATAATAGATATCAAAGGAAATTCAATAGCAGTTGTGGATTGAGATTCTAATACACTATTCTATTGCAGGCTCGTTCGGTACAGTAACGTAACCGAAACGATTTAATCAGGACCTGCGTGAGCCAACACAAAAATATGTCACGTCCCAGTTCCAATATATAGGAATCCAGGACATGAGCATGCCAGCTGTACTGCTAAATAAGTATTCCCAATTTAATGGACTTATCCTAATCGTAGTACGCTGAATAGTAAGCTAATTAATCTATTTCTCAACGATATCTCAATCCACAATAATGAACAAAATTAAGAACAAACAATATATGTTATGGTCTGCAGCCTATTAACATATATGTTTGGAATGGACCGAAGAATAATAGAGGTCTAGTAAAGCTAGGCTAAATTAGCAAGATATAATAGGAAAGAAAACAGAAAGCACAAAAAAATGACAAACTAGCACTATAAGTAATACCTGAACCCTGCAGCCAAAATCATACTATCCACCTGTCTATACTATAAGCTCAACAACAACCTGGAGAGATCACCAGATCCTCAGAGGGACGTAAAAGATACAACAACTAACCACAATATGAACAGTAAAAGTAATATAAATGAACATGAATATAACTGACAAGATAAACTATCCATCTATGTGTATGTACTTGAAGACTACTTTGGTACGTATGAGTAGGTGAATGAATAAAGCATAGCATCCGCTAGAGGCTTATGTATATACTAGCATACATTTCGACCGTGTTCTGACGCGCGGTCAGCGGCCGTTGTCGGATATATACTCTAGCAATACACCCATAACTGAAAAACTATGAATCCATAACCGGACAACTATTAGGCTAAAAAGGTGGCTATCTCATATGCCTACTAATTGTCTTTCCCGTCCAGGAGTAGTACAAGATCATGTCCATGACTCACACGACTTGTATCTCACATGCAAGTCCTCTAACTAACACAACTAGTCATATATGATCCGTTACACGAACCCCTTGTACCGGCCAAGTACATGGTGCGTGCCAACACCAATGTAACTCTCACTCCAGTATTTTGTCATGAGTCGTGTCCAAGTCATAAAAGTTTATTTAAAAATAACTTCAACACAAGGAAGTCTACTAGCATGCTAGGTCACACACACCCACTATATGTTATCGATGGCATCATCGATGGCACGCAAGTCACACTTGGATGCTCTCCTAACACATCTAACCCTAACACACAACAACACGTCCATATATAGTAGAAAATAAAATAAGATTACAGTGGCACAGTATGTTGCCTGGAATCACTGCGAGAGTGTAGATTATGGATCCGGTTCCAACTTCTGCAGTCTCGGTCTCACGAACTCCTATAAATAGTAATAATAAGTTAATAACTAACATTGATAACCACACTAACATTATTACTATGATTGATATATATATATATATATTTTATATATATATATATATATATATATATATATATATATATAGTTCATAAGACTATCTAACTATATACTAGTCACAACTAGTCATAATACTTACTAGTCATAATATTCCTTCTAGGACTAATAAAATTCCACAAATATATGTATAAAATATTCAGAATTAATTATGAAATAAATTCCTATAATTCTGGAAATATATTTCATATAATTATTATTGCATAAAAACTTTTAGAAATCAACACATGATCAAACTAATACCAACATTGATAAATCAACGTTATTAGAACTTGTTTAACCATAATAAAATAACTTGAATATTTTGAAATAAATGGTAAACAATTATTTAAATTATCAAATATTCATGATCATGAGTTGAGAATTGATAATATGGAGCATTTGATGCACACAAAATTATTTGGGACTCACAAGATGGTAATGTCGATAGTTCGTTTTACGGCAGAATTTTGTCCTTCAAAAATCGAATGATTCAAGCATTAAAACAACAAAATTATGAAAAACTTATTGAACGAGAATTGTAGGTAATCGAAATATGGTCGTTATATATGATATCAATGGAAAAAGTGAAGTTATACAGTTCAAAACTGTCACGTACTGAACAATGTCAATTTTGGACACACTTTGGTAAAACGTGTCCCAAAAAATCTAGAAAGAATTTCGACATGAAATTTTATATGAAGGTAGTAGACACATAGGGGAACTCATCATTTTTTGGTCCCATGAAGTTTTGATGTCCAGAAGTGGAGAAAACACATTCGCAAGATGGACATACTTGTGTTTTCGGATAACAAGTTGAGGGTGTCTTGTGTGGGCTTTTGCGACCTATAGGAGTGGTTTCCGGTGATGGTCGGCCTTAGGAAGGTGAAGGGGGGTCTTGGGCATGTCGGGGATGAGGTGGTTGGGCTGGAGGTGGTCGGCAAGTGCGTCAAACAGTAGCGCAAGAAGGAGACAACAGCGGCAACAGTAGAGATTATGTTAGGATTTTGTTTGGGGTATTTTCGGTTAGGGTGAGATGGTATTTATATAGGGTATTGATGGGGGTCGGTCATGGGCTGTTCTTGTGCGGGTATGGGTGGGTTTTGATGGATTTTGGAAACCAAATACAAGAGAGATTGACACAAAGATATACAAGTTTTCAAATATAGACCCTTGCATTGATTGAGTTTTTCTATTAGGTTTGACCCAATTAAAGTCTCTAAAAATCTGAAATAAAAATCTAGGATGACCCTATCTATGTGGGGATGACCCTAACAAGTCATCTACAACTCAAGAAAAATTAACCGATTGAAAAATAGGCTTAAAAAGTCACATAAGGACCTTATGTGCCATTTGAATTTAAATAGCACATGGGACCTCGATTGAGTGAGACATTCTAGGCATGTGTGTAGTAGGCTCAAATATAGTCGAAATTATATATTGGATCGTTTAGGTTGGATCGATGTCGAGTCCTGAATTCAAGTTGGAAGTTACGACAAGTCTTATGGTAGATAACTTTTTGACCTAAATTGACCCCAAAGTTATACGAAGCAAATAGAATACAAGTAGACTTATTTGAGTGGTATATAACAAATCGAAGATAAACTTGTCTAGGTCAAAACTCATGAAGGAAGTTTCTAGAGTTTGGCATTTCTTGTACTCCAAAAATTAAAGCTACGGAAGAGTACATTTTATGATAAAAAATAATAGTGAAAAATATCTTTTAATAACTATATTAAACAAAATAATAAAAATAAAAATTTAAAAAATAACTCTAAAAATCCAGGGGACTTGCACTTTATAGGTTCAATTTTGGTGGCCCTACGGGTAGACACAAGTATGGGTTCGTCCTTAGGGGCCATAACCAAGTCACCCCTAGGACTATGGTTCAAAATATGCCTCGAATATTTGGAGGTATTTCAGTGCATCCATCTTATAACTTCGTTCTTCATATTTAGCTTCTAATTTATCAAAGTTTGTATTCAAAGCAGCAACTAGGTAATGGTTATATGAGGTTTTGGTTTGCCATGTCTATCCTATGGCTTGTTTAACACCCCCTACTTCCAAGGGTGAGATATAGCAACGTAGGCTCACATGTGCCTTTGTCTTAAGACTAGGTTGTCCACTGACTTTATACTTTATAGGTTCATGTTTTGGTGGCCCTATGGGTAGAAACAAGTATGGGTTCGTCCTTAGGGGTCATAACCAAGTCATTCCTAGGACCATGGTTCAAAATTATGCCTCGTATATTTATAGGTATTTCAGTGCATCCATCTTATAACTTCTTTCTTCAAATCTAGCTTCTAATTTATCGAAGTTAGCATTCAAAGCGTCAAATAGACAATAAGTTATACAAGGTTTTGGTTTTCCATGTCTATCCTACGAGTCTTTACCTATGTATCAAAGTTTGGTTAACTTAGGCTATGATACCAATTTGATGCAGGATGAGACCCAAAGGAAAGGCAGGCTACTTAAGTAGATTTATGAAATTTATGGATTTTATGGTGTTGCAGATGGTTTAGTGTTTGCTAACAATTATCATATAATTTTGTCACAAAATAGTTATGATTCAAATTTAACAATAAAATTAGAGACTGAAATGAAGTTACCAATATGCGGAGTGACAAGACTACGAGGAATTGACGATGAAACCGAAACTCGAACTGTATCTGTATCTCTCTTTGCTACTCCAATAGGAGGTGGCAGGGCGCCGTTCTCAACAAACATCTTGGCTGTGACGAGGAAGTTCGGTTCCAAAGCGCAATCTCGACAAAGCAATGTTGTACATGTATAAAGAGAGAGAAATAGAAAATACAATTAGGGTTTACTCGTAAAGTATAAACATCCAATGTTATTTCTCCACCAAAAAGGAATAGATATGGACATTTCTAGTTATACAAAACTAGACCATAAATAAATAAAGGTGAATAAACTAAAATAATAAATCAAATAATTCCAATCATATTGAACTCAAATTTAAATAAAAATCAAATCTAACTAAATTTTGGTTTTGATTGGGCCCACTAATGGTTGTCCATCGGAGTGTATTATATAATGATAATGGGTGATATGTAAGAATTTAACAAAAGATATTGCTTCTTTTCTTAGTTTGCTTGTTAGAGTACTAGTGTATCGTGTGTGTGTGTGTGTGTGTGTGTGTGTGTGTGTGTGTGTGTGTGTGTGTGTGTGTGTGTGTGTGTGTGTCAATTATAATGCACATAGAATTGAATTTACTTTGCTGATTGTTCTCTTTGCACCAAGTAATTTCTTAGTTTATGGGTGCATGCATACAATTAAAATTAAAAAAACTATATATAAAAGGAAAGAGTGCTAGCATATCGATTGGGAACTATTGTTTAACGAGAACAAGCTAGAAATTGTTTACTAGAACATTTTTATAAGAAACTCTTTAATATAGAAAGAAATGAGTTACTTCGAGATATGTTTGCACTTGTTAGTATGAAATTATGGCTCCTGAAGTTAAGCTTTTTTAAAAGAAATTGAACTGTAAAGTTGTAGGACGTAATGATCCTATTCTCGGGGGTGCATACAGGAGAACAAAACAATGTTCGCAACTATTTTGCTCAATCGAATTGTAAGGACTAAGAATATACCTGCTGAATAGGGAAGTGCTATTTCATTACCTAGCTATGGAGGAACGATCAAACTATGGATAAGAGTAATTAAGTAAAGATACAGAAAAAACTAGAATGTCAAAAAATAATTTGACTTAATGCTAAGGAGATCTACTGTAGAAGCAATCTACTTACTAAGAAGATTAATACAAATTTAGAGGAAAGAGGGATCTATTAATGGTTGGGCTAATTAGTGTTTAGACCCCGGGTTTTATACCAACTTAGAGTTTAAGCCTTAATGTCCAATTGGAGAGTTTGGACCCTGAATATTTCTATTTTTTCCATTATAACCTTCCTCCCAATGCATGAGAATATTTTTTTAGAGTTATTTATATTTACTCCCCCAATTGCTAATCATATCTCCACTTCCCTCCCCCCATTTTTATTTTAATTAATGTTACCTCTAATCCTTCGGTTAAAATGCAAACAATTAAAAAAATCCTCACATTTTTATTTTTGCTCAGTTTGCACCATGACGTTAACCGCCGTTAAAATACGTCTAAAAATACAATTTTACCCCTCCCCCCACTCTCTCCTCCCTCTTTCTCCGGTGGTGGGGGCGGGTCAAGCGGGGCCGACCGGAGGAGAGGGGAGGGTGGCCGGCCAGCGGAGGGAGGAGGGGCGGGTCGAGCATGGCGGGCTAGCAAAGGGATGAGGGGGGTTGGGGGGGGGCGCTGGCCAGCGGAGGGAGGAGGGGGGGTCGAGGGGGTCGACCAGCGGAGGGAGGAGGGGGCAGTCGAGGGGGGCTGGCCGGCGGAGGAGGAGGGGGCTAGCCCACCACTGGCAGGAAAGGGAGGACATTTTGGGTATATGTTATCTTTTATTTTTTAAAAAAGTCATTAACGGTCATTTCTAACGGTAGGGGTGCAAACTGAGTAAAGATAAAAATTTGATAACTTTTTTTAAACAATGGGTCTTTAAATGCAAAAACTCAAATCTAAGGAGGATTTGTTTGCACTTTATCCGAAGGATTGGGGGTAACACTAATTAAAATAAAAATGGAAAAAAGTGGAGATATGATTAGCAATTGGGAGAGTAAATACAAATAACTCTTTTTTAAATATAAAATGGAGGGTATAATGGGAAAGATTGAAAAAATAAATAAAATTCAGGGCCTAAACTTTCTAATTGGACATGTTAGGACCTAAACTCTAAGCTGGTATAAAATTCAGGGTCTATACTCTAATTAGCCATTAATGGTTTTTTTGATTTGGAAAAAGTTTATGAGAGTACAAATTGAGATGCTATGTTGGATATATTGTGGTAAAAAGGGTTGTTTATTGGAGTAATGAATACCTTGTATACAATTGGAGGAGATGCTGCCCCATCTCAAAGTATGATTGGCATACATCAAGGATCAACATTATGTATGCATCTCTCCGCACTAGTTAGGAATGAAATTACCATGCATATTCATCTAGGTTGCACGGACACGTGCAGGGGGTACCGACACAATATGGATTTGGGATATTTTAGATAAATTTGGACACGGGAATGACATGGATATGGTATGTGTAAACTCATGTCTATCTATATTTTATACATTAAATCTTAATAATATCTATATATATTAAGCATGTTTTTGTTTATTGTAACCAGTGTTCTAAATGACGGTTGAGGTGGCCGCCTAGACGGCTACTAGGCGGTTCTGTCCGCACCGCCTTTGCGGTAGGTGGTGGAATAGGCAGCCAATAGAGGTTTGGCGGCATAGGCGGAGGTGAGACGACGTAGGCGAGAGTCTAGACGGAACAATACCTAACAAGATGTTTTGGCCAAAAGGTTTTGCAAATATTATGGACCTATGGTTACTTTTACAAAACTAAAACTTCATAATCTTCGTTCTACAACTTAGTTATGCATGGAACACCCTTAAAATATGCATATTATACAAAAAAAGTGATAAAGTAGTAAAAAAAATGTATCAACCGCTAGGCGGTGCCTGGACGGTAGGCGGACTCTCTCCGTCGCGCATCCGCCTACTGTCATTTATAAACTTGATTGTAACTAGGTTCCAAAAAGTCCTAGAAAGGATTATTGTAAAAGATGATGTTTTTTCATATCTTAATTATGTTTAGCATGATCATAAATGTGCCAAACTACTTTTAATTATGTTCGGATCCCTTTGGAGCCTAGACATGGGTGAGACATACTTGACGATAGTGTCAAGGAAGTATTGTCTAATACGTGTTGGATACGGATACATGCACGGATATGGTCCTTCCTACGAGTATTCGTGCAACATAGATATTCATGTTGGAGTTCTATGGTATACAATAATTGACGAAGATGTTATGTTAGTTGATGAGAGTATATAGGAGAGAATGAAGTCCTTCCCTCTAAGTAGAATTATGGAGAAAAACTTATAAATGTTTTAGCTAGTATATAAACTAAGTAATGAAATTAATTGTACTTTCAATTTCAGCTAAATTTCAAGCAAAAATGAGGGAGTAGTTAATATTCATGGAGAAAAGATACTTTAGAGCGACATTGTTTGGTATTTAGGTTGTGTTTGGTTTGTAAGAGAGTAAGAGAAATGAAAAGGAAATGGAAGTCTTTCATATAGAAATGTGATCCCATTTACATATAATCAAATTTCACTTTCCTTTCGATTCCCTCATTTTCTTAGCAACCAAACACAAACTTAGGACCAATCATTCATCATGATGGAGAGACTGAGAATGGTGTTGTTAATGAAATTGAAGCAAGATAGTTGAAGTAGAGGAGTGCTTTGTGGATACCCTTGAAGTTTAAGGAAAAATATATAAAATAGCTACAAGGTGAACCATGCTTACGAGTCCGAGTGTTGGGCAATCAAAAGACATGTAGTACTTGTAGGGGTGTGCTACACATGCGGTTCAAACTGCAAAACTGAACCTACTTAGAGTCTAGACAATTTGGTTCGTTTTCGAGCAGACAATTTGGTTTGTGTACAGTTTGCGGTTATGGTGAGACGGTTTGGTTTAGACCGCACAATGTGCACATTTAATGTGAATAATATGTAGTCTAATACTTGATGGCACATTTATTGATTTTTTTTTTTGTATTTGTACCATGGTTGGCTCTTTCTTAAACAATTATTTATAGTTATGTGTTGCTACACTTGTGCTGTCTTTAGTATTTCATAGCTTTGCTATTTATTAGTATGTTTTGAAGTCATGACTCAACTTAGTGTTTTTTTTATGTTATGCGATTAACATTATTCTATATGGTTCGGTCGAAAATGGTTTGAGATTATGTGGTGCGATATGATTTAATGCCGTGCGGTTTTGAAAACTACGGTTCGTTGAACTGAGTAACACTGAATGCACACCCCTAAAAACAAGTGAGCCTAGTGGACAAGTGACAACACTTTGAAAGATGAGATACAAAATGTGTATATTCATGGGGCTCCGGAGGTGGTGCCAAATTCAGAATAATATGAGAGAAAGACGTCTTATGCTGTGGACATGCGCAATGGATACCAGTAGATAGCTCCGGTTAGGAATTGATATGATAGTTAAAAGAGCTTATAGAACTAGGGTAAGCTTCAATGAATTGGAGTGAGGCTATAGAAAATAATATGGTTTTGCTAATGTTACACAGAATATGGCCCTTAATAAAGGATTCAAATAGCAGCCCAGAAAGGATAAATGCGTTGTTTTTCTTGTGCATATGGAAATAAGTGCGGTTGGTTTTCTTTTGCTAATCTCTACTTATATATGCTCAAGACTTATAAACACTATTATTCGTGAAGTATTATCATCACTCATGACAGACGTTTGAAGTTGGAAACTCAATAGATTATATATTCTGGAAATTGCTGAGAAACCCAATTTCGGGGTGGGCTTTTATGAAATGCCCACCCGCTGGAAGAGTTTTATGAAATACCCAGAATTAAGTATTTTCACGTTAAATATTCCAAGATTTCCTTTTAGATGCCACCCGCTGGAAACTGCTATTTTTATAATACCGAAACTACCCCTCCGCGCGAATTGGTCATCTATATGTATTTGAATTCAAAAAACTCAGATCTGGATTGCGATTTTCGTCTTCTTCTTCTTCACGGAAAATTTGAATTCCATTGCTCTCACCTTCAGCAGAGATCGCAAAGATCGTTCGTAGTTCGGTGTGCTTTTCTTCGGTCGAACTCAGATCTTCGCTCGTCATCATCATCACCATCATCATCATCTTCATCGTGGAGACATTTGAAGTTTTCCGACGATTGGGTCAATTGTGGAGAGAATATCTTTTTTCTTCTTTTCTATAAGAATTATCATCGCTTTGAAAGAAGAACGAAACTCTTTATTCCTGAAAAAACTAAATTACACGGAGAACTACGTTTTAACATTGGAAATGACCATTCTCCGTGTAAATTAACACGGAGAATGCCATTCTTCGTTTTATTTAAAACGGAGAATGACATTCTCCGTGTTTCTAATACGGAGAATGACCATCTCCTACGTTTTAACACTGGAATGGTCATTCTCCGTGCTAAATTACACGGAGAATGGCAATTCTCCGTTTATTAAACACGGAGAATGTCATTCTCCGTGTTTCTAACACGGAGAATGTCATTCTCCTGCATTTCTAACACGGAGAATGGCCATTCTCCTGCGTTTTAACACTGAAATGACCATTCTCCGTGCTAAATTACACGAAGAATGACCATTCTCCGTTTATTTAACACGGAGAATGACCATTCTCCGTTTTATTTAACACGGAGAACGTCATTCTCCGTTTTATTTAACACGGAGAATGACATTCTCTGCGTTTTAACACGGAGAATGGCCATTCTCCTGCGTTTTAACACTGAAATAACCATTCTCCGTGATAAATTACACGGAGAATGCTATTCTCCGTTTTATTTAACACTTCTCCGTTTTATTTAACACGGAGAATGACATTCTCCGTGTTTCTAACACGGAGAATGGTCATTCTCCTGTGTTTTAACACTGGAATGACCATTCTCCGTGATAAACTACACGGAGAATGGCATTCTCCGTGTAAATTAAGACGGAGAATAGTTATTCTCCGTGTAATTTAGCACGGAGAATGGTCATTCTCCGTGTAAATTAAGACGGAGAATGCCATTCTCCGTGTTACTAACACAGAGAATGACTATTCTCCGTGTAAATTAAGACGGAGAATGACATTCTCCGTGTTACTAACACGGAGAATGACCACCCTCATGCGAAAATTAACATTTTTCATGTTCTAACACGGAGAATGGTCATTCTTCTGCATTTTATTGTCAGCTGAAACTTGGAGGGCCATAACTTTTGACTGGGAGGTCAAAACGAGGTCCTGTTTGTCGCAAAATGAGCGTATCGTCGAGGAGACTGAAAGTAACCGTTTCACTGTTAGACGGCCTTCCGAAATTTTAGAATCGCAAAAAAATGATGTTTGGACCTCCGTTTTAGCACTTTTGTCGTTTGTTCCGGTCTTTCCGAAATTTTTCGACGAGTTTTTGAAGATTTTTGAGGAGAAAACCTAGATTCGAAAGTGAGCAGCGTATGGAAGAAGATGAAGTATCGAAACATTTTTTTTAAGAGTAGTTTCGTGGGTGTTTTCAATAAATTAAAAGGAAGGGCAAAAGGGTCATTGGAACCCGTTTTGGATAAGTTTCTCTAATTCTGGGCACGCGATGAAAGTTTTTTTGTCGGTGGGTTTTACATAAAACTTTTTTAGTTTTTGGGCATTTCATAAATTGTCCTTTATATTTACTTTTCCACTTTACTAATTTATAGTATTTTATTTGTATATTTCTTTCGAACACACATAGTACTTATAGTTGGTACGTGATAAGGATTTCATATGATGTAATTGAATAAGGCCTTTTTAACGTGTGTTGCAATTGGCATACACATGGTTTAAAAAGAACATGTAAGGCTCCGGAACGGAAATTGAATGTGATAAACTGGTTAAATTTCAAAAGTGCATATCAGACAAAAATGCGCTACATGGAATGCGGAATGAAGGTGTGTGCTGGACTCTGGAGTGTAAAACACAATTCAGTGCATAGGTAGCAAATTCTGGTAAGAGTAATGTGGCATTCAATTGCAAGCGATAGTTTCAGCTTTCCTTAAGATTTTGATCTATGCACAGAAAATAAAAAATGAAGCCATGTTAATTCTCTAATAGTTTCCATGAACATCTCTACCGACAAAAACTTCGACAAGGTACTTGGAGCAAATTGGCTATTGGTTCTAAAACCCCTCCATTCTTCCAGTTTGAAGTGGTAAACCGAGTGTGTGAAGAGGTGAGTTCTTTTTTGTCAACAAATGTAAAGTTCTTTAAGTGTTAAACTGAGTATGTTAAAAGTATGAATCCTTTTTTGTCACCACATGTGAAGCTTCTTTAAGTAATAGATTATCTGAGTGTATTGTTTAATTGCTTTCCATTTGTTACCTTTATTGGCACTCACTTGAGCTTTAACGATATATTTTGATATATTGGAGAAAATTATCAACGCTTTAGTGATTTCTTATGCTTGTGCCAAACTATCCATTAAAGGTTGGTTTAAGCCCCAACGCTTTGTGCTCATTCTGTTATAAGAAGGAAAGGGAACATTTCTATGAAGCTGAATATGTAAAAGAATAACATAAACAAGAGAAAACAGACTGATAGATTAATAGAAGAAAAGGTTTTCCTTTCTTTCGAGAGACATCATCACCTGTTGACTTCATGTGATAGTTTTTTAAATGTCGGTGATGATTTTCAAGAAGTAGACTAATAGATTACTTTTTCATTCCTAGGTTTCCAAGAAATGAATCAGGATCAACCCTGTCGGTTGGGATATAACATAATCAATTTACACTTCATTTCTTAGTTTGCTACATTAGTTTCTTTGTGATGCACATCAAATGTTGGATTTTTATATCAAGTTTGTGAATATACTCATACCTGTTCTATGCTCTTTATGTGCATAGAGCGATACAACCTTTCCAATGTAAAATATTGCTTGTGAGTTCACCTATACGAATTTGTTCCCTTCGCAGGGTTGTGGATTAAAACCTCAAGATTCCTCTTTAGCTGATTCTAGCTCACCGGCTTCTGACTCTTCACAATTGGGATCTCAAGCTCCTGGCAGTGGTATACATTTTCAAAGTGAACCTTTTTTGCCATTATTTTAAGTGCAGGATGCCACTTTTCATAAGTATGACCTTAATTTATTGAGTCCCACATGCACAAAATGCCCCCGTGCCGGTTCACACACGGATTTGAGCTGGTTGTCTGGAGTGTTTAAGCCAAGGTTAAAAAAATGGGTAAATACCAGTACATGTTGATCATTTCATATCATATTTGCAAACGCTCGATCTAAAACTTGTCGATATTATCTGAATGGTGACCGGTATGAAGGTATGATTTTAGCCTTTTCTTTATAGTTTCAGTCCGTTGCGGCCAATTTTCTGCCCAAACATGCAGAAATTGTCCGATATGACCTGAAAGGCTGAAGCAGGGAAAACAAAAGATTCAAGTATTAAGGCTTCAAGCCTCCGAATAACCCATATAATAATATTGGATTATGTTAATTCTGCGTTTATGTCTTTCATATATTGCTTTCTTTCAACTCTACTCTGTAATTATCCAAACTACTACCATATCTTTAGTTATCCCTATGATCGTCACCAATGTATAATTTGTCCTCAGTTGATTAAATTAACACTTATTAACATTCATCAGCAAGTCTTGAGGTGATCAGGGCTTTGAGCAATCAGATGCCTCACATGTTCGATGATGGAGTCCCACACACCCAACCATGCGTGTTCATGCTCTGCATTTGAACTTGGTTGACATCTGGAGGGTTTACGCCAAGCTTCAAAAAATTATATATAACAGCAAGTATCGGCTGTTGTTTCATATTATTTCACATGCTCAATCTAAAACTTGTAGTTATTATCTGCCTTAATCTATGATTTTTAGCCTCTTCTTTATAATTTCAGTCTTTTTCGGCCAAGTTTCTGCTCAAACATGCAGAAAATGTCTGATATAACCTTAAACAAGACAAAGGGGAAACAAAAATTCATTCTAAGAGAACTACACATCTTCAAATCACCCAAGTTTGATCAGGGTTTGGTCAGAAAAATGATGGAGAGAATTGGAGATCGACAAAGATTGAGGACTCACTTGTAGCTCCTTGATAAGAATATGACAATTCAGTGACTCAAGAACTTCCATCGGTGGTCCGGCTGTCCAGTGATAATGGAGTAAGATTTCCAGATTTTCCCACTTGAGTTAAAACTCTCTTTCCCCCCTTTTTCTGCCTCCATAAGGATATCGGCTTAGACCAACTTTTGATAGAATCTCTTATTCTGGGTGGATTGTCGGTGGATCTGTATTGAAAACTGTTCCTAGAACATGGTGGACTGTGGTATTGTGTGCTTTGTTAGGTAGTTTCTTTCCAAAAAACACATCTTGAAGTTTTAGATCCCTTAGTTTTGTTTGGTTTCTGTTCAAAATAGGTCCTCGATTTCATCACTCCAGAATCACAGAATCTACATTACCTTCTTGCTCCTTAATTGCATTGATGTTCATAATGCAGAAGATTAAATAGCAGCACCTTAATCGAAGTGGTTGATCACTTGATCTGTTTGTTGCGTGCTATATGTTGGAAGTTATTTTTACATCATGTCACTTGCATGTTTACTTTGCTCGTCATCAGTCTGTGTATGTAACCTTGTATAGATGTATGCTTGTCCCCTATGAATTGAATTTAACTTTTTCTTTTCTTTGTATTTACCTATACGTGATCAGGAAATAGTTCCAAGGTGCAAGTTAAGGCTGGTGGTGGGCCAAGTGGAATTCCAGTTCTATCTGTTGTGCAAAACTCAGGAGTGATAGGTAGGCCAGCTACCAGTGGATCATCAAGAGAACAGTCTGATGATGATGACCTTGAAGGAGAAATAGAAATGACGGACAACATGGATCCTGCTGATGCTAAGCGTGTAAGAAGGTAAATATGACATTAATAGTC
>JANAVB010033535.1:0-47500 GCA_029216955.1 Iris pallida
AGTGTGAGTCCAGTAAGTGATTACAGTTAGTGATTCCAGTAGGTGATTCCAGTTAGTGATTCTAGTAGGTAATTCCTGTAACGTCCCAGAACCAAAATACTGGAGAGCGGGGGCGGACGTAGCCAGCTAAGTATATTGAAGTACAACCTACCTCGCTATACGGTCACGGCTGTCTAGATACATGAGGGTTTAACTACAAGCCATCAGTCTCTTATGGTCATGATCAAGCCTATTGTCTCAATCTCAAGCAAGTAATAACAGTTACAAGATGTCAGAGCACCAAATATACAATAGTAAGGCGTCCTATACATTACATATTTGGATGATCATGAAGCTAGTCATACAAAATATGAAGACTAGCAAGAGTTTCAGTCATACATGATCAACCCTAGGATTTGTTCATCATGCTACAGCCCGTAGGCAGACAGTAAGTAAAGTGCAATCGAGCTAACACGTGCTTGTCGGCTAAATGCCTCAAAAGAATATTTTTACAATAGAGTGGAAGAGCAAAATAAAACCCACTCGTTGCCAGGGTTACGTCTGGTGGTCACCATCTGGCGGAAAGGTAGGAAGATCCTCTGGGGCCGCTCCGGTATCTGGCCGTAAAAAACCAGCTGGGTCAGATCCCTGAAAGAGCAAATGCCACAAAGGAGGCTTCACTTAAGAACTAAAACCAGTAATTAGCACAAAATATAACTTTATAATAAAAGACTAGAAATATGGAAAATCATGATGATATACGATAATATAACCATGGGACTATTTAGATAACCAAGTTACAACCCGTAAACCAAATAAGGATCGGAGTTGTAACCCTTTCTCTGAACGGAACTTGGTTTTCTACCATTTATCGATAAAGTAAGCACAAGCATTCAGGTCATGCTAACGATCTTGTACAGGATCAGGACAAGACTAGACTGGGGTAGACTCTATCCAATCAATCACGGCCAAGCAATGAGTACGGCTTGATACTTTAACTAACTAGGATTATCACAGGCCTAATTACTAGCAAGATGCAATGAGATTGTTCCACAGCCACAAGACCTGCAGACTATCCAGGCTATCCGGACGCAAATTAGGGGTTGAATTCATGTGGGTACCTCGTCCAGGAAACGCATGTACCCTTAAGTAGCTTGAAGGGTGCAACACATGACAGTGTGCTGGAAATGTGTCCTACTCGATGGCAGGCTACAGATCCTATGATGGGGCGCCCAGATAACGGGATTGCCTATAGCTGGAAAATCTCTTCATGACTACTGGATTATTCTATTTATTAGCCTTAGTCAGTTTAAGTAGGTACCCCTGACCGTGGTACTCAGGGTCTCCGTCCTAGATATGATGCAAGACAATACTGGTTTATTTGTACAAACACAATCGCCCATGGTGTCCAGTTTATTCATTCTTGTCATGTCATGCTAGCCGTCGCAACAGCATTCAATAGCTTCCATCATGCTTACTTGTTATATCTTGTCATGTCATGTCATGTCAGTTACTTGTCATACCATACCATGTACAATTACCATTCTAAACATAGTAAATGAATTCGTGATTATCAAGTTCATGACAAAAGGCGTAAGAATATAAAACGGCAACGGGGTATGCCATAGGGACTCAAAGTCTCTACGCGAGCGAGACTACGCTAGGCCAAATAGACCCCGAGCGTAAAACAGCTCTACGCGGGCAGGACCTAAGGGTAGGCAGCTCTACGCAAGCAAGAGAGCATGTGCGTGGGATTCTACGCGAGCAAGCGCTTTACGCTAGCAAAGCAGCATGCGGGCGAGACTCTACGTGGGCGAACCCTCTACGCGAGCGGGATTCTAGCCTCTCCGTAGAGCTCGGTTCAGCTCGCGTAGAATAGATTACGTGGTCATGTGAGAACATCTGCATAAAGTGTAATTAATACGCCGGTGTAGAAGCATGGAATTTCACAACCAGAAAGCCCATGCGCCAGACACTACATACGCCAGAACTCGGACAGAACACTTCACAGCAAAGTTAATAAGTATAGACATTTGAAGAAAGACTTTTCATTTTTATACAAGAGTCTATTACATGTCTAGAAAAGGTTGTACAAAGAAGAATTTTTACAAAGGAAAGATCCTAAGTCTACACCCAGCGGCCACCATGTGCCTTCAGATAGGCGCAGCAGTCACCATACGCATCCAGATAGGCGCAGCAGTCACCATGCACCGTCGGTTAGGCGCAGCAGATACCATGTGCCTCCAACCAGGCACATCCCACCATCTCTTCAGCAGCACAGTTATGTGCATCCAGCTCAGTTATGTGCATCCCTTCAGCAGCTCAGTTATGTGCATCCAGCTCAGTTATGTGCATCCCTTCAGCAGCCCAATTATGTGCCACTCTTCCAGCCAGGCACACCTGATAAGTGCTTCGATTAAACAAAGCATTTAACCCTCTGGCTGGAACCAAGGAAGAGAAGAGCACCGCAAGTCTGTGGCCAGGGGAGGCTTCGAAAGAGCCTCCAAAGACCAAGGAAGACCGTAATCGAAATACGGCTAAAGGAGCAGCTTTCAACACAACCAGAGTGAGCGACACCCACTTTGAAGGAAGAAAGAGCCTAGCACCGCCATTCCGATCTACGGCCCTTCCAGAACAACGGAGACGAGGCCCGAGCATCCCCATCTTTGGATGCAACAGGCACCTTTCGCCTGCCTCAGAAGCCCTCGACTCCGTCTTTTGGATGTAACAGTCACCTTCAAGAGCATCAACGATGACATGGCGTCTCATCTTCACCCTCGGGAACACTTCGCCAACAGAATGCACCCGAGAACCCAAGATCATGATTGGAAGTACGTGAGAGAGTGAGAGGCCAACCTTCTCTCCATGCCACTATTTATAGGCCGAACAGATCAAACCCATGCGCCAAGTGGATGGCTCTCCGAATTCCGTATAATGAACTCACATTAAATGGATGAACCGGACGCCTCGACTTCAGTCGAACGGCTATTTAAAAGCACTCGAGAAGCGAAATAGCCGCATCATTAAAGACGTGTCGGATGCGCCGGCTGGACAGCGTATCACACCCTTTCAAACACCAAGCGCCTCCCACAGATGCGCCCTGTACCGAGCGCATCACAGAGGATGCGCCCCCATACGTCTCCATACGCCTAGTGGAACGTCAACCAACGCGCCCACTCAGCTGTCCATCGAATGTCACCAATATTAAATGCTGAACTGACAGAGTTGGCAGTACGCCTCCCCAAGCCTGAATGGTTGACAGCTTTTACAGAAAACGAAGCATCCACAACGTCAGTATTATCATGACTTTACTCCGACGGCTACTGCCACGTGGCCACTCAACCACCCACATGCGCCTCCGCGACCATGCACCCAAACCCGCATGTGCCTCAAAAGCCATGCGCCTCAGACCCTTTACTGGTCCCTAAAGACAGAAGAAGAGTCTCCAGTTGAAGCTTTGTATGCGCCTCAAAAGCCATACATCCCAGGCTGATCTCTGATCCCGAAAGACAGAAGGAAAGTCGCTCGCATGCGCCTCAAAGCCATGCGCCCAGAACGGCTCGTGACTCCTAAAGGTCACGAGCCAAAATCTCATCATGCGCCCAATCCAAGGTGCATCCCACCAAATCATCCCCTATCATATCCGAGATCTCCGAGCCATGAGTCGACGACACGTGTCCTTTAACTCAACTCATCCAAGATTTCAGCAACAGAAAGATCTTCTCATTTGCTACGTGTCGGCTCACAACAGCAGTATGAAGAATTCAACCCCTCGAGTAGGGCGCATCATCCATGCGCCTCCATCAGCAATCTCCACGTGGCGTCCCTACGCACCGGTGCATCCTACATATGCGCGCATGAGCAGCCAACCTGCCCAGCTATAAATAGAGGGATCATTTTCTTCTTACACACACACGGACAACGCATAGAATCCACAGAGAATCACCAGAAAAACAGGGATAGACACTCAACGTCTTCCTCCTCTCAGCAAGCTCCAGCGTCCAGAGCAATCTACACCTTCAGAGAACCGATAACCGTCGTCAGCCCGTCAACGGAGTCAACGCATTACCACTCGCTCCATTAGCACTAAGGACCCAGATTAAACAAAAGTGTACTCCTAGGACTACATTAAGTCCTATATTATAACACTGTTCTGTTTGTGTTAAAGTTTTCAATCAAACAATTTTAATGGCAAACAAGCTGGCGACTCTGCTGGGGACCTCTTTCTCTTTCTCCGAGAAAGTCGTGTCACAGGCCGACAACGTGAAGGTGGGCTCCTCCCACAAAATGCTGGTCGTGCGCCTCAATCAAAAGGTGTACGAGGAGTTCATTTCTGAAGGAAGTGCGAGTCCTTCGAAGCGGCTGCCGAAGCCGAAGAAGACCCGCCGTGTCAGGGTGCGCAAGGTCAACGCCTCAGGCACCACCACTGAAGGGAATGCGCTAATCTAGCCCTCCCTTCCTACTGACGTTCTTAGCAACCAAGGTGCGCCCGCTGATGTAGCGTATCTCTCGGGGAAGCGTGCGGTTGACCACGTTCCCCAGCCATCTCCCTCTCAGGCGAGGAAGATGCATCGACGGAGCAGGGGCGCAGCCAATGCCCCACACATCACCTCTGATGCGCCACAAAAAGTCTCTGTCTTTGACAGACTCACTCGCTATAATGGCGAGAAGAATTTGGATGCTGAGTACTATGCGCCCCAGCGGGCTAGTACAAAGAAATCCAAGGCGGCACGGGCCATGTGCCGCAAACGTGCTATGCCAGCAGCAGGTCAGAGGCACGCGTTCACAATCATGCGCGCTGTCGATGGCAAGCTGTACAAGGTCGAATCAGATGCCTCTGCACCAAAAATGAGTTGACCTTCAAAGTCCTCATCTCACTTGGGTGCATCTACTGCGTGCACAACCAAGTCGAGTGAGGCAAATTCAGTGGTCTTGAACTCCCGCGCCTCCTCTGGTTGTGCGTTTGAGGTCCGTTCAAGTCACTTCAAATGTTGTGGTTCCCCCACTACTGATCGTGATGCCTGCTTGGTATTAGATCAGGAGGCGCAGCACTCACCTGACCACCCTGGTGTTTGGCCTTGCCATGCGCCTGAAGGGGGTGTGAAGGTAGCACTCTCCTCCAACGACCTGCGCAACGTGATCACTCACAAGCGCCGGTCAGGAGAGTCGACCAACAGGCACAATGCGCCTCTCACGGGGCATACTTGTGCGGTGGTCACCATCAACTGCTGTTGCAAGGCAGCAGTACCACCAAGGCAGTCAGTCTTCCAGCGGCTGCAATCATCAACACCCCTCCAACATCGCCTCGGGATGAAGGTGTTAACAAAAGAGGAGCCAAAGGTTGCTTCATGCAACGTGACCTCCAACTCCTCGTCAGTCCGAAAGACGACTGGCAATTCCTCGTCTTCATCCAAAAGCCAGCCAAGGAAAACCAAGGCAGCTGTCTCGACCTCTGGAGTCTTCGAAGGCACTCGGTCGAGGAAGAAGTTCTTGGAGGAAGCTGGGGGTAGTCAGACCCTTGTCGAGCCTCCTTCCGAAGACGAAGATGTCCAAAGCACAGCTGCGGCGGACCTTCGTCCTCAAGGCGAAGTCAGCCTCCCTGAAACCCCTCAAAACGAGGATGTCTCCCAGGACACGGCTGGGGGTAGAGACGAAGAGGCCCTTCAAGACGAAGCTGACGGCAATCAGGCCCATGCAGATGCGCCCGTCGAGAATGACCTCCAGAATATGGCTGGGGGTGGCCAAGGTGGAACACCAGGAGAGGTGACTCCCCCACATGAAAGTGAGGCCGAGAGCGAAGCCTCAACCAATCCATCCACTCTCGGCCGTGTCATGACAGTATACGTGACTGGGGGTGATTCCGAGTCTGATGCGCCGTCGCAGGACATTGTCCAGCGCATAGACTCATTAGAGGGAGGACTCAAAACCCTCTCTACCTCTATGCAAGCACTGATTCAAGCAGTATTTGATATACGGTCGGCCTTGACCAGAACACCTTCAACCGGTCCCGACCCAGGAGCCAATGGGGAGTCGAGTGTACCCCTTCAATGGGCACCCTCAGACACAGAAGCACCCCGGACGTCGGAGCCCTCAAACGCTCCACTCCAGATAGTACCACCTTTCCCGACTCCTAGCTCCACGCAGGATGTGGTCGAAATGATCAAGGACTTGCGGGAGCGCTTCGAGTCCAAAAACAGGCAAGAGGAGCGCCAGAAGATGGGCATTCCCCAGCCTTATCCCCTCAAGTGGAACAAGGTGGTTTATCCTCCAAAATATTAACCACAAACACTCACGCCGTACGACGGAAAGGACTCTCCGCATCGATACCTAACATATTTCCAGTCACAGACGGGGCATCTTCCAAAGGAGGATGCGCTCCTCACCAGTATCTTTGTTGGGGCTCTAAAAGGGGTGCGTTTGACTGGTACTGCAGCCTCCCTGACAATTCTATATCGTCCTTCGACGACTTGACACGCCTCTTCCTCGATCGCTTCTACGATGGCGGGAAGGACATGACGATGGCATCTCTCATAGAGATACGCCAGAAGGAGAAAGAAACGGTTCGGGTGTTCATCGAACGCTTCCGACAGGCCTGCTTCAGGCTACCTCCAGGCATGCCAGAACATGCGCTCCTCTCCTCTTGCAGCATGAACATGCTGCCTGCAGTGAAGCTCTGGCTCAACTCTACTCTCCCTTCCGACTGGAGCTCCCTGATCATCGAAGCTGAAGCCGCAGAAAAGAAGGCGGCCAATGCACGTCTTCTGGATGTCAGCTTCCCCGCCTTTGATGATAAGGGGAAAAGGTCTGCAGCCAACAACTCTGGACGAGAAGCAAAGGGGAAACAGGCATTGACGGTTAATGCCTTGAAAGGCGCATCTGCGCCTACTCAGAAGCCTCTACTGGCACCGAGACCCAAGGAGGTGTATTCATTCAATGACGAAGACACCCTGCAACTCTTTAAAATACTAAAGCAGGGTGACAAGATCAAGCTCCCGGACCCAAAGCGGCCCGATGGAGTCGAGAAAGTGGACAACCCGAGGTACTGTCACTATTATCGGTTTGTCGGACACCCGACCAAGGACTGCTACGTCCTCAAGAATTACATCCAGCGCATGATCAATGCTGATGTAATCTCCGTCAACTATGAAGAGAAGACGGTGTCAGCCAATGTGGTGTCACTTCAGTTCGGCACCTTCCCGCCGACCACCACACAAGATGGCGTCGTCCCCATCCCTAAGGCGACAATGGAGGTGGTGAACTTGCCACCTACCCGTGACAATGCGAGTGGACTCATCCCACTCACCACATCTCGAGGAGAGGTCCTCTGGGTTCACTCCGACCTCATCTCCGAAGTGACTCAACCGGAGGTACGCTCTACCTCCAAATCAAAAGGCAGGAAGATCAAGTCTTGCCGTACGATCTCTTCTTCAACGGAAGAGGCACTTCCAGTGCAGACGCGTGCACAACAGAATGCCCAGCCCGGCGAAGCTACCGCCGAGGTGGTGCCTCCTGGCACCATCCCTGAGGAGGGCCCGTCTAAACCCTCAGCAGCCAATAAGCAGAAGCAGGTGGAGGCTCGTTTCGACAGACCTCTACGGAAGGAGAATGCTTCGGGGCTAGCCAAGCCCCACAACTTTGACATACTGGCACAACTGGCCAGTACTCCTGTACGCTTGTCTTTGTTTGAGCTCCTGTGTCTTTCCAAAGACTCCCGAGAAGCTCTCTGCGAAGCTCTGAAGGACGCTGAATCCTTTCTCAGTCAGGTCAAGCAGCCTGAAGACCTCCCAACTACTTGTGCACACTATTATTGTGCGGATGAAGTTATCCCAAACATAACTTTCACCCAACAAGACATGCTGCTCAAGCACCACCGACATAACCGACCGCTGTATTACACAGGGTACATCGATTCAGTCAAGGTGAGCCGGATTCAGATCGATCTGGGGTCTTCCCTCAGCATCATCCCGAAAGTGCTACTATCAAAACTGGGGATCCCAATGTACCGGCTGGCGCCCTCCAACACAACCATCAGTGGCTTCAACGCTAGCAAAAGCGAGCCACTGGGCAAGATCCGACTGAAGTGTCACATCGGCAACCTCAAACCTGAGGTGACCTGTTATGTGGTGGATGCCGAGGTCAACTACAACATCCTGTTCGGCCGACCATGGCTACATGAGTACATGGTGGTGCCTTCCACGCTCCACCAATGCATGAAATATGTATCCACCAACGGCGTCATCCGGACGGAATTCGCAGACATCGATCCTTTCAAAGGGATTGAAGCCTAATTCACCGATTCCGACTTGTACAAGCCACTTGACGAGGAGGAAGCCAACGATGCTGATGATGAGGCAGAGACGGCAACTGAGCCGGACACGGAGCCTGAGATGACTCCAGACGCCCCTTTGAAGATCCGACTGAAGGGCAAACCACGCCAGAAGGTGCCTCCAATGAGCATCAAACTATCAGGGAAAGCACCAACTCCTGAGGCTCCCCTGAAGATACGCCTCAAGGGAAAGCCACCTCAAACATCGGCTCCCCTGGTGGCAAAAGTACAGGGGAAAGCACCACTCACAGGAGATGCAGTTGAGGCACCTCTAAAGGTGCGTCTCAAGGGCAAGCCCCCGCAGTCATCCAAGACGTCAGAGAGGGCTCACATAACCCTCTCGGACCCTAAGATCAAAGCTATGGTGGACTCTTCTGATCCAGCCCCAGTGCTTACAGATGAGGAGCTTGGCAACTATATCTCTGCTGATGTAGATGCACCCTCCTTAGACAATGTAATCCCACGGGATAAAATCTCGTACTTCATCAATAATAGAGTGTCTTTTAATTATTCTTGTCTTCCACATTGGAATGCCATGTATACATTAGATAAAGCTCTACGGTCGTTGCAAACACAAATAACGACCGTCCATAATGTAAATCGAGTAGTCCCGTCTCAAGAAGTCTGTTTCATAGCCCCTCCACGAAGCCGAGATGAAGGATCCATTATTTTGGGCAAAGTCGAGCGTCATCAAGACCTTCCGCCACTCGAGCCAGAACCTGATACCGACAGAGTACAAGTTTATTGGTACACGGATACGGCAAAGCACATCATCCAAAAGATGGGCTACGACCTAAAAAGCAACAAAGGCCTAAACTACGGCAAGGGTCGACGTCTCCCTCTCCGGCTTCCAACACCCAAAGAAAAGCCGCAGGACTACTACAACAAAACTCGACGGGGGGGTAGGCTATGTCACGCCGCCAGCAACTCCAGAGAGTTCAGATGCAGAAGACGTAGAACATTCCCACTCGTCCGAAGCATCGACTTGGGATTCCGATACCAGTATCGGATCAGTCTTCAGGAAGGTGCTGTCAGCTAACATGACGTCAGCACAACCTCAAAAAGGTGAAGGCGAAGACCAAGCGTCGTAACCCTTCGAAGAAGAACCCTGGGCTCAACGCCTAGAAGAACAATGGGAGTCTCGTTTTGAGTTACGTAAACCTCCCACCGAAGACGAAGTCGAGCAGATCGACCTTGGGGACGGATCTTCTTCCAAACCCATCTTCATCAGCAAAAGCCTAGAAGAAGAAGACCGAGAGTCTCTAATCCAGCTGGCTAAAGAGTATATCGACGTCTTTGCCTGGAGCTACGAAGATATGCCGGGACTCGATCCGCAGATCGCAATGCAAAGGTTGAACATCTTACCTGATGCCAAACCTATCAAACACCAACAGCGACATTTCCGTCCGAACATCATGAATGCCATCGATCAGGAGGTGGACAAACTCTTGACCAGCGGCTTCATCCGTGAGGAACATCACCCAAATTGGGTAGCCAACGTCGTACCTGTCACCAAGAAGAATGGAAAGATACGAGTCTGTATCGACTTCAGGAACCTCAACTCTGCTTGCCCGAAGGACGAATTCCCGTTTCCAATCACCGATGTGATGATCGACAACACATGTGGCTTTGAACGCATGTCCTTCATGGACGGGTATTCAGGCTACAATCAAATCAAGATGTTCCCTGATGACGCAAAATACACGTCATTCAGGACTCCGAAGGGTGTTTTCTGCTACACAGTGATGCCTTTCGGCTTGAAGAACGCCGGTGCAACATACCAACGAGCTATGAGCACAATCTTCCGTCAACATCTTCGCAAGACAGTCGAATGCTATGTTGACGACATCGCAGTCAAGAGCCGCCTCAAATGAGATCACCTACAGGATCTGAAGACAGTCTTCGATCTCATGCGGGCACATCAACTCAAAATGAACCCCGTTAAATCCTTCCTGGGGGTTTCTAGCGGCAAATTCTTGGGCTTTGTCATCACGGCGAAAGGCATTCATGTTGATCCCGAGAAGACCAAAGCCATCCTCAACATGGACCCTCCGAAGAATCTTCGAAAACTTCGGGGCTTACAGGGACGTCTGGCATACATCCGAAGGTTCATAGCAAACCTCTCCGGTAAATGTCAACCCTTTACTCAGCTCATGAAGAAGGGAGTCTCTTATGTCTGGACAGAGGAGTGCCAAAAGGCTTTCGATGACATCAAAGCCTACTTGACGAGCCCACTAGTCCTGGTGGCACCTGTCGTCGGCAAACCATTTCTCCTCTACGTCCGTGCCATTGATCATTTCCTTGGCGCTCTGCTGGCTCAAAACAGCAATACAGGCTATGAGCAAGCAATCTACTACCTCAGTCGAACGCTCATCGGGACTGAACATCGGTACAACCCCGTTGAAAAGGAGTGCTTGGCTTTGGTTTTTGCCATCCAGAAGACTCGTCATTATGTCTCGGGCCAGATAATTCATGTCATTTCCCGAGTCAATCCGCTCAGAGTCCTCATGACGAAGCCAGGTTCATTGAACTCCCAGCTAGCCACATGGGCGATCTTGCTAACACCGTATAATATGGTGTTTGTCCTGCAAAAAGCTGTTAATGGTCAAGCTCTGGCTGACTTTTTAGCTGCACACCCCATCCCAGAATCCTCCAAACTCTATGAAGACATCCCGGATGAGGTCAAAGAATCCAACGTCACCGAAGGAAGCTCTGTTTGGCGGATGTTTTTCGATGGCGCTTCAAGAACAGGCCCCAAAGGCCAAATAATCGCAGGAGTGGGGGTAGTCTTAGTCTCCCCCGATCAGTTGGTCATCCAGCGTGCTTACTTCCTTTCGAAGCCGTGCTCCAACAATGTTGCCGAGTACAACGCACTCATCATGGGACTCCAGCTCGCACAACAGCTGGGGGTGGACCATCTGGAAGCCTATGGTGACTCAAAACTCGTCGTGAACCAGATTCGGGGGCAGTACGAGGTTCGCCATGAAGATCTGATCCCTTACCATGAAGTTGTATTGAACATCATTTCAACCTTCACCGGGTTCTTCATCGAACACGTACCTCGTCTACAAAACTTGGAGGCTGACGCTCTGGCTGGCCTCGCAGCCTTATTGGCAGCGCCCTTTGGGACTCAACACTGTGTCACGGTAACTGGTCGAGACTTATTTGTCCTAGAAATAACCTATGCTTGCGAGTGGCTCACGCCATACCGACGAACACTGGGGTTAATGTCCGAGACTGGAGGTTCCCGTTCATCGACTTTGCTGTCTACGAAATCCTTCCAGAGGACCCGAAGGAAGCCGTCTCAGTCAGGAGACGCTCTCTTCGATTCTACTACGATACAGCTACCAAAACGCTGTATCGACGCTCCTTCGATGGGCTCCTCCTTCGATGCCTGTCCAACGAAGAAGCAACCGAAGCTCTTCAAGAAGCTCATGACGGAACTTGCGAAGCTCATCAACCCGGTCCTAAGTTGCAGGATCGACTGCGTCGTATGGGCTACTACTGGCCAACCATGGCCGCCGATGCTGTTGAATATGCTAAGAAGTGTCATGCATGTCAACTTCATGCAGACTTCATACATATACCGTCTGAACCACTACATCCTACAGTTGTCTCCTGTCCCTTTGAAGCCTGGGGCATGGACATTGTGGGACCAATTACCCCTCCTTCATCAAGAGGACACCGCTTCATCCTGGCCATCACCGATTACTTCTCCAAATGGACAGAAGCAGTCCCACTGGCCGAAGTAAAGAGCTCCAGGGTGGTCAGCTTTATCAAACACCATGTTATTTACCGTTTCGGAGTACCCCGACAGATCATTCATGACAATGGTCCTCAGTTTATCAGCCACATTTTTAGCAGGTTCAGTGACAAGAATCGCATTCAAAATATGGCGTCTACCGCCTACAATCCGGCTACAAACGGGTTAGCAGAAGCGTTCAACAAAACTATCGTTAGGCTGCTCAAAAAGGTCGTGGCATCTAACAAACGCGACTGGGACGAAAAGCTTGGCGAATGCCTTTGGGCCTACCGCACAACAGTACGGACCCCAACATGCAACACACCATTCTCCCTAGTCTACGGGAGTGAAGTGGTACTGCCTCTCGAGATCCAGATACCCTCACTCCGCGTAGCAATAACAAACAAACTCACAGAAGAAGACAATCAACGTCGTCGTCTGCGGGAACTGGAGGCATTCGATGAGAAGCGCCTCCTGGCTCAACAACGCATCGAACTCTACCAAGCCCGTATATCACAGGCTTTCAACAAGAAGGTCAAACAGAGGACTTTCCAAGTTGGCGACCTAGTTTTAGCAGTCAGAAGGCCAATGGTGTTAACTCACAAGACACCAGGAAAGTTCGAGCCCAAGTGGGAAGGACCTTTCATTATAGAGACGGTATACTCAAACGGTGCTTACCGCCTCGCCAAACCCAATGAGGACTTGTTAATGATGTCTATCAACGGCAAGTTCCTAAAAAAGTACTATTTTTAACATCCTTCAGACATGTACTTCTCCAAAGGGGATCTGTGGGCCCAATCATCGGGGCTCACACACAATCTCCTTCCACAAACTCATACGCCTCTGGAACCCAGCTGTTCCGTGGCATCCTTCAGTAGAAAGACAACCACGTCCATATCACCTCTGAGTTGTTCCTCTACACCCTACAAAGCGGAATCTTACGCTACGTAAGCCGACGCTACCCTTCATGTTTACCACGTCCACATTACCTCTGAGTTGTTCTTCTGCACCCTACAAAGCAGAATCTTATGCTACATAAGCCGATGCTACCCTTCATGTTTACCATGTCCACATTACCTCTGAGTAAACATCTCGTACAAACAACCCCTGCGTTGTCGTACATTGATCGCAGAACTTCCACGTCCACATCACCTCTGAGTTATTCAGCGTATCCCCAGGATCATTCCTACCACGTCCATAATACCTCTGAGTAGGAAGATCCTATCATTTTGAACCTAATGATTGCCATATCCACATCACCTCTGAGAAAACATGTTGGTTCCTTCAAACTTATTATCTGTACCTAAAAACTAAGGTGCGCAAAAGATAATAGGTCCACACAAATCATCAAGTTCATAATAACAAAAATAAATGCATCACAAAAAGAGGTTGTGTACTTCTTTATTTAAAAAAAAAGAGTACAGAACTACACTATCCCCTAGCAAGGGTTGCAAAAGAACTTAAAAAAGAGAGAAGCTACAGTCCTTCTCCAGGGTGGGCTGAGAGCTCTCTGACTCGACGTCTTAAGTCGGCTGTACGGGTCTCCAGAGTCGCCAGGACTCGACGCTCAGCTTCTTGATGCATCAATTCAACAGCCTCAGCGGAAGTTTTACTCTCATGCTTCTCATCAAGCTGTTGTCGCTGCTGAGCCAAGGCAAGAGTCCGCTGAGTAAAAGTCGCTTCCTCCTTCTTGAATGTTGCGTGTTCAGCCCGGACACGTTCGACATCTAACTGGAGTCGGGCCCGTTGGTCCTCAAGGCGGCGCATCTGGGTGTTGATCTCTGCGATGTTAGCATCCAACGCAGCTCACATTTCTATCGTCTTCTTCATTGACTGAGACAACTGCTCTACCGCAGCCTCTGTCTCAGCCACCTCGCGCTCCTAAATGCCCACAGTGGCCTGGTAGGAAGACTCGATCTCGGTAATCAACTGCCCCTTCTCCGCATCTATCAGGACGGAGAGGTCATTTTGCTGGATGCGCTAAAGTTCTGCAAGCCGCTCGTCCAGCTCGATCACCGAAGCCTCCAGAATTTTGGCCATATGGTCGTGGCCTTGGTGAACGCGGATCAGCTCGATACAGGGCATTGCTAGAGTTCTTGCCGTCGCAAAGCTCCCGTTGGCATCCATCACCGCAGATACACCCCTCTGCAGCATTTTGTACACCCCCTCGACGAGGAATTTCACATATTCGTCTGCGTTCGCCAGTACCTGCGGCGTCATAGCAGGAGTTGAAGGAGCTGCTATAGTTAGCGGACCGGAAGAAGATCCGCCAACCTCAACCTGCGAGGCTTGAACCTCGGTATCAATAGGCTCTTCATCAACAGGGGCTGGACTGCTAGCCCGAGGAGCTGAAGGAACAGAAGAAGTCGGCACAGGCGTCGAGATAGTTCCCCAAGTAGAAGGAGTAACAGAAGGTTCCACACCCTTGCCCTTCTCAAGCCCGGAGGAACCACTGACGTCAACGGCCACTTCTTCAGCCCCCAACGTGCTATCAACAGCCAATACCTCCCCTAGCAGAATGGGGAGATCAACACTTATCTCTTGACCTGCATCTGCAGTCGGAATCGGCAGACGGGTCTCGTCATAAAATCCTTCTACAAAGACAGGATCTGTCGCCACCTCCTGATCGGTAGCCACCTCAACTACTGAGGCTGGGGTAGGACTCGGCAATGATACCGCCGATTCCCCCTCATCAAGACAAGGAGGGGAATCAACCCTCTCCTCTGTTCTAACCATACCTGTTGCCCCCGCAACAGGTTCTTACAATTCTGTTGGACCCTCGGCATCCAAGGCCGACGCTGTGGCCTTCATCTTCTCGGAAGCTGCTACATCCTCAGCTTCCCTTCTGACATAATCCGGGGATGCTGGAATCTCTACAACAACATCCTCGGGATTCTCCTCCATGGGAGACATCATAGTTGGCGGAATACGCACTTCAGACGAGCCCGCCATCTCCTTTGGCCTGCTCCCACCAGATTTTGGAGTGCGGGGCTTTCTTTTCAGCGGCTCCTACAAAAAAGGGAGAAGCATTGATTACATAAGAAGCTGAACTTGAAACCAGACCTTACGGGACACCTTACCTCTGCAGATGCTGAGTCCGAGGACACCGTCGGTGACGATGCCTTCCTCTGCTTCTTCGATGCAGGAGAGTCGACCTTTGTATCTGTACGCCTTTTCGTTTGATCGACCGAGGGTTTTGCCTGACCCCCGGTAGATACGGCGGGAGCGCCTCGATAACCCGACTCGGGTGGACGGTACGATCGAGCCTTCGCCAAAGTGTCTGCACCCGCCGCTAAATGGGTGCCTGCAATAAAACTAGTCTCCCTATCATATTCGACGGGCGCGGCAGCCATAGCACAGTAAAATCTGGCGGCTGAGTAAAGAATTGGCGGACGTGGATTCTGGACAGGAAGCGTAAAGCGGGCTCCAGTACATCCGACATTATAGTAATGCCAAGCTCGTGCACCATCCAGCAAACTTCCAGCGTACCCCAAGGTGATACTGGGATTATCCAACATCAATTGAGCGTACCCAAATTACCTTGCAAAGCGGCTCGGCAAATACGGTTCCAGGTAACACTGGTTCCTGTTCCGATATACCAAATGGGACGGTCGGATACTTTGCAACCAGCAAAATCCCCATGGAGACAGAGTGGTGGCATCTTCACCCGAGTCCATCAGATCTTTGTTGGCCTCAATATCGGAAAAGACAGGACCAACTTTGGCGATCTCCCATCCCTGAAGATGGGATAAAACTTTCCTGCAAACAGGAACACCAATGTGCGACCAGTTCCTCCGGTGGAAATACCGGAGGAATGCATCTCCGTACCTGTGGTCTTCCTCCGAACCCGGGCTCATCACATTGGGATGGTGTAAAATTAACCACCCCATCAAATAATAAAACGGCAGTTCGGTACGCGGGAAGTTGTTGTTTTTGCCTCGCTCATGAACGACATCTCCCGCAAACTCTCGTAGACCCCGCAGCAGGTTACACACCATTGCGGGAAGTAAAGCTAAAGGACGACCGAAGGCCAACTTCACAGCCGACAGAATTAAGTTCCGAGTCACCCTCTCTACAGAGCCAGACCCGCCTGAGAAGACATGGTCCTGGAGCCAAATCATAAGGTACACGACTAATACTGCTTTTGGCGACATCCGATAGGTGAGATGCCAAAAACAGCTATAAGAGCGTTCATCCGACTGCTGGTCCTCGTTCTCCCAGGGATTCTTCTCGCCTAACCTGCTCATTTCGGAAAGCACCTCGTTACGAGAAAGTGCCGGCGGAGTAGAAAAATGGGAAGGATCCTCTTTGTCCTGCCTAAAGAGTACCAGCTCGCGAGGCGGCCAGAGTATCCTTCTGATCAGAAGAAGAATCAATTCTGATGATGCCTGCTACCGCTCCCCCCTGAGATGGAGTAATGTCCCAGGACATTCTCCTCTTGGAAGCAAGACGACAGAAAGCTAACAGAGGCCACTGACGTTCGATCTGCCTGACAGTCATATGTACACCCCTGGCTGTAAAGAACCAGTCTTCTTTGACCTTCAGCACCTTGGCTTCAGTAGAAGAAAGGCGGTCTCCGAACAGGAACTCAGGCTTTAAGAAGGTCACTTTATCGGAAGTGGCAGATTTCAGAACGCCACGTTCCATCATTCGTTTGAGGAACCCGTGATGTTGTTCCCGAAGTTGAGCCATTATTTCGGGATGCTGATCCAGCATAATAGCCGCTTGAGCAGGGTTTATCACCTCTTCATCATAATCTACTCCCATCTGGCAGAGCACGGCGTCCAGGAGCACTTCGTTCAAGAGTGGGATAGTCATCGACACTGATAAAAATGCAAAGATATTAGAGACGACGCAAAGATCAGAGCTTCATTCTCGTCAAAAGCGCGTATCAAGCATATCTGAAAAAGAAGCCTCGGCGCATCATCAGGGTCTAAACCTATGCGCGTCAGCGGTAGAGCCTCGGCGCATCATCAGGGTTTAAACCCATGCGTGTCAGTGACAGAGCCTCGGCGCATCATCAGGGTACAAAACCTATGCATGTCAGCAACTAAAACCACGTTGCATGATAAAGGCCCGAGCCTATGCACGTCGGCGGGAAAGATCTCAATACATCATCAGGACTCAAAGTCCACATACGTTGGCAAATAAGAACGATAGAAGACAATAAATCTCACCGACTATCGCCGGCCGAACTTCGACAGGCGGGCGAGGAATGTCACTCACGACAGCCTCTGCAGGCTCCTTCTCTTTCCCCTTTTCCTTGCCACCGCCGCGAGGGGTCTTGGGAGCCATTCTCTCAAAGAGGAAGAAGTTAGGGTTTTGAAGAAGAACTCTAAAGGAGGCAAAGGCACAGAGCAGAAGAACTCTCTCTCTCTCTCTCTTTCTCCATCTTTCACCTATTTATAGGCCGTGGTCGCACGCGTGAACCAATGACGAGTGATCTCAGCCGTCGCCTCGGGTTCTGTGAAGAGATAACAACAAATACAACCAAAACATCATCATTAATCTTTTCGGTTACCAAGGCATCATCATATGCATTAACTGAGAGGAGCATGCGCCCGAACAGGCATGCGCCCAACAACCATGCGCCCTGATCGCCATGCTTCTTATTCAAAGTATTCCAACACTTATTCAAAAGTTTTGAAAACTTTGAAGGGGGTCTTGTAGAAGCATGGAATTTCACAACCAGAAAGCACATGCGCCAGATACTACATGTGCCAGAACTCGGACAGAACACTTCACAGCAAAGTCAATAAGTATAGACATTTGAAGAAAGACTTTTTATTTATATACAAGAGTCTATTACATGTCTAGAAAAGGTTGTACAAAGGAGAATTTCTACAAAGGAAAGATCCTAAGTCTACACCCAGCGGCCACCATATACCTTCAGATAGGCGCAGCAGTCACCATGCGCCTCCAGATAGGCGCAGCAGTCACCATGTGCCGTCAGTTAGGCGCAGCAGATACCATGCGCCTCCAACCAGGCGCATCCCACCATCTCTTCAGCAGCTCAGTTATGTGCATCCAGCTCAGTTATGTGCATCCCTTCAGCAGCTCAGTTATGTACATCCAGCTCAGTTATGTACATCCCTTCAGCAGCCCAGTTATGTGCCGCTCTTCCAGCCAGGCTCACCTGATAAGTGCTTCGATTAAACAAAGCATTTAACCATCTGGCTGGAACCAAGGAAGAGAAGAGCACCGCAAGTCTGTGGCCAGGGGAGGCTTCGAAAGAGCCTCTAAAGAGCAAGGAAGACCGTAATCGAAATACGGCTAAAGGAGCAGCTTTCAACACAACCAGAGTGGGTGACACCCACTTTGAAGGAAGAAAGAGCCTAGCACCGCCATTCTGATCTACGGCCCTTCCAGAACAACGGAGACGAGGCCCGAGCATCCCCATCTTTGGATGTAACAGGCACTTTCCGCCTGCCTCAGAAGCCCTCGAATCCGCCTTTTGGATGTAACAGTCACCTTCAAGAGCATCAACGACGATATGGCATCTCATTTTCACCCTCGGGAACACTTCGCCAACAGAATGCACCCGAGAACCCAAGATCATGATTGGAAGTACGTGAGAGAGTGAGAGGCCAACCTTCTCTCCATGCCACTATTTATAGGTCGGGCAGATCAAACCCATGTGCCAAGTAGATGGCTCTCCGAATTTCGTACAATGAACTCACATTAAATGGATGAACCGAACGCCTCGACTTCAGCCGAACGGCTATTTAAAAGCACTCGAGAAGCTAAACAGCTGCATCATTAAAGACGTTTCGGATGCGCCGGCTGGACAGCACATCACACCCCTTCAAACACCAAGCACCTCCCACAGATGCGCCCTGTACCGAGCACATCACAGAGGATACGCCCCCATACGTCTCCATATGCCTAGTGGAACGTCAACTAACGCGCCCACTCAGCTGTCCATCGAATGTCACCAACATTAAATGCTGAACTGACAGAGTTGGCAGCACGCCTCCCCAAGCCTGAACGGTTGATAGCGTTTGCAGAAAACGAAGCGTCCACAACGTCAGCATCATCATGACTTTACTCCGACGGCTACTGCCACGTGGCCACTCAACCACCCGCATACGCCTCCGCGGCCATGTGCCCAAACCCGCATGCGCCTCAAAAGCCATGCGCCTCAGACCCTTCACTGATCCCTAAAGACAGAAGAAGAGTCTCCAGTTGAAGCTTTGCATGCGCCTCAAAAGCCATGCGCCCCAGACTAATCTCTGATCCCAAAAGACAGAAGAAAAGTCGCTCGCATGCGCCTCAAAAGCCATGCGCCCAGAACGGCTCGTGACTCCTAAAGGTCACGAGCCAAAATCTCATCATGCGCCCAATCCAAGGCGCATCCCACCAAATCATCCCCCCATCAGATCCGAGATCTCCGAGCCATGAGTCGACGACACGTGTCCTTTGACTCAACTCATCCAAGATTTTAGCAACAGAAAGATCTTCTCCTTTGCTACGTGCCGGCTCACAACAGCAGTATGAAGAATTCAACCCCTCGAGTAGGACGCATCATCCATGCGCCTCCATCAGCAATCTCCACGTGCCGTCTCTATGCACCGGCGTATCCTACATATGCGCGCATGAGCAGCCAACCTGCCCAGCTATAAATAGAGGGATCATTTTCTTCTTACACACACACGGACAACGCACAGAATCCACAGAGAATCACCAGAGAGACAGGGACAGACACTCAACGTCTTCTTCCTCTCGGTAAGCTCCAGCACCCAGAGCAATCTACACCTTCAGAGAACCGATAACCGTCGTCAGCCCATCAACGGAGTCAACGCATTACCACTCGCTCCATTGGCACTAAGGACCCAGATTAAACAAAAGTGTACTCCTAGGACTACATCTAAGTCCTATATTGTAACACTGTTCTGTTTGTGTTAAAGTTTTCAATCAAACAATTTTAATGGCAAACAGCGGGCACGTGAAACGTGTGCGTAAAAGGGATAAATGATACGCTGGCACGTAAAATATAGGCGTAGAAAACTAAATACTGCGCTAGAACGTAAGAACGTATGCGTAAAAATTTCATCTTCTCCCCAGGGCCTTAACAAGCAGGCGTAAAAGCTCAAGAGCTCAAGAAATCCCCATCTCGGTCAAGACTTGGTGAAATCCAGCCATTCAAAAGCTAAACTTGCGTAAAAATGAAATTTTTACCACATGGAACTCTCCAATTTCGAAAATAACCAAATTTAGTAGATCAAAACCATGGAGATCAAAAATACTAAAACATAGATCTACACGAAATAAACCACAGAAATTAAAAATACTAAGTACTAAAGTGTCTTAGAATCTCGTGAGAAAGACAATGGAACAACAAAATTTGAGTTCCTCCATGAAGCAAGTTGCACTTGCCTACTGCGGGTGGTCGGTGGAGGTATAGAGAAGAAGAAGAGAGTTATGAGAAATGAATGAGGAAAGAGAAGGGTTGTTGGGTTAATAAATGGGGGATGGTGGTAGGTAGGGGTTTGCATACTAACCCAAACCAAACTCAACCAGACCGAACCCAACCGAACCCGAACCAAGCAAATGAAATGCCAAAATAAATCATGCAATGAGACATACAATATGAGTCAAAATACGTACACGTATACCAAATATGTAATATGAACTACGGGCGTTACAACTCTACCCTCCTTAAAAGAATTTCGTCCTCAAAATTTAATTAAGAGGCTAGAGAGGTCAAGCAAGCTACACTAATCACAGGCAAGATATAACTAAGCAATCAATCAAATAATCAATCATGCAAGCAAGGAATCGCAGGCATGAGGCATAAAGAAGATATTATACCTCACGAGTCAAACAGGTCGGGATATCGCGATCGGATGTCATCCTCACGCTCCCACGTTGACTCATCCAAAGAGTGATGACCCCAAGCAACACGGACTAACTTGATAGTCTTGTTCTTGAGTATCTTCTCTCTTCGGTCCTCTATGGATACGGGTCTCTCCTCATACGAAAGGTTGGTACCGACAACCAATTCCAAATAATGAAGAATATGACTCAGATCTGGGATATACTGTTGTAATTGGGTTACATGGAAGACATCATGCACCTCACATAACGACGGCAAAAGAGCGAGACGATAGGATACATCACCTACTCGCTCTAGAATGTCGAATGGTCCGATATACCTAGGACTAAGCTTTCCACGTACGCCGAAACGAATGAGCCACGGGTAGGCGAGATCCTGAGGAATACATGGTTGCCGACAGAAAATTCAAGAGGACACTGATGAGAATCGGCCCAATGGCGCTGGCGACCTTGTGCGACGCGAAGATGATCTCAGACTTTTCTGACCACCTTAACTGTCTGAGCAATCATTTTCGGACCGAGCATCTGCCTCTCTCCAACATCGTCCCATGCTAGCGAAGATCTGTACTTCCTACCATACAGTGCCTCGAACGGTGCCATCTGGATACTGGCTTAGAAACTGTTATTGTACGAAAACTCCACCAGGTGCAGGTGATCTTCCCACGAACCACCGAAATCGAGTGTACAAGATCTCAACATATCTTCCAAGGTCGTATGGTACGTTCTGACTGACCATCTGTCTGCGGATGATAAGCTGAGCTGAACTGGAGGTGAGTTCCTAAACTCTCTTGTAGACTGCGCCAAAAGTGCGACGTAAATCTTGAATCTCTGTCCGAGGTGATACTGACTGGTATACCGTAAAATCTGATGATCTGCCTGAGGTACATCTCTACTAGCTGAGCCGTCGACTGACCAACTCAGAACGAGAGTGTCACGACCCGCGCCCTAGAGTTAGGGCACGAGAACGTAACAACGCCCAGCCTACGTGTTACTCCCCAGTACCGAAATACGGAGACGGACTAGGCCAGCTACACCATATGAGGTACGTAACGTCATACGGCGATCGTGGCTATCGAGAGACTAGGGGGTACATGCTACAATCAAGTCTCCTATGGTCCCACAGAGTTCTATGTCTTAATCAATCAAATCACATCAGCAAAAGATGAGCATTAAAGATAAAGCAGTAAGGCATCCCCGACGCTGTATCAAAATGATCATGAGAGACTAGCTTCATAATTTAGCTATCTCGGAGAGTCAGGAGTACAAAATTATACACAGCTGCAGTCTGTTTAATTACAATTATGTACTGACACGAAATATCAAGTAATCCGGCTAACAGGTGCCGGTGGCTAAACGCCGCAAAAGTATAAGCAGGAGTGGTAGAGAAGAAACCCACTCGAGTCCCCGAACTGCCATGCTCCTAGTATGCACCATGGATGTCAGGGAGGAAGATCGTGTCCTCTGGCTCTGCTACGGGATCTGGCCAAACAAAACCAGCGGGGTCAGCCCCGAATAGCAAGTACCGCCAAAGGGGCACAAGAGTTAAGACTAAACCCAGTTAATAGAAAGAATGATAATAGTAATACTTATGCTACCATTATAGGGTGGCGCCACATCCTCGAACCCATATGGCACCCTTACAACCAAACAAGGACAAAAGGTGCCGCATGGAGTCGGGACGCGTCGTACTCTATAACTTTCGCATAAGTTAAAAGGTATAAACAATAAAATCTCCTGATCGTGACTTCGGTCGATAGCCTATCGTAGCACAATAACCAACCCAACAATCAAACAAGAACATGGGTTGGATCATGTACCACGATAAACCATGTTCCTCGATCATTCACAGAAGTAGCACTTCACAACCAGAATAAGTCTTCCGTTCATAACTTCGGTCCACAGCCTATCATAGTACGATAACCAACCCAACAATCAAACAAGAACATGGGTTGGATCACGTACCATGACAGTCCGCTTCCTTCAGTTACTCACGGAAGGTAATAGGATACAAGCAAGTCGTTTTCACGGCCAATCAAGTCTACACGTTTCTAGTGGAACGAGGTTATCCTCGCGTCATGTTATTAGAAAATCCTCAGATCGTATCTTTCCAGCAAGGCTAGCCAACCCAGGGGTTCGCGTAGACAGGTATGATTGAGCACAGGTCCCTCGCAAGGCCATCTTGCTAAAATATATAATATGTAGCAGGAATTAATTGGATACAGTCATCCACTCGTTGCAGATGACACAGTATCTGTGGAGACCAGCCGACGCGTCAAGACAACATCTCAAGGCGGCTGGTGTAACACGATCTCGGGATTTTGCCCTCTCCTTGCATCTAGTATATTTAGTTGCCTAGTTTAACCCTAGGTGAAATCTTGGACTCACATGCTGTGGCCTGCATGATTATCCTCCTAAGGTCGTACTTTAGTACGAGTACCCCAAAGAGGATCCATGTCAATCAGTATGTCAACATGTTCTACCCTCCTTAGTGTAATGCATCATTGCAAATACGCCACGTGGAGTTACGAGTCTTTTGTCGAGCATGAACAAGAACTGGGACATTCATGTACATGTATTAGGTAGGAACACTTTGTTCTCCGGGGTCACATTAGTGCTCATATCATGCTCGGGACAAAAGGCGTAAGGATATAAAATGGGCATATAATATATATATATATAAATAATAATAATAATAATAATAAAGTAACAATATGGGGCACAAAAGTCCATGCGGCCCAAGGGGAGTGAGTCCATGCGGCCGGGTCAATACTGGTTCATGCGGCTGGGACTACACGCTCATGCGGCTCAGAGAGCCCCAAGGCGCATGCGGCTGGAAGGTCGGGTTCATGCGGACGAAGGGGTGTCAGCGTATGCGGCTGCGAAGGGAGCAATCGCCAGGCGGCCGGGGTTCAACAGCATATGCGGCTAGGATCAGACGAAGCCTTATGCGGCTGAGCATGGGCGATACATATGCGGCTGGATGACGGATGAGCTTTATGCGGCCCAAAACAGTGGCGCATATGCGGCTGGGTGCAAGAGAACTCATGCGGCTGCGAAGGCTAGCCGCATGAAGTCCATGCGATAGGGGCTCATGCGGCTGGGTCTGAACAAGGCTATGCGGCTCAATTACTTGCCACATGAAGATTCATGCGGTCAAGTACTCAAGCAAGTCTTATGCGGCTAGGAAGGACTTTCCATGCGGCTGAGCTCGAACGAGTCTCATGCGGCTGGATAGGCCATGCGGCCAGAGACTTGCCGCATGAAGATTCATGCGGTCAAGTACTGCTCTTCTTCTCCACTTGTCCGAGAAGAGGAGCCAAGCAACCATGGCTTCCAAACTACACAAAACCTTCATCCGGAGCCCAAATCGGAACTTCCTTAGGTCAAAATGGGGTAGAACAAAATTCTCTACAACATGGAACCATCAAAACTTGAAAATAATGAAGTTTGCTAGATCAAAACCAAGAAAATTCGAAAATGGCTAAAACCTAGATCTACAGATTAAAGCTTCAAAATGGAAAACTTCAAGTTCTAAACTAGTATAGAATAAGGAGAAAAACATATTTTGACAAATAATTTTGTAAGAAATCATCAATAATATTTATGGATCCATCTCTTGAGCAAGTTGGTACTTGCCTTGGTTGGTGGAGGAAAGTAAATGAGAGAAAATAAATAAAAGGAGAGAGAATAAGTTGAGTTATTATATAGAATCTTGAACCCATGGGTTCATGATGAACCAAGGTGAACCAAGAATAGGTTCCCCAAATGAGCCAAAACTGTAGGCCCAAATGCCGATAATAAATTACGAAATAATATTTTTTTGAATATTTTTGGAAAATACATGAAGAAATACAGCATATAAATACAGTATAAATACAAGGTAGATACGGTTTATCGGTTTACGTATTAAAATACGTATTCCAGGATTGGGGAGTGACATCTCTACCCTTCTTAGAAAAATTCCGTCCTCGGAATTCCAGCCAAGACAGGATAGTGAAATCAGGGCAAGCAAGGCACAATTATATACAAGTTAACTATCATAGCAGTTATTATCATACATCACAAGGTGCAAAACAAGCAGGTGCAGATAAGCATGGAATCGTGTCAATAAGGTACAAAAATATACCTTATCAGTCAAACAAATGCGGATACCGAGATCTGATCTCGTCCTCGCGCTCCCAGGTTGACTCTCCCGGAGAGTGATGGTTCCAAGAAATACGGACAAGGCTGATCGTCCGACTCTTGAGTACCTTCTCTCGCCGGTCTAAAATAGATACGAGTTGTTCCTCGTAAGTTAGGTCGGTACCAACGACTAACTCAGAATGATCGAGGACATGACTCGGATCCGGGATATACCCACGTAACTGGGATACATGAAACACATCATGTATGCCAGTTAACGAAGGCGGAAGGGCAAGTCGATAAGCCACATCGCCTACCCGAGCGAGAATCTTAAAAGGACCAACGTATCTTGGACTAAGCTTTCCCCGGGTTCCAAATCTGATGATACCCCGAGTAGGTGAAATCCGCAGAAATACTTGGTCGCCCGCTCTGAACTCTAGAGGCCTACGATGCTGATCTGCCTAATGACGATGTCGGTCCTGTGCAACTCGAAGGCGCTCTCTGACCAACTTAACTATCTCCACAGTCTGTGTGATCATCTCTGGTCCCAACAACTTTCGTTCTCCAACATTGTCCCATGCCAAAGGGGACCTGCACTTCCTTCCGTACAATGCTTCGAACGGGGCCATCTGAATGCTAGCCTGATAGCTGTTGTTATAGGAGAACTCCACTAGATGAAGGTGATCCTCCCAAGATCCGCCAAAATCTAAGGTACATGCCCGTAGCATATCTTCTAACGTCTGAATGGTTCTTTCTGATTGCCCGTCAGTTTGTGGATGATAAGCAGTACTGAATCTCAACTTGGTTCCCAAACTTTGGTGTAAGCTCCGCCAAAAATGGAAAGTAAACCGCGTATCCCGATCTGATACTATACTAACTGGAACACCGTGCTGCCTTACTATCTGCTTCATGTACATTTCTGCTAACTGCTCAGTAGTCTGTCCAACTCGGAAGGGAAGGAAATGAGCGACCTTCGTGAGTCGATCTACTATTACCCAGACTGCATTCTTGCCAGCCGGAGATCTAGGTAAACCGGTCACAAAATCCATCGTGATGTGCTTCCATTTCCATTCTGGGATAGGAAGCGGCTGGAGCAACCCTGCTGGTCTCTACTGCTCGACTTTCACCTGCTGACAGACCAGACACTTGGATACAAATCTCGCTATCTCTCTTTTCATGCCATTCCACCAAAAGAACTGCCTGATATCTCGATACATCTTCGTTCCTCCTGGATGAATGGAGTAAATGGAACTATGAGCTTCGGACATAACTTCTTGCCGAAGGTCTCCACTCGGTACACAGAGTCTGTTTCCAAACCTGAGCGTACCATCTTCATGAATCACTAACTCCTTCCTACGGCCTGATTCACACTCTGACCGCAACTTCTGAATATGTGGATCTCCTGCTTGTGCTGCCCTTATCCTCTCTACTAAGGTTGACTGAATCTGCATACTGGTCATTCTTCCTATATCCCCTGGCAAAACTACTTCGATTCCCATACTCTGAAGGTCTTCTAAAATATGCTTCTGCGAGGTCAGGATAAAGGCACTGTTTCTCCTACTCAGTGCATCTGCAACTATATTCGCCGTGCCTGGATGATACTGAAGATCTAAATCAAAATCCTTCAGCAGTTCTAACCATCTTTTTTGCCTCATATTCAAATCTCGTTGCGTGAATACGTATTTCAAACTCTTATGATCGGTATAAATCTCTACCCGATCCCCGTACAAATAATGCCTCCACAACTTGAGTAAAACACCACAGCTGCTAACTCCAAATCGTGAGTCGGGTAATTCTTCTCATGGTCTCGAAGCTGCCGAGACGCATATGCTATCACCTTTCCATGCTGCATCAATACACATCCAAGACCCTTCCCAGATGCGTCATAATATACGGTAAAGCCTCCCGCTCCTACCGGAAGCGTCAAGATCGGGGCTGAGATCAACCTCTTCTTCAATTCTTCAAATGATGCCTGACAGCTAGCTGACCAAACAAACTCCACGTCCTTGTGCGTCAAACGCGTTAAGGGCGCAGAGATCTTGGCAAAGTCCGCCATGAACCTTCTGTAGTAACCAGCTAATCCCAAGAAACTTCGTACTTCTGCAACCGTTCTCGGGACTGGCCAATGCTCTACGGCCTCAATCTTCTTCGGATCCACTGACACTCCTGCCCCAGAAATTACATGCCCAAGGAACAAAATGTGATCTAACCAGAATTCGTACTTGTCGAGCTTCGCATAAAGTTGATGCTCCCTCAATGTCTGCAAGACAGTCCTAAGATGTTTCCCATGCTCCTCTTCACTGCTGGAATAGACAAGAATGTCATCTATGAACACCACCACAAATTTATCCAAGTACGGCAGAAAGATGCGGTTCATTAAATCCATGAATACTGCGGGTGCGTTAGTTAGTCCAAAGGGCATTACTAAAAACTCATAATGCCCGTATCTAGATCTGAATGCTGTCTTCGGTATGTCTTGCTCCCGGACTCTTACTTGATAGTATCCCGACCGAAGATCGATCTTGGAAAAGACGCTGGCCTTACTCAACTGGTCAAACAGGTCATCAATCCTTGGTAGCGGGTACTTATTCTTTACTGTTACAGCATTCAGCTTGCGGTAGTCGATGCACATCCTCGTCGACCCATCCTTCTTGGGAACTAGAATCACTGGTGCGGCCCAGGGCGATTTACTGTCTCGGATGAATCCCTTAGACTTCAACTCTTCTTCATGTTGATACAACTTATCCTGTTCTGACGGCGACATTCTGTAAACTCTGTCTGCAATAGGCCTCGTTCCAGGGTTCAACTCAATGCTAAATTCTACCTCTCTAACTGGGGGTATCCCTGGGAGCTCATCAGGGAAGACGTCGAGAAAATCTTCGACCACTCTCGGAATCTGTCCTGGCTCTGACACTGCTGCTGAGATGACGCCTCCGGCCTGATTCTTTAAGGTTCGAGTAAAGATGAACTGCTCCATCCCAGGAATGCTGAATATGACCCTACCTCTTCTACAATCAATGGTCGCATGACTGTCTCTCAACCAGTCCATGCCAAGAACAACATCAAAATTCCCTATAGGGAATTCAATCAATGATGCGGGCAATAAATGCCCACACACCACTACCGGACATGAAAAGCGCACTCTGCTCACTTCTACGAGCCCATTGCCGGTGAGTATATCCATCCTCTCCGGCAATGCCTCAAACACTAGTCCAATCCGTGTAGCATATTGTGCAGAGATGAATGAATGAGTAGCGCCTGAATCAAATAATGCTACAGCGGGAAATGAGGTGATGAGAATTTTACCTGCCACCACGTCACTAGACGCTAGAGCCTCTCCCAAGGTCAATGTGAGAGCCTGGCCCCGCGGAGCCCCTTGTTGCGGCCTTCCTCGACCATGCTGTTGCTACCTCTGAGGGCCTTCGGCCTCTTGTGCCTGGCGGAACATCTGAGCCTGCGTTGGTAGACGCTGGGCTAGGGGCCTTACTGCTAATACTGGCCCTCCACTCGGGGTTGCCGCCGGAGCTGGCAATGCTGGAAACTGCTGAGCTGGCCCTCCTGGCCTCTGCATCATAGGACAAGTAGAAATACGGTGGTCTGAACTACCACACCTCAAGCATAAGCCATTCGCTGACCGGCATACCTCCCTCGTGTGTCCTGCCTTCCCACAGAATGTACAGCCCTGGGGTGCTCCCTGACGCTGTTGTTGGTTCCTCGGCTGCTGATGCCGAACTGGCGCTGTATTAGTTGACACGGCCGTCCTCCGCGGCGCTTCTGCATCATGAATACGTACACCGGGTGCTGGTGCCGATGTTCGCTGCATTGCTCCTCCTCCAACCTGGGAATGAGATCTCTTCTGACCTCCTGCCCTCGATGCCAACCTCTGCTGGGTAAGCTCGTGCCTCCAGGCTGCCGTCAAGACAGCGTCAAATGTCTGGTAGTCGTATCCTTCCACAAGCTGCAATAATTCCAAATGAAGTCCCTGCTGGAACCTCATAGCTTTCTCTGGCTCCGTTGCCACCATTGCTGGCGCGAAACGGCGCAATCTGCAGAACTCTGCTGCATACCCATCTACGGTCTTGCCTGCTTGCTTGAGACTGATGAACTTCTGCTGGAGCTCATATCGAGCTACTACGCCAAAATACTTGGCCTTGAATCTGTCACTGAAAGTGGTCCAACGAACAGGGCGTCTTGTACCAACTTCTTCTGATGCCCACCAGTCGCGGGCAAGATCCTGAAGTACCAGTTTGACCTGATCAACCTTCTCATCATCTGGAACCTTGGCTGCCACAAGAATGGCTTCGATGTCTTGAATCCATGCATCCGCAGTGATGGCATCCTCCGTGCCATCAAAATACCTCGGGTTCAAGCGACGGAACCTTCCTGATGCTCCCGAGTCAACCCCGGCACTCCTCTCAAGAGCTAACTGAATCCCTTGGTTCAGCAACACGTTCTGCTCCTACTGCCGAGTCTGTTGCTGTTGGTTAGTGACAAGAAACCCCCGGATGATCTCCAGGAGTGCTACGGCGTCTGGTACTACCGTTGCTGCTGGTGCTGCTGGAGTTTCAATAACCTGCGGCTGCACTGCCTCTGGCTCCATTTCTGCTCGTGCCTGCACTGGAGAAGGTTCTCTTCCCTGTTGCTGCCTAGTCGAGCCATGCTCTTGCTGCTCTTCCTCATGGGCCTCACCCGCTACTGAGAATGAAGCACCCCTATAGAGAAGAATATAAGATTATCAAGTCCGGACGAGGAAGATTTCGAGGATGCAAGTCAGGTTAGAGATCAAGGCAAGGACAGAGAATTCGAAACAGAATTTCAAGGGGAACAAGTTTTGATTGAGACTCCTAATAATTCGCAATACCCCACAAGTCTGAAAATCAGACCTGCATGGGCCACCACTAAAACCTTGTCACGCCCCAGTACCGAAATACGGAGACGGACTAGGCCAGCTACACCATATGAGGTAGTAACGTCATACGGCGATCGTGGCTGTCGAGAGACTAGGGGGTACATGCTACAATCAAGTCTCCTATGGTCCCACAGAGTTCTATGTCTCAATCAATCAAATCACATCAGCAAAAGATGAGCATTAAAGATAAAGCAGTAAGGCGTCCCCGACGCTGTATCAAAATGATCATGAGAGACTAGCTTCATAATTTAGCTATCTCGGAGAGTCAGGAGTACAAAATTATACACAGCTGCAGTCTGTTTAATTACAATTATGTACTGACACGAAATATCAAGTAATCCGGCTAACAGGTGCCGGTGGCTAAACGCCGCAAAAGTATAAGCAGGAGTGGTGGAGAAGAAACCCACTCGAGTCCCCGAACTGCCATGCTCCTAGTATGCACCATGGATGTCAGGGAGGAAGATCGTGTCCTCTGGCTCTGCTACGGGATCTGGCCAAACAAAACCAGCGGGGTCAGCCCCGAATAGCAAGTACCGCCAAAGGGGCACAAGAGTTAAGACTAAACCCAGTTAATAGAAAGAATGATAATAGTAATACTTATGCTACCATTATAGGGTGGCGCCACATCCTCGAACCCATATTGCACCCTTACAACCAAACAAGGACAAAAGGTGCCGCATGGAGTCGGGACGCGTCGTACTCTATAACTTTCGCATAAGTTAAAGGGTATAAACAATAAAATCTCCTGATCGTGACTTCGGTCGATAGCCTATCGCAGCACAATAACCAACCCAACAATCAAACAAGAACATGGGTTGGATCATGTACCACGATAAACCATGTTCCTCGGTCATTCACAGAAGTAGCACTTCACAACCAGAATAAGTCTTCCGTTCATAACTTCGGTCCACAGCCTATCATAGTACGATAACCAACCCAACAATCAAACAAGAACATGGGTTGGATCATGTACCATGACAGTCCGCTTCCCTCAGTTACTCACGGAAGGTAATAGGATACAAGCAAGTCATTTTCACGGCCAATCAAGTCTACGCGTTTCTAGTAGAACGAGGTTATCCTCGCGTCATGTTATTAGAAAATCCTCAGATCGTATCTTTCCAGCAAGGCTAGCCAACCCAGGGGTTCGCGTAGACAGGTATGATTGAGCACAGGTCCCTCGCAAGGCCACCTTGCTAAAACATATAATATGTAGCAGGAATTAATCGGATACAGTCATCCACTCGTTGCAGATGACACAGTATCCGTGGAGACCAGCCGGCGCGTCAAGACAACATCTCAAGGCGGCTGGTGTAACACGATCTCGGGATTTTGCCCTCCCCATGCATCTAGTATATTTAGTTGCCTAGTTTAACTCTAGGTGAAATCTTGGACTCACATGCTGTGGCCTGCATGATTATCCTCCTAAGGTCGTACTTTAGTACGAGTACCCCAAAGAGGATCCATGTCAATCAGTATGTCAACATGTTCTACCCTCCTTAGTGTAATGCATCATTGCAAATACGCCACGTGGAGTTACGAGTCTTTTGTCGAGCATGAACAAGAACTGGGACATTCATGTACATGTATCAGGTAGGAACACTTTGTTCTCCGGGGTCACATTAGTGCTCATATCATGCTCGGGACAAAAGGCGTAAGGATATAAAATGGGCATATAATATATATATATATAAATAATAATAATAATAATAATAAAGTAACAATATGGGGCACAAAAGTCCATGCAGCCCAAGGGGAGTGAGTCCATGCGGCCGGGTCAATACTGGTTCATGCGGCTGGGACTACACGCTCATGCGGCTCAGAGAGCCCCAAGGCGCATGCGGCTGGAAGGTCGGGTTCATGCGGACGAAGGGGTGTCAGCGTATGCGGCTGCGAAGGGAGCAATCGCCAGGCGGCCGGGGTTCAACAGCATATGCGGCTAGGATCAGACGAAGCCTTATGCGGCTGAGCATGGGCGATACATATGCGGCTGGATGACGGATGAGCTTTATGCGGCCCAAAACAGTGGCGCATATGCGGCTGGGTGCAAAAGAACTCATGCGGCTGCGAAGGCTAGCCGCATGAAGTCCATGCGACAGGGGCTCATGCGGCTGGGTCTGAACAAGGCTATGCGGCTCAATTACTTGCCACATGAAGATTCATGCGGTCAAGTACTCAAGCAAGTCTTATGCGGCTAGGAAGGACTTTCCATGCGGCTGAGCTCGAACGAGTCTCATGCGGCTGGATAGGCCATGCAGCCAGAGACTTGCCGCATGAAGATTCATGCGGTCAAGTACTGCTCTTCTTCTCCACTTGTCCGAGAAGAGGAGCCAAGCAACCATGGCTTCCAAACTACACAAAACCTTCATCCGGAGCCCAAATCGGAACTTCCTTAGGTCAAAATGGGGTAGAACAAAATTCTCTACAATATGGAACCATCAAAACTTGAAAATAATGAAGTTTGCTAGATCAAAACCAAGAAAATCCAAAAATGGCTAAAACCTAGATCTACAAAGATTAAAGCTTCAAAATGGAAAACTTCAAGTTCTAAACTAGTATAGAATAAGGAGAAGAACATATTTTGACAAATAATTTTGTAAGAAATCATCAACAATATTTATGGATCCATCTCTTGAGCAAGTTGGTACTTGCCTTGGTTGGTGGAGGAAAGTAAATGAGAGAAAATAAATGAGAGGAGAGAATGAGTTGAGTTATTATATAGAATCTTGAACCCATGGGTTCATGATGAACCAAGGTGAACCAAGAATAGGTTCCCCAAATGAGCCAAAACTGTAGGCCCAAATGCCGATAATAAATTACAAAATAATATTTTTTTGAATATTTTTGGAAAATACATGAAGAAATACAGCATATAAATACAGTATAAATACAAGGTAGATACGGTTTATCGGTTTACGTATTAAAATACGTATTCCAGGATTGGGGAGTGACACTACGCCGCAGTGTCGGCGGTAGAACGCTGTCCTAGGTCTCAATGCATATAACAGTATAAGACTAAACAGTTTATACTCCCCGAATGGGGGTGACATAGCAGATACAGTCTCAATCACATCTAGGGTAGAGCATGATAAGGATAGATAAAACATGAAATCCAAAATAAATACAGGAGATAGAAGTCTAAGTGTCTAAGATACATGAACCCAGAAGTACATCTCAAAACTCAAATAAAGATACAGTAATCCATAAAGTAAATACAACTCCAGATAAAATGAAATAACTACCTAAACAAACCCTACTGTGTCTCCTCTAGGCTAGCAGGCACCTCCAGGCTATCTGTAAAATTTATCAACAGGTCCAGTCAGGACTGGAGCGAGCACAGTACATCTCAACAATCATAGCAGGTTAGAAAACGTATAACATGCAGTAAAGTAAGATACAGGTACTGAGGAAAAACAGTATGTAAACAGGAGAGCTGTAATAGAAATATCTACTATACATAAAGAGCTAGCATGTGACTAGTGAGTCAGAGTAAAACATGAACATGTAAATGGCCTGAGATGATTCAATGAAGACACTACGGAATGATTCAATGAAGATACTACTGGTGTATTATTCACATGTCTACTTCTACTCCCCCTTACCCCCAATCAATACACAAGGATCCAGCCAGGTTATGTTATGATACTATGTTCAGACCTCGAAGGTGATAGACCCCGAAGGTAATAGACCCCGAAGGTAATGGACCCCGAAGGTAATAGACCCCGAAGGTAATGGACCCCGAAGGTGATACATAGTAGACCCATAAATGGGATAGGGATTCCAGGATAACTCTGTGATCATAGGAGTATATGTCACAAGTGATCAAAGAATCAACGAAGCATAGTGATACGCCATGTAAGTGAAACGCACAAACATAGAGTACCCGATGCTCCCTAAGGATAACATCTCAAGAAAAGATCCATATAGTACCAATCCGTGTGACCGTCGTGACAGTACAAGTAAAGTAATCTACTGCAGGAAATAATTCTAAGCAAGATATGAAATGATCAGAGAATGTACTCGCCTCGATAACCTGAACAGCTGATAAGTAGAGAGGGTCCCACTGAAGCCACAGAGTCCTATTTAAAGCAACACAGGTTACAAGGTGTTTTAAGTTGAAATAAATGAATCCCTACAGGCAATCTATATTATTCTAGGTTCTTCTAAGTCAAATTACCTCTAGCTCGACTTCGGTCAATAATCTAGTCAAACTAGGTCAAGTGTTGACTTACAGTTGACTTTGGGTCAACTGGTCAACTCTGGTCAAACAGGGTAAATCTAATCTAATTATTAAAGTGTACTTCGTTATTTGTACGTCGAAACTTACGTCACGCAAATCGAGATAAGAAGATTATCGATAAGGTTGATAATCTTATTATAGTGATCCACGTATCCAACTTGTCAATTTCAGCGATATGAGATCACTGGAATTGACTGATCTCAGTTTCGTTGTACTAATCCCGAAATACGAACATTATGTGAATTATTTATTAATTAATTATAAAAAGGTTAAGCTCAGAGAAATTATCAACAAACATTGTCGAAAGATGAAATGAACATCGCCAACGTGTCCAGAATGGTCAAATTAGCTAGGATAGCCTACCCAATGGTCCAATTTGGACACAAGGGCAAAAAGGTAATTTTGGGTCAAAACGGTGTCCGTGTCGGAGCCGTTTTGCACCGAAAAATGTGCAAGAAAACAAGTCTACAAATTATATGTCCATGAAACCAAAATGTCGATACGAACCCAACGGTATCTCCAGAATTGGATTCCGTTGTCCCGATCTCAATTTGGCCCGTTGACCAGAACTTGGAATTCCGGTTTGCACGGAAATGCGTGCCGGAGCCAAGTCCTCAAAACTCAGCAAACTACCTGTCAACGAGTCCAGAATGATGATACGAACTCAACGGTATCTCCGGAATTGGATTCCGATGAGCCGATCTCAAAATGACCCGTTGACCCGGATATTGGTATCCGACTTGCACCGAAATGCGTGCCAGACCCAATGTCCACCAAAACCTAGCAAATTATATGTCAACGAGTCCAGAATGATGATACAAACTCAACGGTATCTCCGGAATTGGATTCCAATGAGCCGGCGTCAAAAAGTCCCGTTGACCCAGAAAGTGGGACCCGCTTTGCACCAAAATGCGTGCCCGGGCCCACGTTCTCCAAATCTAACAAATTTTATATGAAAACATGCCAGAACGACGCCACAAGTCTAATGGTGGTGTCAGAAATGTAATCTGGAGTCCCGTATTCAAAAATGGAATTTTACAAGTTGGAAATTACGAATTCGGACGACCAACTTTGGCGTCGAATTCAACCAATCAAACAAGCTCACAATGAAACGAAACTGGGGGGAAAGTAAGAGGGTTATACCAGCTTCGCATAGGAACTGGGAGCACGCCAAAAGGAGCTGCGGTGGAGGAGATACAAGCTGACGAAGTTGGCCCCGCGAAACTGTCCAAATTTAATATAATTTAAACGGTCAACTTGGTGGCCGGTTTTCATGTATCAAACGATAAAATTAACGGACGAAAATTGACATGAGCGAAGGTGGATATACCGAGATTGCGACGGAGTGAAGAAATCAACGATCCATCGGTCGAATCTCCGGGAAAATATGTGCGAAGTCGCTGCGACGGGGCGTCAAAACAAACTCGATCCCGCGCGCGTCACGACGGGACGTCGTTCAAAACGCACGAATCGCCTCGACGGCGCGTCCCGGAGGACGGTGGCCGCCAGGGAGAGGCTTCCTGAGTGCGGCGCGCCCATGGGGGTGGTCGCCGGGGACCACGGCGGCGCATGGCCGCCACGGCGGCGGAAACCAGCGATCCGCGCGCGCGAAGTCGCTTGCTGTCGCGGCCGCTGCTTGCTGGCAGGCGCGCATGGCTGCGCGCGGGGCAGTCGACAGGGCGGCGGGATGGTGCACAGCCATGTGCGGCGGGGCGGCGCCGCATGGATGCAGTGGTGGTGGCGCGCTCGGGTTGACGAGGGTGGTGGCTGCGTTGTGGAAGAGTGTTGGAGGTGGTGGTGGTTCGGGATGATGAGAGGAAGAAGGAGAGGAAAGGTTGATGTGGTGGTGGAGGACAGGGGGTCACCGGCCATGGGTGGCCGAGCCACGGCGACGGATCGACCCAGTGGGAGGTCGGGGAAGAGAGGTCAGTTGCATGGTTTTTAAAGTTTTTGTTGTTGTTGTTTAGGTGAAAAAATAGAAAGAAAGAGAGAGAAGAATGTAATGAATAATGTGAGAGGGAGAGAGAGAGAAAAGTTGTTTTCACATTGAAGTTAGGGCCGGCCTAACCTTGCTGTGAGGAGTTGGGGAGTTCTCATGGGGAATTAATGGTTGTGATTGAATTAAGGTGAAATCAAGGGCAATGATGGAATATAGGAAAATAGGTAATTCCAATAGGATTAAATCAAGGAAAAATTCCAATAATAATTTAAAATAGGTAGCATGGATATTTAGTATTTTTTCAAGGGCAATGAAGCTGAGGATGATGGTGATGATTTAATTAAGGAAAATCAATGGCTAAGATTAAATGGGAAAAATATAGGTCATTCCCATAGGAGTTTTAATAAAAAGAATTTTCCAATAAATATAGAAAAATAGGGAGAAGAGTACTTGATATTTTTGGACAAGAAAAATATGAGGGTGCTACGATGGAGAGTAACATGGAGCTGGACCGGACTCGGTGGAGCCGGATTGGATCCAAAACCGGACATGATGCAATAATCGAATTAAAAATAGGTGTTGATGATCATGGGCAAATAAGTAGCACATGGGAATTCCAATAAATGGGACACAAGTGACGGATGGATAGTAGGCTCAAAGTGGGCCATGTCCATAGTTGGGGCTGACAGGTTTTGGTCGACAGGGGACCCACAAATCAAGTTGGAAGATGAATGTGACGCCGTGGAGTGAAATAAAATCGGGTCACGCGTCGGGAAAGTTGTGCGAATCAAATGGAGCTCAAAATGACGTGTCTGAGTGGGACACAAAGGACATGATTGACGAGCGTCTCGAGTAGATCATCAATGAGGAGTTGGTTTCAAGAAACTGACTGGTCTTGCGCTCCCAATTTAAATGTCATGGTAACGCGCTGAAAATGATCAAGAAAAAGAGTGGAAAAAATAAATAACAATCAAATGGTCTAAACCGACCCGAAGTTCAGCGAAGCAGAAAGAGCACAAGGGAACAAGTTTGGATGGGACACTATATACCGTCATGAAGGTAATCCTGTCCACTCCAAAACTCATGAAGAAGATTTCCAGACTTGAACATCCCTGATACTCCAAATATCAAAGGCATGGAAAAGAACACTTACAGATAAATAAATAAAATAAAATATTTATCAAAACCAAATAATCAGGAAAAATAAAATAAAATGAAAAAAAATTAACCCGAAATTCAGGGTGCTCACATCTTACCCACCTTATAAAAATTTCGTCCTCGAAATTAAAATTGTTCATACTCCCTCTAGGTCAAACCCCCCACAATCAAAGTCCCAGATTAAAACAAATCATGTGATCAAAAGGACGACATACAGGGTCATGGCATATGGTGGTAGTGAAAGTCTCATCTAGGTATACTAGTTATGCTAACTGAATCGGTCATAGGGTATCAAAATACACAAGCAGTCTAGGGCGTTAAACCAAAGTTACGGAAACAACAAACCATCAAAACTGTAAGGCAGTCTACCATCCTATGTGAAAACTGGTACTTATCATAAAAATAAAGAAAAGTAACTACCAATTATCTTTAAAGGGTTCAGAAAAATAAAAATCAAAGTTAAGAATGAAAGTCACTTGCATGGAAATCCAATCAATATATATATATATAAAAATATTTAGTCTCGATACGATCTAAGTTGATCAAATTGGGGAAATCAAGATTTAGGCAATATGGAGGACAGGTTCAACAAGGTCTGAGATCAAGCATACAAGGATGGAGATTCAGGTCGTAATCAAATTTAATTCAATTAAGTACAATCCAAGATATAAATATGATAAGAAGGATAATCAAATTCGATTTGGTCGTGATTAAGGAAACTAGGATCCAATGATATTGAAAAACCCCTTTTTAGAGAAAACAGGAAAAGGTTCCATACGAAGGTCAGTTAATCATCTCTCTCTAACATTATCAGTTTACCATTTGCTAATCATATTTTTTCACAAATCCTAATATAAAATCAACCGTTATATGTCTACCCTCAAAAATTTTATAATCTTCAGTCATCTAAACTTTTACCATGATCACCATAGACAAAATTTCAAACTTCTAAAATATTTTCCATGAGACATACCCCTCCTTTTTAGGAATCAATACTTATTCATTTAATCAAATTTCAAATTCCTTCGCTTCGTTCTAAATTAGATCTGAAACATCTAAATCCAGTTTATAAAATCCTTGTACTTGTTTAAGTCAAGTCTCGCACTTACTAAACTCCAATACCACTATGTCACACAAAATTTATTCTTGTTTATAAATCAACCTTCATAATTTCCTCAACGTTCACCTTTAATTATTTTCTCTTTGAATTCTACAATTTCTCCAATCATCTAAAACAATTCCTATAGCTTAAAATCCTTGTTTTCTCTGTCTCTAGTCACCCTTACAATATCTGGTTCAACTTTGCATAATCATAGAAAACAATCAAATTCTCATTTCCATCTCTAAATTTCACATAGCCTTGTAATAGTTCCCAAGAATCAATAACCAAGATTTTCTAAGTTCTCAAAACTAGGTTGACCTCTGATATATATATTTTTTGAAGCACATCCATGAATTACTCATAACCAACTTTCTGTAATTGTTTCTAAATTGATAACATTTATCACTCAATTCCATTCTAAACCCTTACCACATTTCTATCTCAAAAATTTTTTTTTTGACATCCAATATTTTGATTCCTACAAAATTATCACATGATAACCAATTACGTCATTTCCATATTAGATGATTTACGTCACTTCCTCAACATTTCTCAGGCAAAATGGTATGAAGGTTCAAGAGTTTTCAAGGTATAGCTGACCGAATTATATACGAGACAGGGAATTGATGTAATCATGATAGATGTATATGACAAGGAATGATGGAAATAAAATATTGGCAGGAAAGAAATGGTAATAAAATCTGTGCTGCTTATCCGTTTTAAAAGAGGAAACCATATTTGAAACCCAGAACTAAAATATCAATCCCAAGATAAGTCCAGCAAAATCATCGATTCATTAAGAAAATTTTCATGGTAGAAGTTACACAAGATTTATAAAAATAGTTAAAGCTACATCCCAAATAAACAAGGAGAAACAAAACAAAACAAAATAACAATAATTCTTTTTTTTTTGACTGAAACAAAAGTCGTAAAACATGTTCGAAAATATTTAAGGTACAATCTGATAATCATATGCGTCTATCCAAAATTATGGTACTCTGAATCCTCGTCATACTAGTGAGCAAGGCTACGATAATCACAGAGCCCTTGACTTATGCACATATCTCTAGAATCATGGTATTTAACATTTTTGCGGTGCCGCTAGCTTAGCTGCGAAAACCTTAAATTCCCACTCCCGAGAAATATATCCAAAGTCAGACTATATGTCCTCACCATGCTGGCTAATGTGACTATAGAAGACAAGATTTCCATAACATAGATGACCTAGCCTATATAATTTCATCTTGTCAAAAATCAAATTAAATCAATAATGAATACTCAAAAATCAAATCGATTTATTAACGAACATCAAAATTCAAAAATGAACGAAATCTATCAAAATACAAACTCGAATGCAACAGCTATCATCAAAATTCAAAATTCAACAATCATCCATCAAAATTAATAAATACAAACTCAAATTCAACAATAATCCATAAAAATCAAATTTAACAACAAAAAGTAAAATGAATCAAATCAAGGGAAAAAGAGAGTTTTCGAATCGAAGTTAAATAAGATTCTCCAGGGTCGTCCCAGGAATCTCTCAAGGGATCCTAGCTGTGATTGAGTATCTTCAAAATATATCCTATTCCTAGTGCAGGCTGTAGTGGTACTCTAGTTCGAATACCACTACACTTCAGTCTCGACCTGTATGGGCTACCACTAAAAACGTGTCACGACCCGCGCCCTAGAGTTAGGGCACGAGAACGTAACAACGCCCAGCCTACGCCGCAGTGTCGGCGGTAGAACGCTGTCCTAGGTCTCAATGCATATAACAGTATAAGACTAAACAGTTTATACTCCCCGAATGGGGGTGACATAGCAGATACAGTCTCAATCACATCTAGGGTAGAGCATGATAAGGATAGATAAAACATGAAATCCAAAATAAATACAGGAGATAGAAGTCTAAGTGTCTAAGATACATGAACCCAGAAGTACATCTCAAAACTCAAATAAAGATATAGTAATCCATAAAGTAAATACAACTCCAGACAAAATAAAATAACTACCTAAACAAACCCTACTGTGTCTCCTCTAGGCTAGCAGGCACCTCCAGGCTATCTGTAAAATTTATCAACAGGTCCAATCAGGACTGGAGCGAGCACAGTACATCTCAACAGATCATAGCAGGTTAGAAAACGTATAACATGCAGTAAAGTAAGATACAGGTACTGAGGAAAAATAGTATGTAAACAGGAGAGCTGTAATAGAAATATCTACTATACATAAAGAGCTAGCATGTGACTAGTGAGTCAGAGTAAAACATGAACATGTAAATGGCCTGGGATGATTCAATGAAGACACTACGGAATGATTCAATGAAGATACTACTGGTATATTATTCACATGTCCACTTCTACTCCCCCGTACCCCCAATCAATACACAAGGATCCAGCTAGGTTATGTTATGATACTATGTTCAGACCCCGAAGGTGATAGACCCCGAAGGTAATAGACCCCGAAGGTAATGGACCCCGAAGGTGATACATAGTAGACCCATAAATGGGATAGGGATTCCAGGATGACTCTGTGATCATAAGTGTATATGTCACAAGTGATCGAAGAATCAACGAAGCATAGTGATACGCCATGTAAGTGAAACGCACAAACATAGAGTACCCGATGCTCCCTAAGGATAACATCTTAAGAAAAGATCCATATAGTACCAATTCGTGTGACCGTCGTGACAGTACAAGTAAAGTAATCTACTGCAGGAAATAATTCTAAGCAAGATATGAAATGATCAGAGAATGTACTCGCCTCGATAACCTGAACAGCTGATAAGTAGAGAGGGTCCCACTGAAGCCACAGAGTCCTATTTAAAGTAACACAGGTTACAAGGTGTTTTAAGTTGAAATAAATGAATCCCTACAGGCAATCTATATTATTCTAGGTTCTTCTAAGTCAAATTAACTCTAGGTCGACTCCGGTCAATAATCTAGTCAAACTAGGTCAAGTGTTAACTTACAGTTGACTTTGGATCAACTGGTCAACTCTGGTCAAACAGGGTAAATCTAATCTAATTATTAAAGTGTACTTCGTTATTTGTACGTCGAAACTTACGTCACGCAAATCGAGATAAGAAGATTATCGGTAAGGTTGATAATCTTATTATAGTGATCCACGTATCCAACTTGTCAATTTCAACGACATGAGATCACTGGAATTGACTGATCTCAGTTTCGTTGTACTAATCCCGAAATACGAACATTATGTGAATTATTTATTAATTAATTATAAAAAGGTTAAGCTCAGAGAAATTATCAACAAACATTGTCGGAAGATGAAATGAACATCGCCAACGTGTCCAGAATGGTCAAATTAGCTAGGATAGCCTACCCAACGGTCCAATTTGGACACAAGGGCAAAAAGGTAATTTCGGGTCAAAACGGTGTCCGTGTCGGAGCCGTTTTGTACCGAAAAATGTGCAAGAAAACAAGTCTACAAAATATAACAAATTATATTTCCACGAAACCAGAATGTCGATACGAACCCAACGGTATCTCCAGAATTGGATTCCGTTGTCCCGATCTCAATTTGGCCCGTTGACCAGAACTTGGAATTCCGGTTTGCACGGAATACGTGCCGGAGCCAAGTCCTCAAAACTCAGCAAACTACCTGTCAACGAGTCCAGAATGATGATACGAACTCAACGGTATCTCCGGAATTGGATTCCGATGAGCCGATCTCAAAATGACCCGTTGACCCGGATATTGGTATCCGACTTGCACCAAAATGCGTGCCAGACCCAATATCCACCAAAACCTAGCAAATTATATGTCAACGAGTCCAGAATGACGATACGAACTCAACGGTATCTCCGAAATTGGATTTCGATGAGCCGGCGTCAAAAAGTCCCGTTGACCCAGAAAGTGGGACCCGCTTTGCACCGAAATGCGTGCCCGGGCCCACGTTCTCCAAATCTAACAAATTTTATATGAAAATATGCCAGAACGACGCCACAAGTCTAATGGTGGTGTCAGAAATGAAATCTGGAGTCCCGTGTTCAAAAATAGAATTTTACAAGTTGGAAATTACGAATTCGGACGACCAACTTTGGCGTCGAATTTAACCAATCAAACAAGCTCACAATGAAACGAAACTGGGGGGAAAGTAAGAGGGTTATACCAGCTTTGCACAGGAACTGGTAGCACGCTAAAAGGAGCTGCGGTGGAGGAGATACAAGCTGACGAAGTTGGCCCCGCAAAACTGTCCAAATTTAATATAATTTAAACGGTCAACTTGGTGGCCGGTTTTCATGTATCAAACGATAAAATTAACGGACAAAAATTGACATGAGCGAAGGTGGATATACCGAGATTGCGACGGAGTGAAGAAATCACCGATCCAACGGTCGGATCTCTGGGAAAATACGTGCGAAGTCGCTGCGACGGGGCGTCAAAACGAACTCGATCCCGCGCGCGTCACGACGGGACGTCGTTCAAAACGCACGAATCGCCTCGAAGGCGCGTCCCGGAGGACGGTGGCCGCCAGGGAGAGGCTGCCTGAGTGCGGCGCGCCCATGGGGGTGGTCGTCGGGGACCACGGCGGCGCGTGGCCGCCACGGCGGCGCATGGCCGCCACGGCGGCGGAAACCAGCAATCCGCGCGCACGAAGTCGCTTGCTGCCGCGGCCGCTGCTTGCTGGCAGGCGCGCATGGCTGCGCGCGGGGCGGTCGATAGGGCGGCGGGATGGTGCACAGCCATGTGCGGCGGGGCGGCGTCGCATGGCTGCAGTGGTGGTGGCGCGCTCGGGTTGATGAGGGTGGTGGCTGCGTTGTGGAAGAGTGTTGGAGGTGGTGGTGGTTCGGGATGATGAGAGGAAGAAGGAGAGGAAAGGTTGATGTGGTGGTGGAGGACAGGGGGTCGTCGGCCATGGGTGGCCGAGCCACGGGGCGGATCGACCCAGTGGGAGGTTGGGGAAGAGAGGTCAGTTGCATGGTTTTTGAAGTTTTTGCTGTTGTTGTTGTTTAGGTGAAAAAATAGAAAGGAAGGAGAGAAGAATGTAATGAATAATGTGAGATGGAGATAGAGAGAAAAGTTGTTTTCACATTGAAGTTAGGGCCGGCCTAACCTTGCTGGAGGAGTTGGGGAGTTCTCATGGGGAATTAATGGTTGTGATTGAATTAAGGTAAAATCAAGGGCAATGATGGAATATAGGAAAATAAGTAATTCCAATAGGATTAAATCAAGGAAAAATTCCAATAATAATTAAAAATAGGTAGCATGGATATTAGTATTTTTTCAAGGGCAATGAAGCTGAGGATGATGGTGATGATTTAATTAAGGAAAATCAATGGCTAAGATTAATGGGAAAATATAGGTCATTCCCATAGGAGTTTTAATAAAAAGAATTTTCCAATAAATATAGAAAAATAGGAAGAAGAGTACTTGATATTTTGGACAAGAAAATATGAGGGCTGTGGAGAGCAACATGGAGCTGGACCGGACTCGGTGGAGCCGGATTGGATCCAAAACCGGACATGATGCAATAATCGAATTAAAAATAGGTGTTGATGATCATGGGCAAAATGTAGCACATGGGAATTCCAATAAATGGGACACAAGTGACGGACGGATAGTAGGCTCAAAGTGGGCCATGTCCATAGTTGGGCTGACAGGTTTTGGTCGACAGGGGACCCACAAATCAAGTTGGAAGATGAATGTGACGCCGTGGAGTGAAATAAATCGGGTCGCGTCGGGAAAGTTTGTGAATCAAATGGAGCTCAAATGACGTGTCTGAGTGGGACAAAGGTCATGATTGACGAGCGTCCGAGTAGATCATCAATGAGGAGTTGGTTTCAAGAAACTGACTGGTCTTGCGCTCCCAATTTAAATGTCATGGTAACGCGCTGAAAATGATCAAGAAAAGAGTGGAAAAATAAAAACAATCAAATGGTATAAACCGACTCGAAGTTAGCAAAGCAGAAAGAGCACAAGGGAACAAGTTTGGATGGGACACTATATACGTCATGAAGGTAATCCTGTCCACTCCAAAACTCATGAAGAAGATTTCCAGCTTGAACATCCTGATACTCCAAATATCAAAGGCATGGAAAAGAACATTACAGATAAATAAATAAAAAAAATATTTATCAAAACCAAATAATCAGGAAAAATAAATAAAATGAAAAAAATTAACCCGAAATTCAGGGTGCTCACAGGGAGAAAGTGAGCCACATTCGTGAGCCTGTCTATAATAACCCAAATAGCATCTCTACCGACCGGGGGACCTAGGTAATCCAGTCACGAAATCCATGGTTATATGCTCCCACTTCTATTCTGGGATCGACAAAGGCTGAAAAAGTCCAGTCGGTCTCTGATGCTCATCTTTAACTTATTGGCAAACCAAACACCGAGAGACAAACCGGGCTATCTCCCTCTTCATGTCATTCCACCAAAAGTGTTGCCGGATATCACGATACATCTTCGTACCGCCCGGATGAATCAAATACTGATAACTGTGAGCTTCTGCCATGACTTTCTGCCTGATATCTCCACTGGGTACACAAAGACGCTTCCCATGTCGAAGTGTACCGGCCTTATGGATACATAACTCTAGTCTTCGTCCTGCTACACATTCTGCCCTAAGTCGATGAAGCTTAGAATCTGATGACTGAGCTAACCTGATCCTTTCAACTATACTGGACTGAACTTGCATGCTGGCCATCAATACCACAATGGTAGGAAGGACATCTTCTATACCTATCTTCTGAAGAACTGCTAATAACTCTGGTTGCACTGTTAGAAAATAAACTCCAACTCTTCTGCTCAATGCATCTGCAACAACGTTGGCCTTCCCAAGATGATACTGTAGGTTGATGTCATAATCCACAAACAGCTCTAGCCATCTCCTCTGACGAATGTTAAGATCCTTCTGGACGAACACATACTTCAAGCTCTTGTGGTCAGTGAAAATCTCTACCCTATCTCCATACAAGTAATGTCTCCAAAGCTTAAGTGTAAATATACTACTGCAGTTCCAAGTCGTAGGTAGGGTAATTCCTCTCATGATCACGAAGTTGACATGACGCATAAGCTATTACCTTCCCATGCTGCATCAAAACACATCCCAAACCTCTGCCTGAAGCATCATAATACACTGAGAATCCCTCGGTCCTATCTGGAAGTGTGAGAATGGGTGTCGTTATCAAGCCTCGCTTCAACTTCTTAAAAGAATTCTGACATTCTGCTGTCCAAGAAAATTTTACATCCTTGCGGGTCAACTGGGTCATAGGTGCTAAAATTCGTGCAAAGTCTAAAATAAATCGCCGATAGTAGCCGGCCAAGCCAAGAAGAAAACTGCGAACATCTACAATGGTACTGGGTATGGCCACGACTCAATAGCCACGATCTTCTGGGGGTCCACTTCTACTCCTCCACTGGTGATGATATGACCCAAGTATGAAATACGATCGAGCCAGAACTCGTATTTACTGAACTTCGCATATAACTGGTGTTCTCTGAGAATCTGAAGAACCACACGGAGATGCTGCTCATGCTATGCTTCACTCTTGCTGTAGACCAGGATATCGTCTATGAACACAATCACGAACTGATCTAAATAAGTCATAAAGATACGATTCATGAGGTCCATGAATACAGTCGGCGCATTGGTTGCTCCAAATGGCATAACAAGGAACTCCCAATGCCCATATCTAGATCCGAAAGCCGTCTTCGGGATGTCCTGCTCTCTGACTCTGATCTGATGGTATTCTGACCGTAATCAATCTTTAAAAATACGGATGCCCCTTTGAGTTGATCAAACAAGTCATCTATCCTCGGAAGAGGGTATTTGTTCTTGATTGTCACTGAGTTCAAGGTACAATAGTCAACATATAATCTGGACGTACCATCCTTCTTTTTACAAGAAGCGTCGGGGCTCCCCAAGGTGATCCACTTGCACGAATGAATCCCTTGGTCCTGAGTTCCTCAATCATCTTATATAAGATCTCCAATTCTGACGGTGCCATCCGGTAGACTCTCTCTGACACTGGGGCTGACCCAGGGATCAAGTCTATGGTGAACTCGATCTCTCTCTGGTGGCATACCTGGAAGCTCTTCGAGAAAGACATCGGGAAAATCTTCTACAATTCTGGGAAAATAGACTGCCGCTGCAACTGCCATCCGGAATGCTGGAGGAGAAGGCTCTATTCTGCCTCGAAAAAATAAAAACTCTGGCTCACCAAGAATACTAAAAATAATCCTGCCGATATGGCAATCTATTCTAGCATACTGGTCCCTCAACCAATCTATCCCTAAGACGACATTATAATCGGCCATCGGGAATTCTATCAACCTAGCAGGGAACTCTCTACTGCTAAATACGATTCAACACGAGAAAAATACTCTATCTACTCCCATAAGTCCATTACCAGTAAGTATATTGAGCCTTACTGATAATGACACGGGCTCCAGCCCTATCCGTGTCGCAAATTATGCAGACAAAATGAATGCGATGCACCAGAATCAAACAATGCTGATGTTGGAAAGGAGTTGACGAGAATAGTATCTTCTACTACCTCACATGATGCTAACTCCTCCTCTACGGTCAAAGCCATCACTTGACCATGTCCTCTGGGTGCCGATCCCCTCTACTAGAAACCTTTCTGGCGATTCTGGGTCTGAGCTTGGACTTGTGCACACTGCTGGGGGTTCTGTTGCTGAAATACTGGGCCTGTGGCGAAAAGGGCCTCGGAAATGGGTACTGCTGCTACTGAACTAGTACTGGGGCTGGCCCCCTAATCGAGGGACTAAAAAAGTTGATGAAGATGAACTCTTCCTATTTGGGCAGTTCCCAACTCTATGGTCCGGTGCCCCATAAACCAAGCACAAAACCTGTGCTCTGCGATATTCTGACCCCACATGCCCTGACTTCCCACAATGATTACAACCATTGTGGAAGACTGCTTCTGCTGCTGTGGGGATATGTCGGGGTCGAATACTGAATCGACGCAACGAAAGCCGCCGCCTCGAAGCTCCAATGGTCAAAGCCCTGGCTGCCGAGACTGGTGCTGAAGATGGTTCATCGGCCGTGAGACCACTTCCGACTTTCGATCCATAATCCTGTGGGAGGTTACTCATGCCTCCTAGCTTCTCTCAATACTGCATCGAAGGTCTGATGCTCGAACTGCTCCACTGCCAGCAAA